>CM041628.1:55775053-55788150 GCA_023333625.1 Bothriochloa decipiens
CTCTCATCGAAAGATCGACCACAAACCCTAGCAGGTTCATATCACAGGGTATCGTAATTTCCCAAAGGAACGGTCTTTGTACTTAGTCCCTTAGCTAGTTTACCTAGAAAAGATAGATAGGATAGCTTGGGTAGAGATGTTGTTCTAAGGTCAAAAGCATTAAGCAATGGTAACTTTCCCGCTACTTACTTGTTTCAGGCACTGACGCACTTGGTCTGCCAAGCGATATCAGTCTTAGCTCCACTCCATATCCAGACATGGGGGAATACTGGTATGAATGAGTAGGGCTGTCACTACCTACCCGTCTACCCCTCTACCCGTGGGATACACAGCGAACGAAAGCCACTAGCCTAGACATCACGTCTACACTAGTAACTATTACTCTAGCGTTAGCTAGGAACATCCGTCTCTATCAGGAGTCCTCTACTAGAGTACCCGTTCAAAGGACGAACGACGAACCCACAAATAAGTAGTGTTATGAAAGATACTGCTTAATGAATCAAAACTGAAGTTCAACATGAACTTCTTACTTCAAGTAGCAGGATGATCCTAGAGGTACAAATTGGAGCGAGAGCTGACAAGTCCGGCACTTCGTCCACCCGGAGGTAGAACTGCTTCGACTTTGCTCTTTCTCCAGCTCTTTCCCTCTCTCTCTCCCTATACTAATCTAGCTAGAAGCTAATGGAATGGAACTTGCTCTTCCTCTCTACATTGTGACCTCTTGTGTTGATGAATGAATGTGAAGAGAGGAGGCCTCCTTTTATAGCTTGAGAGGAGGGGGTCTATGCAAAAGGACTATCCCCACATGGAAGGATCCAAACTAACCTCCAAAGTGCGGTTTGAACTTTTCATCTACGTTGCCGAACCGCCTACGAACCGCCAGAGGAGACTGGGCCCGGGAGGCCTAGCTGGGGAGGCGAACGGTCCCGGGGGCGGCCGGTCCCTGGGTTGTGGATCTTTTTGTTAGCCTGTGGATCTTTGGTGAGCCTGTCTTTGGTGAGCCTGTGGATCTTTTCGTTAGCTTCGTTTCGCCTGGTGGTTCGCCCAAAACGGAATTCGGATGAGCCCAGAGCAACTATTTTACTTGGGCCTACTCGTGCAGTCCTGAAATGGACTTGAACTTTATTTGGGCCTTTGCTCCTTTGGCTCATGTTGGGTTTTTTTCTCCATTTGATTGGTCCCTAATTGTCCTTGTGATTGGGTTTCTTTTACTTGTGCCAAAATATGCCTTCTTGGAAGCATGTTTTGGTGTTTTCTGAGTTTGTCTCTATAAAAAAATAAATACAGAACTCATGGAAATATTAGTTATAAGGCCCTATCACTATACTTTTTATATAAAATATTTATGATAAAAATGGGCGCTAAGGACCGCCAACACAAACAAGAATATTAAATACTAGAAAAGACTTGAATGTAAGACTTACAAGAAGACTCACATCCGCTCAGGCGCACCTTGGAGAAGACTCCCGACAGGCCTGGACTCCTCCTTGGAGACTCCTCACCCTCTTCCCTCTATTCTCACACTTAGCTACAAGAGTAGTCTTTGCTCCTATGATACATGCTCTAAAGTGAAGGACTAGGGGGTATTTATAGGGGAGGTAGAGTAGGGCCTACTCCAGCGCCACGTCATCGATCCATGTGCCTCTGATCTTCCACCGTTGGATCAAACTGACCTCCAAACCGACTTGGATGGAGGGCAGTGATCAAACCTGATGCATGGAGGCATGCACACGTCGGTGGGGTGGCAACTGACCTTGGGAGCACCCAATGAGGGGGTCAGTTGACCACCTCTATGGCAGGTGGGCCCCCTAGTGGGTGTCGCCACATGTCATGGAGTGTGGCTCTACTGTTGGTTGAAGTGTTGTGAAGTCCGTTCCTTTGTTGTGGGCCCATGAATACTTGTGCATTGATCCTTGAACATTGATTTCAAGTGTACTTGTGATGCAAGGGTGGAGGTTGAGCTTAGAGAGCTTCACTTGGATAGTGACAGCTTGGCACCTCTTGGGCCCACAGGATGGGCGTCGGCCGACCCCCTCAATGTGGCTCCTGTGTGGCAGCTTTGCTCCTTGCTCTTTGCTCCTTGCTTCCATGGTGCTGAAGTTCATGTAGCAAATATGTATTTCTTGATTGTTGCTACTTCTTCCTTTTTAATCTTATAGACCCTAAAAAGTACCTGATCGTGTACTTGCAACCAAATAATGACATGTACATATGGAACCAAATTATTTGTACCTATATTACTACATGTTTGGTTGTTTCTTCCCCATAATGAGTGTCATGTTAATGGTTATGATGGTATAAAACAGGGCATAATTACCGTCAACAAGTGAGCACTCGGCAGGGTGATTGTGAAGAGATTCAAAACCGACGATACTTCACACATCATCCTACGACATCTAGTATGCAGCGGTCTGACTTTCCCACTAGATCGAGGAGAGACTTGTTGAGATGGACTCCTCGCTCCATACGATTTACAGCAAACATGTAATAAGAACCAACGGGGGATACAAAGCAGACACAACCAAATATTAAATTCAACAAAAGATCACGTGCATGGGTCGTATGACAGCAAGATAAAATTGTACAACATCTCAATTGTCCCTAGTTAACATTGAGAACACAAATCACACCAATTTTAGAAACAGAGAACAAAATACAGCATATGCGGCTAGGAACATTTATTGTCAAACACGTTCAAATGTTCAGCGGCCGGACTTTCTTACCTGCGAATAGCATTCCGGCATCAATGGCTCCTTGGGTCTGTGTTACGATGTCGTGAGTCTAGCTACTCAAATATGCGGCAGCTGGACTTTTGTTCATAGTAAAACTCAATAGCTACGTCCCATCCTTGATGCACTCGATCGAAATGGGTGTCTTGCCCAACAACATAGTAGCTGGGGGTGGGGGAAGACATGGAGAACAGATGTTACTCCTCTTCTTTCCTCTGTCTTGCGTCGATGGTTCCCTCCTCTTGCAAGATCAAGCTATCAAGGTGGGAGCATTGCATCCGCCTTGGTTGTGTGCCACGGCACAGACGACAGTTTCGATCCACAGGTCTCCTTTCTCCCCTTTTTACTGTTTGTTTCTTCATTTTGGTTTTGCCTCATTATGGTTCTACTACAGGACATGGGGATTTCACTTAGAATGAACATCTTTGATGCATCCTCGATCCATTCTGCATTACGATGCGGCGAGATTTTCTCCTCGCAGCAAGGTGGGAGCCAGCAGGTAGGCGATTAGTTCAATGTATCGGCGCATACTGATTGCTACAATAATGAAAACCGACAAATGCATTATTCTTTGTCTTATGTGTTCAATTATGTAATGGCTAGACTTTCTGGCATTCACAGACATGTACTGGTAGGAGCCAAGGCTTGGGACATCGAACTGTCTGGCCATTTACCTTTTGTGTACAATGGGACAGTCCAACCATATCTCTTTTGTGTACCACGGGATAGTCCTTAAATGGGTCATGTGTTAATTGGGCCGTCCCCGCTCCTAAGGGTCCTCCTCGTGTGGAATATGTTGACCTATAATATTGGATATATATCCCCTGAGAATACGTTTTTGAATACGTTTTCGCACCTCATTGATTCTAGGGTACTCTGCATAATCTCTTGGAGGTTTAATTGAAGTCCTTGTCCACTATCTATAAGCTGATGTTTACGTCTTGGATTTTGCAGGTGAGAATTCTTTGCGAACAGCTTGTAACTCAATTTTCTTATGAAAAACGTTCTAGAGTTTTGATTTCCGACTCAATTGATGATTGATTGAACAAAAGCAAAAGGCAAGGTACTTTACTAGTCTGCATTTATATGTGTTGTGAAAGATTTCTCTCTTCTACGAAGTCTAACTCATCCAAAGTGGAAGGTTCCTTAGGTTGTAAGCACATCCCTCGCGTCTTTTTCTTTCAATTTTTACTATGCTCACAAGGGCAGTGGTGAATTTGAATGAGGTACCAAGTAACTTGAATAGCCCTCTCTAGAATTTACTTGTGCAAATTCTGCCACACTCGCCAATCAACTGAGCAATAGGACGGGTGCAATGGCTAGCACCCTGGATCCAAAAGAACTCAATCTCGACGCCATCCGTCTCATTGATTTTAGGGTCCACTCCATAATCTCTTGGATTTTCAACTGAAGTCCTCTTCTACTATCTTTAAGATGATGTTTACTGCTTGGATTTCGCAGGAGAGAATGCTTCGCGAATAGCTTGTAGCTAAACAGGAATGTTCTCCTGCGCTCCCTAATCAACTGAATGAAATGATAAGGAAGATGTCAAAGGTTCGACTAGAATTAGTGGAGTTTAGCAAAAAGCATATGGAGGAGTTCGATAAGCTCCATGGGTATTCCATGCGTATTCCATGCGTACCTTTGAAGAAACAACAGGAGTATTCAACATGTGCCTCCATAGGGAAATGCTCAGACGATGTGAATGTTATTATCTATGAAATTACAGATATGTGACTCATGGGAATTTTGTTTCCCCTCCCTCGACACGTGCGGCAGTGGCAGCGGCGGAGGATCCCTAGTATGTTGTGTTGGCTTAGGCATTTTTTTGAGGGGAGAAGTAAAATAAAGCCCAATTTGATGTATCTCTGCGTTGTACTGTGTTATTCTAAAAACAAGGGACCAAATGTTCTTTTGTTGTTCATGGACATATTTATTTTGCATGCTTGTGTTGACCTTTGTTGAACTCTGTATTAGGTGGGTCATACTCTGTTGAGCTTTGTGTGGCTTAGGTCGTTTGGTCATAGTGGTATTGATCTGTGTTGACCCAACTTGTCTTGATATAGTTCGTCAGCAGACCGTACTATCTTCCCTTCGTTCATACAAAGTTAGCATCGTGAAATATTAAACGACATAGTAACCAGTGTCACTAGACAGCGAGGATAAACTAAAGAGGATATTGTCTGACGCGATAGAACGTACAGGGGCTGGACTTTTCCACATGATCAAATATGCGAAGGTCGGCCTTTATTTAGCAGATGTTAATTTTAAGTGATAGTCCTTGCTTATGCAGATATCGTGGATGCATGTCGAGAGAAACAGTTAGTGGGGTTTTGCTTTATAGGAGTATATATAAGATTAGATAATATTGGACCGTCCTAGGTCCCGTTTGGAGGTGTTGACGTAAAAACATGACTCTTCACGTCAACGGTCTCTCGCAAGCCAGGAAGACCAGAGCATGAGCGTCTCTCTGATCCCTGCAACTTCACCAACAGCTGGTCTGGTTGATCGAGTTCAAGGCGTGCCAGTCAATTTGACCCTGAAATTGACAAGGAGGAAAAGAATAGTCAAATTATGGAAAATGCCGGTGTGATTCCAGATAGGTCCTCATGTATGGCTAAATAGCCAATCAGATCAGGGCATTGACTAGAAAGTCAACATCCAATATGCACTTGTAAATAAGCAATTAAACAAACATGTATGACTAGAGCAATCGATCATGGCATGATATGAATAACTAGGACAAAGATAAGTACAGATCATTCATGATACGTGCTAGAAATAGTAAAGAATCAGCTAAATCGGCCATCCTAATACACGTGAAGGGAACAAAACATTAGCCGATCTAGCCTATTCGATACAACATATAAAGATCCAACATGCGTCGCAATAATCTAAATCAAAACTAATAAATCTACCAAACCCGTGAATTTGAAATCCTCTGACTAAGTAATCTTTGGACCAAGTCTCGTCCAAGCAAGCTCAATAGACTTAACTAGCATTAAACAAATACATGCATGCAATGTTATGGGTGAGGCACAGGTGAATTGGCCGATTTGCTGATACCGACATGAGAGCGAACTAGGTGTACGAACAGCTTTAAAACAAAACCCACTAACTGATCCAATCTAGTGAGATCGGTGACTTAACCCGTTGCAGCGAACTAAGACTAGAAAAGACTAACAAGTTTTATCATAAAACTACTCGTATCCTATAACGTGCCACATGTCACGAACAAGATTGATACGATCTAGCTAATATAAGCACGAGACCAACCATCAAAGCAAGAGAGTAAACATGATAGGCATTGATGATAGTTGAATCTAAGAGGATTTAAGCCAAATCTACCAATCTTGATCGGGCAATAATGTTGTTCCAATAAAATAAACCATGTAAAATAGACAACATTGGAAACTTAATGAATCTATTAGGTTGCCAAGCCTAATAGAGCCGATAACTAGCCATGTCAACGCATACAATAGGAGGTCGAACCAGCCCTATCAAACGAAAACATGAGCCACTAGCTGTGTTAATGCATAGATAAGAGGTCGAACCAGCCAAATCAAGCATGAACTCAAGCCACATAGCCGTATTGATGTATAAATAGGAGGTCGAACTGGCCCTATCAAACACAATTACAAGCCATGATGGTACTTATAGCAAACCAGAGGTCAGACGACCCAATGCAGCCTAGCTTGATGAAGAAACTCACCGAGGTCCTAAAACTAAAGGTTTTGTGGCTGGAGCGAAAAGATTGTACTGAATGTCGAGAGAGTTTACAATGTGCTGGGGTTTACATATTTATACCTGGGCTTTGACCAAGTCCTAACCTGACACGACTTGCAAAACAAGGAGATAAACTAGAAAACTACTAAAACTTGATAACTCGAGCCCTACTATTCCTTCCTGTAGAGTCCCATGCCGTCAATGCGCTATCTTCTGTCTAGCCGGATTGGAGTCGATGTGGCTCGTGATTTCTCCAGATAACCGATTCCAGTTAGTCGATCCGCACCAATTTAGCTGATTCCCCAATATTCGGCTGTTATCAGCATTTAGCCGATTCCCATAGCGTCTTCTATGAGAAGCTCCATCTTTGTGCCTACTAGTCCAAATTTTGGTGCAAACACCTGGCCCCCAATTTTGGGATGAAATTGATTTTATTCCAAAATTCCTCCATTTGATTTTAATCAACCATTAGGACTCATCAGTTATAATTTCCTAGGACTGTCAAAACGGCCCAGTTCAACTTTGATCTTTTAACCGATCTGCCTTCCCGACTGGCCTCCCAACTGATCAGAGAAGACAAAATGATTGGTTTCCTCGAGGACGTGCTCAGATTTGATTTGACCGGCCACTCCATTACTCATCTGCACAATACAGTCCATCAATGGCAGGTTATCGATTCATATCTTGACGCGTGCCCCATCTCCTGGACTATAAATCAATGCTTTCTGCTTCATTCCAATCTACACGCAATTTTTGAGCGACCTCATGCTTTAATCAGAGACAGCTTTCCTCAACCCAAAAGGAACACCTTTTCTTCCATCCCTTAATTCTTGTTAATGGCAGGCCATGGCAAGCGCCCAGTAGTGGAGGAGGAGGAGGAGGTGACCTCTCGTCGTGTCTTCCCAAGAAGGTAATTCAATCTAGTATTTATTTCAAATAATCTCAATCTTAATTACCTATGATGATTTCTGCAGGTCTGATAGTGATGACACTCCTCAGTCATCTGCAGGGAGTCCGCGTAATCTTCCGCGCGAGTTGGCTGAAGCGTGAAAACAACTTGAGCTGTTGGGGAGTATAAACGTCAAACTCTAGGGCGAGATCTTTGATCTTAGACAGATATGGAAGAGAAGGAGGAGGAGGTGGCAAAGATCGCTCAGGAGTGGGACATCGCCAACAACCAGATCACCGGTAGGTGTTATTCTCACACCCCTTTTTTCTTCTAATTCTTGACACTTCTTGATGTTCGATTGCCACCACTTGTTTTCAGATCTATCAGCGAAGCTTGGACTTCTTGAGGCTGTCGGTACTCAAATTGTTAATGCCATGAACACCGTCGGTGAGACGACCCCCGAGCGGGTGGAGAATGTGTACCCACGCTTCACCGAGATTTCCTATGCAGCCATAGAGTATGGCGCTGCCCTTGCCCTCAACGCCGTTCGAGCTCGCACTGGCATTGACCTTCGTGACCTTCACGTTATCAACGAGGACCTTGATGAGAGGATGGAGGCCAATTTTGACGTCATGGAGCCAGCTGGAAGGATCATCAGTGATGTAGCCAATGTGCACTATCCAATAAGGAAAGTGCACGATCAGTAGATTGTACTTTAGGAGACAACCTCTGTAATGGCTTGTGTATAAACTTATCATCAATGGGATCCCCTTTTGCTGAACCTGATCCATTTTGTGTTTTAGATTTCTTCATTTGCTTTCTGAATAATCTACTCTGTTTATTCCTTTTTGCTCCAAAGGCGATGCATGTCGCATCGGCTATTACTAATGTTTTCATTAGTTATTTTGTGCTGAAGGCGATGAACACATCGGCTGTTTTATTATACCCAGCAATCCAAATCATTCTTTGGCAATCAAATCTTCATCCGCTAACATGCTAGGATAATACTTTTTGAGGAATTTACCATTTCTAGCCTTCTTGAACACTTCTCCCTTAAAATCTCTTAGGATATAAGCATTACCTAGGACAACTTGATCAATGAAATAAGGCCCTTCCCAATTTGAAGACCATTTGCCAAACTTACTATCCTTTACTCTGATCAGCAATCTGACTTTCCAAACAAGTTCATCTTTTTCAAACTCCTTTAGTTTAACCTTTTGTTGTAATGTCTGGCAATTCTCATTTTATTGACCTCAATTGTCTCCAATGCTTTTAGCCGATGATAATGCAAATTTTCTAGATTGTCAATCATGAGGCTACTATAATCATCGGCTGTTAATTTCTTCTATAATTCAATTCTTCTTGATCCAGATTGAATTTCCCATGGGATTACCGCATGATGGCCATATACTAACTCATAAGGTGAACACTTAATCGATCCATGTTGAGCCATTTGATATGCCATAGTGTTTCGTTCAGAGTCAAATACCACCTTCTGGGCTGTTCTCTAATTTTCTTTTTGATTAACTAGATAAGGATTTGATTAGAGGCTTCGGCCTACCCATTGGCTTGGGCATAATATGGGGAAGAATTGACAAAATTGACTAGTTTAATACCTATCTCTTCAGCAAATTCTCCGAACTCTCCTGATGTAAACATAGTGCCTTGATCAGTCGTGATTGTTTCTGGGATTCCAAAACGGTAAATGATATGCTCTTTGACGAAGTCAACCATGTTTTTGGAGGTAACCAGCTTCAAAGGAATAGCTTCAACCCACTTGGTGAAATAATCTGTAGCCACCAATATGAACTTATGTCCTTTACTTGAAGGTGGATAAATTTGGCCGATCAAGTCTATGCCCCATCCTCTAAATGGCCATGGCTTCATGATAGGATTCATAGCAGAAGCTGGTGTTCTTTGAATATTACCAAATTTTTGACACTCTTGACAACCCCTGTAATACTTGAAGTGGTCTTCAAGCATGGTAGGCCAAAAATATCCAGCTTTCCTTATTACCCATTTCATCTTATATGCAGATTGATGAGCACCACAAATTCCTTCGTGAACCTGATTTATCACGGTTTTTGCTTCTTCTTGACAAATACACCTCATGAGCACACCATCAATTGTTCTGTAATATAATTGTCTACCAAGTAAAACAAATTTGATTGCCTTATACCTTAACTTTTTGCTGGCCTTCTGTGATGGATTGTTTAAGTAATCAATGATTTCTACCCTCCAATCATCAATCATATCATTAGGCGATACTTTTGGAATTAGCTTATAACCTGAAGCACTTTGAGCCAATCTATTTGCCTCTTGATTTTGTGCCCGAGGAATATAATGCAATGACACAATAATGAACTTCTGGAGAATCTCCTTGCACTGATCATAATAACTCTTCAGAGTTTCATCTTTGCACTCATATAGGTCGAGTAATTGATTGATTACTAATTGAGAATCACCAAATACTTCTATTGACTCAGCCTTTACCTCCTGTAGAAGTTGAAGTCCCTTCAGAATTGCCTCATATTCGGCCTGATAGTTAGTTGTTGTTGGTGCAATTTGGTAAGCAAATTCAAATATTGCCCCCTGAGGGGAAACAAGGACAATGCCAATGCCACCGCCTTGCTTGCAGGTTGAACCATCAAAGAATGAAACCCAGGATGCTACCTCCACAAATCCAACATCTAGTTTATGATGTTGAGTAACAAAATCAGCCATTACCTGTCCTTTAACTGCTTTAGTTGATTCGTACCTTGAATCAAATTCAGATAGAACCAATCCATTTGCCGATTCAACCATTTAAAATAGGCATTGATAACATGTGCTTGATGACATCAACTTTTGAAACCACAACACACTCAGAGGATAGCAAATACCTCCTTAGCTTAGTACATGAGAAATACAGGCAGAAACACAATTTCTCTATTGGAGTATATCTTGTTTCTGGATCTAATAATTTTCTACTCAAATAGTAGACAACTCTTTCTTTCCCTTCAAACTCCTAAATTAAGGCCGAACCAATTGAGAGATCTTCAGCCGCCAAGTACAACTTAAAAGGCTTACCAGATTGAGGAGGGATCAACACCGGAGGTGACTTCATGTACTCCTTAATTTCCTCAAATGCCTTTTGTTGTGCTTCTCCCCATTTAAATTCTGCGTCATCTTTCAGTCTTAACAAATGAGAAAATGGTAATGTTTTACTTGACAAGTTAGCAATAAATCTTCTGATAAATTAATCTTCCCAAGCAAAGACTACAACTTTGTTTATTAGTCAAAGGAATAGCTTCATCAATTGCATCTATACTTTTCTTTCCTACTTCAATTCCTCTCTCATGTATCATGAATCCTAAGAACTGTCCAGCAGAGACTCCAAAAGCACATTTGAGTGGATTCATCTTCAAACCATTCTTCCTTGTACACTCTAAAGTTGCTCTCAGATCAGCCAAATGTTGTTCATATCCTTCTGATTTGACAACACGTCATCAATATATATTTCAACTATTTTGCCGATCAACTTGTGATATATATATTCATTGCCCTCTGATAAGTTGTGTCAGCATTTTTCAAACCAAAAGTCATAACTACCCATTCAAATAAACCGATTGCTCCTGGAAATTTGAATGCTGTTTTAGGAATATCCTCATCTGCCATGAATATCTGATTATAACCAGCATTACCATCCATAAAACTAATCACCTTGTGTCCAGCAGCTGCATCAACGAACATATCGGCTATTGGCATCGGATACCCATCCAATGGAGTGGCTTTATTCAAATCTCTGAAATCGATGCACACTCTCATCTTGCCGTTCTTCCTGTAGATAGGGACAATATTACAAACCCATTCTGCATATCTACATGGCCAGATGAATTTGGCTTCAAGCAATCTTTCAATATCTTTCTTCACATCATCAAATATTTCAGGCTTGAATTTCCTTGGAGGCTGCTTGAAAGGTCGATACCCATCCTTGATTGGCAAGCGATGCTCCATAATTGATTTATCCAATCCAGGCATTTCATAGTACTCCCAAGCAAAGCAATCTTTATATTCTTTTAACAGATCAACTAACCTACTTTTGTATTCAGGGTCAAGCTTAGAACTTACATACGTCGGCCTTGGCCTATCACCAAATCCAATATCTACTTCTTCTAAAATATTAGTTGACATAAAACCGTGTCCCAGCTTCCCTTCAGTACCATCGATCGGATTATCCATTAAACAATTTTTTTAGAGTTGACTGCTTGGATCGGTTGTTGACCTTCATCGTTGATAGTGATGAAGTCTCCTTGAAACTCTTTCCCAGAAAGGCATTCAATATCTTCCAGGTCCTAGTAATCATTGCTAATAGAAGGAACACGAACTGAATCATCAGCAGGGACAATCTCAACACTGTTGTCTATCCACTTTATCACATGTTGATGCATAGTTGAAGGTACACAACAATTGGCATGTATCCAGTCTCTTCCAAGAAGTAAAATGTAGAACCCTTCTCCGTTGATAAGAAAGAACGTGGTGACCATGGTCTTGCTGCCAATTGTTAATTTCACGTTGATTGCCCCCCGGGCATCAGAAATCTTATCTGCAACATCTCCTAGCTGCACATTTGTCTTGGTCAGGTCTATATAGGTCTTGCCCAACCTTTTGAATGTTGATATCGGCATAAGATTAACTGTGGCACCTCCATCTACTAGCATCTTGCTCATAAGCTTTCCGTTTACACGTCCCTTTATGTATAAGGCTTTCAAATGCCTGTGACGCATCGGCAGTTTGCTTGGCCTTCCAAACCCGTGCCCTCTTACCTTTCTTAGCCTTATCTAATTTGATCTCAGTCTCCCTCAAGCATTGAACTCTTCTCTTTTGACTTCTAGAGAGACCACTAGGGCACCATTAGTTTTCTTGCCAGACATTCTGCACTTCTTCTATGTCTTCATCATAAGCATCACATCTATCATGAATTCTGCATTTATTAATACACTGATCCTCCATATGCTGTCCAAGTCTTTCATGAACAGACCAGCGGTTGGTTTGAGATTGTCGATATCCCCTATACTGATCACTGCATTCAGGGCAGTTTCTCTTGGTTGGCAACCTCAAGCCTTCATTATAGCAATGCCTGAAGAAAGGACAATTCCAATGTGATTCGGCCTGCTCCCTTTCATACCTTTCTTCTTCAAGCCTCCTCTGTTACTCTTGCTCTTCAAACAGTCTCCTACGGTCCTTCTCTTGCTGTCTCTGCCACTTGTTGAGAATAATACGAGACGTTATGCATGGTCTTCTCTCAGCCGTCGTAGATGACTCGGGTTGGTCAAATCAGCTATTCAGCTTTTCATGCTTTCTCTTGATCTCCCGATACTCTTCAGCACTCAACTGTAATCTTGTGTCGACCGATCTTGATTCCTTTGGTTTAGCAGAAGTTAATACCTTAGCTTTGCCTTTGGGTAGCATAATATTAGCCATTGCCGTATCAAAAGGTTTATCATCAATCCTCATCTTGTTAGCAGCATCAAAACTCAACTTTCCTGCCTCAATGGCTCTCTGAATCTGCTTCCTGAACACATTACATTCATTGGTGGAGTGGGTAGTAGAGTTGTGGACCTTGCAATACTTTTTACCCTTCACCTCTTTAGGACTGAGAAGCTTCTCATGTAATGATATGAACCTGCTAGGGTTTGTGGTCGATCTTTCGGTGAGAGGCGTGAATTAACTCGATTGGTGGATGGAGATGACGTTCACGGCCCGACTACAGC
>CM041628.1:55788250-55807001 GCA_023333625.1 Bothriochloa decipiens
GCGTGGCTGACTTGGATGTATGATTAGTGTTGATGTCCTCATCACCCTGAATACTTATGGGTGAAATGCTACAATGGCACTTCCGTGCACTTGCGGACTTTTCTGCTGACAATAAGAAGCGCCGACAGTTTGGTACTTCAAGTATACGGTCTTTTATATCACACTGTTTTACTTTGTTGAATTTCTCAAAGCATTAGCTAAGCTTAGAGTAGTGTGATTAGTGTAGACATGGTGTCTAAACTATATCTCACCAGTGTGAGCTGCTTGTCGCATTGCAAGACACCTAGCGCGAGAGTGACAGACCTCGCTAGGTGGAGAGTTCCTTGTACGTGTTGTAGGCAAGATAACATAGTGAGAGCGGGGCTGAATAGGGTGGCCGCCTCAGTGAGGGAAGAGGTGGAAAACCTCTTTAACTTGACTTGCCATTTGGTCTATCGCCCCCAGTAAGGGAGGAGGTGTAAACCTCGCTATACGTAGAGTACCGTGGCCAGATATTTTTGCTAGATAGACCTCTCTATACCCAATCCTATACCCTTTGATCATCACGTGACGACCTTAAACCTAGTTGAATCACTTCACATTCCCTGTAGAAATCATGATACCTCGAATACTCCCAGTGAAGGCTACATTGACTACCATACGCTTGCACTATATCCATTTGCCACTTCTGGTGTCAACATCACTGTTGGTTACGCTTTTGGTCAATCTGTAGTGGTGGCACGAATGAGTTTAATAATATAAAGTTTAACAATAGATCACGTGCAAAGCATTTATTACATCAAGTTTTTTAAAGGAAATATTGTTGGGGCCATAAGAAAGTCTGACCGCTCCATATTTGAATGCGTATGATAGTATCATCTATAGTGACATGCCTAACACGCTTGGTGTAGTTGTGGTAGGCATTTTCGGTGTACTTATTTCAAAGAGCAAGTTCAACAAGTCTTATCAAAGGCAACAGTTTGTTTCACCTGTTTGTTGCGAACCATTGGCAGCCAGGAGTTATTTGAGCAAGTTTCGCCTCAATCTAGAGCATCATGTTTGAGACGGGGCTGCGGATGCAAGAATGTGCGACCATTGAATATTTGATCCCGTAGGACAAATTGTGAAGGGTGGTCTGTATTGAATGTCGTATTAGTTTGCTGGGAAACCGATAGCAATGCATGAATTACCCACCTTCTGGCTCGCATCTTGCAGCGAGGACGCATCTCACCACATCCTAATGCATAACGAAGGAGGCATTGGTATTGAAATGCTATTTCACATAAGAAAGTCATGCTATTACACATGAGAAAGTCCGACCCCTATAAAGTAGACCGCGTCTGACAGTATTCTCCATAGTTTATCCTTTGTTTCCTGTGATGCTTGTTACTATGTCCTTTAGTAGTTTGCGTGACTAACTCTATAACAAAGAGTAATGACATCTATGACATAAAATGCAAAGCAGCACGCCGAATAAAGATTTGTTGAGAAGAACTGCATGAACATGGACTTCAAAGGGAATTTGTTCAAAAGCATTAAGACTCCAAAACATCAAACCAAAAATGATCACTCAACCAAGCCCCTAGGAGTTGAAGACTGAGAGTTAGGCATGCATCACATCCTCACGGAGCTACGCAAGACATCGCTATACTTATTGAGGTGCTCCTGTTTCTCTCTAAAGGTACGCATGAAGGGTTATGAGAGTGCTACGCTAGCCAGAAAACAAAACTTTTCTACCTCATAAACCAGGATCTACTGCTAGATATAGGTCACGGGATTACCACTAGACGCGCAGATGCAGCGGAAGACTCGACGTAGTCGAACGCGTCGCAACAGTGCCGTGCAGTTGCGTGGTCGTCCGTCAAGTACATCGTTCACTCGCGGATCGTCCAAGCACGTTCTCGACCAGTCCAACTAGTCGCCGACCAGTTGCCGACCACCGTGATCGACCAAGTCCGTCCTTGTGCCGCAGATGCAGCACCTCCAAGGTATCACACACGTGCGGGAAGAAGCAATGCACAACCAGACTGCTAGGTCTGTGAGGAGCAAAGGCGTGAGCGTGGGGTGGGCTATGGCGGCTGAATAGATCAAGCAGATCACCTTTGCCTCGCCCCTACCCCTTGCTTATATAGGCATCCCTATACGACCCCAACCTGGAGGCCCATCAGAAACCCTAAGCCTTGTCTAATTCGGGTCCAACCCGAATTAGGCTTCCAACCCTTAAGCGTGCGACCCTGTGGGTTCATGCACACATAGACATGGGCCGAGTAATCCTACTTGCCCAATAGTTGACAACGGCCTCTAGCAAGGCATGGCAACTCCTATGCATACGCAAAGATCATATCAGATGAACCACTACGACCACATATTAGTTATTCCCTTTGCCACTGATATATGGTCCAACTCGTGGGTTAACACTTAACCCAAGCACGGCCATGTATTTGTTGATCCAATCACTTGAGTGATCTAGTGATATCTCTCTCATGCAGAGAGGGGCAAATTCCATGTTGACTGTCTATGTCTCACAGCATGCTTCCCGACCACCCAAACACCACCTTTATAACTACCAAGTTACAGAGCAGTGTTTGGTAATCCCTAAGTAGGCTGTTTCACATCTTGAGTACATACCACAATCTCAGGTCTAAGGACATAATGTACATGGCGTGAATAGAGACAATCTTATGTTGGGTCAGTCCAGCCTACATGTCTCACATGTGCCCACATTATTAGTTCGACAACTAGATGTCCATGACTTGTGAAACATAGCCATCAACTAATACATGTGCTGGTCTAATATTCAAGTGTGTTCTCACAAGAACGCCGACTAGGGACAACTTTAGAATAACCATTCAAGTAATTGAGTTCCACAAATAATTCACATAATTGCCAATCAACACAAGTTGTCTATAATGGATATTCAATGAACACTTAATGCATGTCATAGATACAATCAGAATATCATCATATCTATGATTACCTCTAGGGCATATTCGCAACAATCTCCCACTTGCACTAGAGTTAATCTCTAAGATGTCTAATCCCCATAGACCTCATGTGCGCCTCATGCTTAGGATGTTGAAGAGCCTTTGTCAAAGGATCTGCTATATTCAAATTCGTATATATTTTGCATAGTTTGATCTCTTCTAGTTTCACAAATTATCGAATGAGATGAAACTTCTGGAGTACATGTTTGTTCTTCTGGTGATCCCTAGGCTGCTTAGCCTGTGCAATCGCCCCATTGTTATCACAATGTAAATTCAATGGGCCCGATGCATTAGGAAACACACCAAGTTCAATGAGGAACCTCCTCAACCAAACACCTTCCTTTGCAGCTCCACCAGCTGTAATGTACTCGGCTGTAGAATCAGTGACCGTTTCCTGCTTGGAACTCTTCCAGCTTACTGCACCACCATTTATTGTGAACACAAAACCTGATTGAGATAGTAAATCATCCACGTCGGTTTGGAAGCTAGCATCAGTGTAACCATTTACAACAAGCTCCTCCTCACCTCCATAGATTAGGAACGCATTCTTAGTCCTTCTCAAGTATTTAAGAATGTTCTTAACCAGCATCCAGTGACTCTCACCAGGATTGGCTTGGTACCTGCTCATAACACTTAGAGCATATGCGACATCTAGGCGAGTACATATCATGGCATAAATGATGGAATCAACCGCCGAAGCGTATGGAACCTTACTCATGCATTTGCGCTCAGCATTAGTGGAAGGACACTACTTGTCACTGAAGTGCACACCATGTGACACAGGCAAGAACCCTTTCTTGGACTGTTCCATGTTGAACCGCTTCAACACTTTGTCAATGTACGTGTCTTGGCTTAATCCTATTAGCCTTCTTGACCTATCTCTATAGATCTTAATGCCCAAGATGTATACTGCCTCTCCTAAATCCTTCATAGAAAAACTATTATTCAACGAAGTCTTTACAGATTGCAACATTGGAATGTCATTTCCGATCAGTAATATGTCATCCACATATAAGATCAGAAACACAACAACGCTCCCACTTTCCTTCTTGTAAACACAAGGCTCTTCTTCATTCTGACGGAAGCCAAAACCTTGGACGACCTCATCAAAACGAATATTCCAACTCCGAGAAGCTTGCTTTAACCCATAAATGGATTTCTTAAGCTTGCATATTTTCCCAGCATTTTTAGGATCAACAAAGCCTTCGGGCTGTATCATATACACATCCTCTTCTAAATACCCATTTAGAAAGGTTGTTTTAACATCCAGCTGCCATATCTCATAATTGAAATATGCTGCAATTGCTAGAATGATCCGAATAGATTTAAGCATCGCTACCGTTGAGAACGTCTCATCGTAGTCAATCCCTTGAACTTGCCAAAAACCCTTTGCGACAAGCCGAGCTTTATAGATGTGAACATTTCTGTCCATATCCTTCTTCTTCTTGAAGATCCATTTGCACTCAATGGGTCTAACCCCATGAGGCGGGTCAACCAAATTCCAAACCTAATTGTCTCCATGGAATCTATCTCGGATCTCATGGCACTCTGCCATTTCTCAAAATCTGGGTCCATCATCGCTTTCACATAATTTGCAGGTTCGTCATCGTCTAACAACAAATAGATCACCACGCAATTCGCAAAGTCTTGCTGATCTTCGTGGTTGGGGTGGAGTACCGACCACAGGTGGTTGAGATGTACCGACCACAGGTGGTTGGGACGGTGTACCAACCACAGGTGTTTGGGACGTACCGACCATAGGTGGTTGGGGTGGTGTACCGACCACAGGTATATCAACTTGTTCCGCTACATTAGCATCACTCGTCGAGTCATTCACTAATGACTCATCATGAACCTTTTCAAGATATACCTTCTGACCACTCCTATCTCCTTTGAGAAACTCTTTCTCTAGGAAGACACTGTTCCGAGCAACAAACACTTTGCCCTCTGATCGGTTCTAGAAGTAATACCCTAAAGTTTCCTTTGGATATTCCATGAAGAAACACTTGTCCGACTTTGGTGCTAGCTTATCAGATATTAACCGTTTGACATAAGCTTCGCAACCCCAAACTTTTAGAAAAGACAAACTGGGACACCGACCAGTCCACATCTCATATGGTGTCTTCTCTACGGACTTAGATGGTACCCTATTTATTGTGAAAGCGGCTGTTTCTAGAGCGTATCCCTAAAATGATAAAGGTAGGTCCAACCGGCTCATCATAGACCGAACCATGTCCAACAAAGTCCGATTCGGCGCTCGGACATGCCGTTTCTCTGCGGTGTTTCGGGCGGTGTAAGTTGTGGAACAATTCTGCAACTCTTAAGATGATTGCTAAACTCGTGACTCAAATATTCGCCTCCACGATCAGATTGCAAGGCTTTAATTTTCTTGCCACGTTGATTCTCTACTTCATTCTGAAATTCTTTGAACTTTCCAAATGTTTTAGACTTATGCTTCATTAGGTAGACATATCCATATCTACTAAAATCATCATTAAAAGTAATGAAGTATTGGAATCCACCTCTAGCTGTCATGCTTAGTGGTCCACACACATCAGTATGTATGAGTTCCAACAAGTCAGACGCTCTCTCAGGAAAACCTGTGAGGCGCCTTGGTCATCTTATCGAGCAGGCAAGCCTCACATGTCTCATTAGATTCAAAATCAAACGAAGTTAGAAGCCCATCAGCATAGAGCCTCTTCATGCGATTTCACTTATATGACCCAAATGACAATGCCATATATATGTGGGACCTAACACATTAACCAGAGGCCTTTTAGCAGTAACATTACAGACAGGAGAATCATCAAGATTTAAAATAAATAATCCATTCATAATGGATGCAAAAGCCACAAACATGTCATTCTTGGAGATCACACAACCATTGTCTTTACTCACAAAAGAATAACCATCCTTCATCAAACATGAAGGTGACATAATGTTTCGATTTAAGCTAGGAACAAAATAACAATTATTCAATTCCATGATAAATCTTGATGGTAGGTGAAGTTGCATCGTCCCGACGTTCAACGCAGCAACTCTTGCATTGTTGCCCACGCGGAAGTCAACCTCTCCCTTTTCAACGCTTCTACTTCTTATCATTCCCTGCATCGTATTGCAAATATGAGCAACCGATCCAGTATCAAATACCCAGGAATTGATATAGGAGTTAGCGAGAAAAATGTCCGTAATGTGAACAACAAGGGTACAAGTAGCAGTAATACCTTTACTGCCGCCATCCTTCTCTAAGGACGCCAAGTACTCCTTGTAATTCCTTTTCCAGTGACCTTTCCCCTTACAATAAAAGCAATTTGAATTTGCAGATGGTTCAGCCTTGGCAACAGATGGGTTTGGCTTAGAGATCTCATCTTTAGCCTTGCCCTTCTTCTTCTTCCAAGAATTACCCTTCCTCTTGAATCGAGGCCTATTCTGGACCGCCAACACTTGGCTAATGCCGACACCTTTCTTGATGTCGGCTTCTGCTATTTTTAGCATGCATATGGTAGTTCGAGATGAAGTTTCCATAACTGGGTGGAAGAGATGAGAGGATAAATCAGTAGCCAACTTTTGGCCGATTGGGAAGCCTAGCTTCTCCAATCTCTGAGTGTAACCAACCATCTTGATTACGTGTGGTTCGATTGCTGCGCCCTCTACAAGCTTGGTTTCAGCAAGCGCCTTGGAGACATTGAACCTTTCAGTCCTGGCTTGCATGTGAAACATCTCTTCAAGCGCCACGATGATATCGTTCGCTGAATGATTATTATCGAACTGCATCTGTAGATCAGGTTCCATGCAAGCAAGCATAAGGCAACTCACTTCAAGGTCAGCATCTAATGCTCTCCTGTAAGCAGTTCTTTTAGCAGCAGTTGCATTTTCATCAGGCTCATCTGGTAATGGGGTGTCTAGAATTTCTTCCTTTTTCTCAGCTCTGAGAATAATTTTTAGGTTGCGGATCCAATATGCGTAATTTGTTCCATTCAGCTTATCTTTTTCAAGAATTGGACGCAAAGTAAATGGTTGATTGCGGGCGGCCATTAATCTACAACAAAAGTAATGCAAAATACTAAGACAATGTATCTATGAAGAGTAAATCATATCAAATAGATTCTACTCCCACTAAAATCAATATCACCTCAATTGATACTTAGTAATTCAAGACCCACAACTAACATGCCGACCAGTGAGCTCTAGCATCACCGCTGGTCGGTATCGTAGATTGGTAAGCAACACCTTGCTAATCATATCTCATATGACTCTTGTTGTTGGGATAGCATCTCTATGCCGAGCACTCAACCTTCCCATGCTTCAAGATCCCTAACCGTTAGGATGACCTTCCTTCTTGCAGTAAGTATCCGATACGAACCTGTTTAGTCATGGAAAACCAGTGGCATCCTAATTTCATAGATCCACCACCGATTGTACAAGACTTGTGACTGTGCAAGGTTTGGGGAAGCATGCAACTTAAACATTACTAAGGGATCATTCTACTTCACTACCGCACGAACGTAGACAAAGCATTATAGCATGTGAAAGTAGAACACAGTAAGAACAACATAAACACAAATATGACTTGGTATAGCCCATTGTTCCTTTGAGATCTCCATCTCAATATCAATCTATTCGTCATGGTGATCTCCATCTCCATGGTCCGTGTATGTCATCCATCTGTGGTGCATCCGCCAAGACTAGCTATCACTACCGTGAATAATTACATAGTCGCGAATCATCATAGATTGGCACGCAGGCCATTACATCAAAGTGACAATATCTATAAGGCTCCTGCCCATATTGTCCTCATGACGTGCAAGCCATGAATTAATTTCATACATGCATCTCATACACATAAGGGCTATACTAGTCACAAATTTCTGCAAAATAGAGTTAGCCGATATAGATGTCTAACGTTGCAAGGCCTAAAACTCTATTTTCCAAGAAATTTTTTGCAAATCTAATTTTGCTGAACCACGGTTTTCGTTTAGAGTTCGTATCAATCCAAGTTACGGTTCAAAAGTTACAGTTGTTTTACCGAACAACACTTTTCTCGGCAACCCAGTGCCCGGTAATAGATCCCATCTACGACCGCCGCACATTGCATGTGCTCGGCACTTGACCTAAGGCTCAATTCGATCAATTTGATTGATCTCAAACTCGCCATGACATGTTTTACATATATCACTTACCTCAGATGGCGGAATTCCGACCGGTACGAGTAGATCGTTACAAGACCAACGTGGCAAGGCGATGAACCAAGATCAGAGACTCATCTACAACAGCGCATATGACCATATGCCCAAAGCCAGACCTATAACAAAGCAGCCACGGCTCCGATACCACTAGAGGGTTATGAGGGTGCCACGCTAGCCAGAAAACAAAACTTTTCTACCTCATAAACCAGGATCTACTACTAGATATAGGTCACAGGATTACCACTAGATGCGCAGATGCAGTGGAAGTCTCGATGTAGTCGAACATGTCGCAGCAGTGCCGTGCAGTTGCGTGGTCGTCCGTCAAGTACACCCTTCGCTCGCGGATCGTCCGAGCACGTTCCCGACTAGTCAAACTAGTTGCCGACCAGTTGCCGACCACCGTGATCGACCAGGTCCATCCTTGTGCCGCAGATGCAACATCTCCGAGGTATCACATACGTGCGGGAAGAAGCAATGCGCAACCGGACTGTTAGGTCTGCGAGGAGCAAAGGCGTGAGCGTGGAGTGGGCGACGGCGGCTAAATAGATCAAGCGGATCACCTTTGTCTCGCTCCTACCCCTTGCTTATATAGGCATCCCTATGCGACCCCAACCTGGAGGCCCATCAGGAACCCTAAGCCTTGTTTAATTCTGGTCCAACCCGAATTAGGCTTCCAACCCTTAAGCGTGTGACCCTATGGGTGCACGCACACATAGACATGGGCCGAGTACTCCTACTCGCCCAATAGTTGACAGCAGCCTCTTGCAAGGCATGGCAACTCCTATGCATACGCAAAGATCATATCAGATGAACCACTACGACACATACTAGTTATTCCCTTTGCCACTGATATATGGTTCAACTAGCGGGTTAACACTTAACCCAAGCACGGCCATGCATTTGTTGATCCAATCACTTGAGCGATCCCGTGATATCTCTCTCATGCATAGAGGGGCAAATTCCATCTTGACTGTCTATGTCTCACAGCATGCTTCCCGACCACCCGAACACCACCTTTATAACTACCCAGTTACGGAGCAGTGTTTAGTAATCCCTAAGTAGGCCATTTCACATCTTGAGTACATACCACAATCTCATGTCTAAGGACATAACGTACATGGCGTGAATAGAGACAATATCATGTTGGGTCAGTCCAGCCTACATGTCTCACATGTGCCCACATTATTAGTTCGACATCTACATGTCCATGACTTGTGAAACATAGCCATCAACTAATACATGTGCTGGTCTAATATTCAAGTGTGTTCTTACAAGAACGCCGACCAGGGACAACTTTAGGGTAACTATTCAAGTAATTGATTTCCACAAACAATTCACATAATTGCCAATCAACACAGGTTGTCTATAATGGATATTCAATGAACACTTAATGCATGTCATAGATATAATCAGAATATCGTCATCTCTATGATTACCTCTAGGGCATATTCCTAACAACGCATTGTATCCTCACAGATCTTATTGAACTCCTCCTGTTTCTCTGTCGAGGCACGCGTGGCATAATCACTGATCTTATTGAGCTCCTCTTGTGTCTCTTTAAAGGTATGCATGGAATACTCACGGAGCTTATCTAACTCCTCCATATGCTTTCTGATGAACTCCTCTAATTCCAGTCGAACCTATACCATCTCCCTTAACATTTCCTTCAGTTGATTGGGGAGCGCAGGAGAATATTTTTGTCTAGCTACCAGCTGTTCGCGAAGCGTTCTGTCCTGTGAAATCCAAGCGGTAAACATTAGCTTATAGATAGTGGGAGGGAACTTCAATTGAAAATCCAAGAGAATATGTAGTGGACCCTGGAAACAATGAGGCGGATGGCATCGAGACTGAGTTCTTTTGGTTCCAGGGTGCTGGCCATTGCGCCTGTCCCATTGGTCAGTTGATTAGCGAGTGTGGCAGAAAATTCCCGTTGAGCTACAAGCCATTCACAAAGCACTATCGCCGGCGAATACAAGAAGTAAACATTATGCAGAGGACATCAGAATCAATGTGGCAGATACCTTCCAGAACGTATTCTTCTACTTTTTGTAGGCTGAGCGATGTGTCCGTCTAGTTGGTGGGGGCTGCCTCCATTTCGTTAGTGTGCAAGAACCCTGTGCTTCCTAAGTAGTAATGAGATCAATCAAAATAGAAAACAATCATTGGTACTGTTTGAGAGAACATCATTGGCATCAGAAGATCCATCAGTGAGGTCCACAACTTATACCAAAATGCAACTTTAACATCCTATCGGTGTCCTGACCCTGGGGACCTAGCACCAGTGAGTAACTACATGCTGCGTGCTCCCTAATCCAGATGGTGATGCAAGAAGAACACAAGGGTTTATCCTAGTTCGGGCAAAGAAGGCCATACGTCCAGCGGGGGAGGAGATGTTGTATTATCTTGCACCGAAGTGCTTGTACAGGGGAGATACAAGCGAGTGTGTATGAGATGAGGTGGGGAACAACGCCTGAGACTAGGAGCACTAGCCCTATGCCTTACTATGTAATGAGGACATTCCTAGCATTCCCTCATCTTCGAATGAAACTACACTTGATATTACTGGTCCAATTACAAGGAGTAGAGCTAAACAATTGGAGAAGGAAATTCATTCTCAGGTGAACGCTAACCTTATGTTTAATGATCAGATTACGTTAAATGAACCTATGCTTTTGAGTTCTTGTTTCAATGTCCTTAGGAATGAGGGAGTGAATGAGCAAGCATGGGATGATGAAGGATTCAAGCCCCCGGACATCTGAACCAAGAAACTTAGGCGTGCAAGAATAAATGGTGCTTCATCACCTTTGCATGGGAATGCAACCAGAAGCTAGATGGCTGACACATGGTACGAATTCCAAGCATCACCGCGGCCAGAATACAAGGAGTTAGATGGTGCTCTATATTTGGTTGGAAGCGTCTTCAAGTCTACTTTCCAACCCATCAAACGGCTCCTGATTTGGACTTTCTAATAAAGAGTTATGCTCATTTTAGTAACTGCTGCAAGAAGCTGAAAAGACGCGCGAACCAGCCACGAAATCCACTAGTGCATGCGCATACTTCCATTTACTCCAAGCTGATCGCCCCTCTCTCTATAAATATTTTGTACTAAGACAATGAAGGGACATATCTTGATTTGCTGAATTCAGATTACATAAACTCGTGGAGTTTTGTCTATGTGTGAGTCTTGAGTGACTTGCAACACTTGTTCTTTCAATTCCTGAGGGAGTTGTAGAACGCCGAACTGCGGTTCACCCAGTTCGTGCCTTCACGTCTATAGGGCGTGATTGCGTGGGCTGTTCGTCGGTACGTGGAAGGGGATTGTCTCGGTAGTTCGTCGCATGGACAGCCTCGCGGTGCACTGCCTCTTCACCAGGCCACGCAGCGACAAGTTATCAAGTTCGCGGATCCTACGAGAAGATCGGGCCACACAACTTGCTGCACGGGCTACCTAGGCGTGAGCATATCATCTGGTACCAAAGCCTCCGTTTACTCGGTAGGATCATCTTATTTTGGTAGGATAGTTTGTTCCTTTTCCTACAGTCCACAAACAGCCGCACCACCAGCAAAATTATATACCTATCATTTCAATTTTGCATCTGAGTTTAGTTCGCAGCCTCGAGCGATGATCCATTGAGACTTGTCTAGTTGCTGATTTCTCTTGGTCTGAATTCTCCTAATCTGAATTTTGTTTGTTTTCTCCTTTCTTCATTTCTATTCAGACTTTTACCTACGATCTTTTCTTCTTCTCTCTAAAACATGCACACACATCAAAAAAAAATCCCTACCCATCCCACCCTTGATTGCTTCCAAATCAGCCTACACATCGGCACCGATACTTTGTATTTCATTCTGCGCCACCCTTATAGAACGTTGGATGATGTTTGTCCAGAGGTTCTAAAAAAAAGTACAAAAAAAAGAAGAATAAAAAAAAACAGTTTCAGTTCCAGAAAAGAATTATGTTCAGAAACAAAAGAGTCGCTTGAGTGATTGCAAGAAATAAGGGGATTGAGCAGCAGTCCGGTTGGTGCCAATTGTTTCCTTCAATCCACTTCTTCTACCTTGCTCCTTTCTTGTTTCCTTCAGTCCACTTCTTCTACCTTGCTCCTGTTTTTCTTTTCCACCTATTTTTTCTTTGTGATCAGCAATTTAGACTCGTTTTTCTCTTTTGGATTATTGTTCGATTTTGCATCACTAACATTCCAGATTGCAGTGACACTATATCCCACCCAGCCCCACCCAAAGCATCACGAGCGGTTGCACTGTCGTCTCTGGTACAATCACTCTTCCACTAACATTTTGCAGCCACGGTTTTGCTCTTTTTAGGGAGAGAAAGAACTTGTTTTGTAAGTGGTGAGGGAGTGATTCCACATATATTCCACACATATATATTGTCCTATTTTTTCCCCCTCTACTAATATGTCAGGACGTGGAGATGGTGCCGCTGTTTCGGTGGCGGAATTTCAGGAGTTGCGTACACAAATGAATGATTTGGTGCAGCAGCTCCACACTCTCCAACTGAACATGCCACGTGGAGAACCGCCACCAAATGCGAATGATGACACTGAGGAGGATGCTGATCCACCGCGTCGTCACGCTGGCGGTGGACGTGACGGGCGTGGTCTTGGTTTTCCTAATTTTGGTCGTGCTCGGCGCATTCCTATTGGCGGTCGAGGAGATTATGATGGTGATGCTGATATGTTGTCCGACATGGATGATCATCGACATGGTGGCCATCATGGTTATCGTGACCGCCATCATCGTCGTCGTCATGATGATGGCTTAAGAGACGTGAAAGTGTCTATTCCCCCTTTCAACGGACAAGAGAATGCTGATGCTTATTTTGAATGGGAGACCAAGGTGGAACAAATATTTGATTTGTATGAATACTCTGCTGAAAGGAAGGCAAAGCTTGCAGCCATTGAGTTTAAAGGCTATGCCATCACTTGGTGGAATCAGGTCCGTACTGAATATCAGAGAGTTGGGCATATTCGTATAACTTGGGAAGACATGAAGAGGGAAATGCGACGTCGTTTTGTTCCTGCATATTACTCTCGTGATCTACATTTGAAGCTGAAACGTCTTGTGCAAGGTACTCATACTGTTGATGAATATTTTCAGGAATTGGAAATCTGTTTACTTCATACAGGGATAACTGAAGATGAGGAATCCACAATGGCTCGGTTTCTGGTTGGCCTCAATAAACCCATTGCTGATAAAGTGGATATGACAAACTACACATGTCTCACTGAGTTGGTTCATTTTGCCAAGAGGGCTGAAAGGCAAATTTCTATGTCTTACAAATACAATGCTTCATGGCATCATTCCCAACAGCAAGGGGATGTCATGCCTCAATTCCAGCAGCAAGGAGCTGCAACGCCCAAATCCTCATCTCGTGGAGCAAATAGATCTATTTCAACTTCTGCCAAACATTTTGATTCAAGAGGCAAAGCTGTAAGTTCTAATCAGTCCAGCTCCTCTGCTAATGCAGCCCCAAGGAAGACAAGTAATATTGAATGTTTTAAGTGTGGTGGTCATGGGCATAAACAAGCTGAATGTCCCAATCGACGTACCATTATTGCACTTGCTGATGGTTCTTATGATTCTCAAAGTGAAGAGGATGCAGCGTTTACCAATGTATTTGCAGACCAACAACTTGATACTTGTGAGTATTCAGCTGAGGATGGTACATTTGAGCTAGGTCTGAATTGTTTAGCCATTCAACCTATTCCAACTTTTGCTCACAATGACATGTTACAAGATGTTGTTTCTCCATCTTCTGACGAGATTACTAGTGCTGATTTTGATGAGTTACTTGCTGATTTTCCTGATTTGGAACCTTCTACAATGAATACACCATCTCCTTCTTTGGTGGTTAGGAGAGTTCTTTCCACTCAGTTTGTTGCTGCTGAACAAGGACAACGCCATAATTTGTTTCAGTCACGATGCAAAGTGAAAGGCCAAGTGTGCCGTTTCATCATAGATGGTGGGAGCTGCAATAATATTGTTAGTGCTTTGCTTGTTGAGAAGCTTGGTTTGCAGCCACGTCGCCATCCACATCCATACCATATGCAATGGTTGAATAATTCCGGGACAGTTAAGGTTTCAGCCATGGTTCGTTTAACATTTTCCATTGGTGATTATCATGGAGAGGTCGATTGTGATATTGTCCCCATGCAAGCATGCCATTTGCTGCTTGGTCGACCCTGGCAATTTGATGTGGATTCGGTACATTTTGGACGGTCTAACAAATACACTTTCATTGCCAATGACAAGAAGGTGGTTCTTGTTCCATTGTCTCCAGAGGAGATACATGCTTCAGATGTGGCTCGCCTGAAAAGAGAGGAATATGAAAAAAGAAAACTGAGTGAGACCCACAACATTAGTAAGGGAGAGAGTTCTAAACCATCCAGCCACATAAAGCCTCATTCCACTTCCAAACAGCCACACCAAAATGAGTGCTTATTTGTGAGCAGGAGTGATTTGAGAGATGTGAGAAACACCTCAGCCCCATTCTTTGTACTGTTGTACAAGGAGGTTTTACTTTCAACTAACAACTTACCTTCCACGCTGCCTAGTGTTGTTCTTGATTTGTTACAGGACTTTGAGGATATTTTTCCCGACGAGGTACCAGCTGGACTTCCCCCACTTCGCGGCATCGAGCATCAAATTGACTTGGTTCCCGGTGCTTCTCTTCCCAACCATCCAGCATACCGCACAAATCCTGAAGAAACAAAGGAAATTCAGCGACAGGTAAAAGAGCTTTTGGACAAAGGGTATGTTCGTGAATCCTTATCACCATGTGCTGTTCCTGTTTTGTTAGTTCCAAAGAAAGATGGTTCTTGGCGTATGTGTGTTGATTGTCGTGCTATCAATGCTATAATTGTTAGATATCGCCATCCCATTCCAAGGCTTGATGATATGTTAGATGAATTGAGTGGTTCAACTATTTTCACCAAGATTGATTTACGTAGTGGTTATCATCAAATTCGCATGAAAATTGGTGATGAATGGAAAACAGCATTTAAAACTAAATTTGGTCTCTATGAATGGCTTGTGATGCCCTTTGGTTTGACAAATGCTCCTTCAACTTTTATGCGTTTGATGAATCATGTATTAAGAGCTTTCATTGGCAAATTTGTTGTTGTTTATTTTGATGATATCCTAATCTATAGCAAATCATTTGACGAACACCTTGATCATATCCGCCGAGTTCTTGCTGTTTTGAGAGATGAAAGATTGTATGGAAACCTTGCTAAGTGCACATTTTGCACAGATCGTGTTGTTTTTCTTGGCTTTGTTGTTTCTGCAGATGGAATTCAGGTTGATGAAGAGAAGATTAAAGCAATCAAAGATTGGCCTACACCTACAAATGTGAGTCAAGTTCGAAGTTTCCATGGTCTTGCCGGTTTCTACAGGCGATTTGTTAAAAATTTCAGCACCATCGCTGCACCCCTTAATAATTTAACAAAGAAGGATGTTCCATTCAAATGGGGGGATGAACAAGACCAAGCCTTCAATGAGCTGAAAACAAAGCTATGTGAAGCACCACTGCTACAGCTTCCTGATTTTGGTAAGACATTTGAGATCGAATGTGATGCAAGTGGTATTGGCATAGGAGGTGTACTACTTCAAGAAGGTAAACCTGTTGCATACTTTTCTGAAAAGTTGAATGGTCCACATCTGAATTATTCCGTCTATGATAAAGAGCTTTATGCCTTAGTTCGAGTTTTGGAAGTTTGGCAACATTATTTGTTACCTAAAGAATTTGTCATCCATTCTGATCATGAAGCTTTGAAATATCTAAAAAGTCAAGGCAAACTGAACCGTAGACATGCTAAATGGATTGAATTCATTGAAACATTTCCCTATGTTGTAAAACATAAGCGTGGAAAAGATAACATTGTTGCTGATGCTTTATCGCGGAGATGTGGTTTGGTTACACAATTAGATACAAAAGTGCTTGGTTTGGAATCCATTAAAACGCTCTATGTGGCTAATTCAGATTTTAAAGAACCTTTCTCTCATTGCATTGCTGGAAAAGGCTGGGACAAGTATTATGTGCATGATGGTTTTTTATTTCGGACTAGCAAACTATGCATTCCAGCCTGTTCGATTCGTCAAGTTCTTTTGCAGGAAGCACATGCTGGTGGCTTAGCTGGTCATTTTGGCGTCAAAAAGACATTGGACATGCTCTCAGATCATTTCTTTTGGCCACATATGCGACGTGATGTCCAGCGACATGTTGAACGCTGCATCATCTGCTTGAGCGCTAAGTCCCGCCTTAATCCCCATGGTCTTTATACTCCATTACCAGTTCCAAATGTCCCTTGGGAAGATATATCCATGGATTTTATTTTGGGGTTACCTCGGTCTCAGAGGGGGAGGGATTCTATCTTTGTTGTTGTTGATCGCTTTTCTAAAATGGCACATTTTATTCCATGTCATAAGAGCGACGATGCTTCACACGTTGCTGATTTGTTTTTCAGGGAGATCGTTCGTTTACATGGAGTACCAAAGACTATTGTTTCAGACCGGGATACAAAATTTCTAAGCTATTTTTGGAAGACATTATGGGCTAAGCTTGGCACAAAGTTGTTATTTTCCACCACCTGTCATCCGCAAACCGATGGGCAAACTGAAGTTGTCAACCGCACCTTGTCCACCATGTTGCGTGCTGTGTTGAAAAAGAATTTGAAGCAGTGGGAAGACCACCTTCCACATGTTGAATTTGCTTATAACAAGGCAGTCCATTCCACAACAAACTTTTATCCATTTGAAATTGTTTATGGGTTTAAACCGCATACTCCCATGGATCTTTTGCCTTTACCATTACAGGAACAAGTGAACATGGATGCATCAAAGAGATCAGACTTTATCAAGAAGCTACATGATGAGGCAAGGAAAAATATCGAGAAGAAGTCAGCTCAATATGCAAAGCAGGCGAACAAAGGTAAGAAGAAGGTTACATTTCAGACAGGAGATCTTGTATGGTTGCATCTACGCAAGGATCGCTTTCCCCAACAGCGCAAGAGTAAGTTATCTCCTAGGGGTGATGGTCCATTCAAGGTTCTCCAAAAGATCAATGATAATGCTTACAAAACTGAGCTACCACCTGAATATTCCAATGTGAGTACAACGTTCAATGTCAAAGATTTGCTTCCTTTTGTTGGTGGGCCTGAGTCGAGGACGACTCCTTCTCAAGAGGGGGAGGCTAATGAGGACATTCCTAGCATTCCCTCATCTTCGAATGAAACTACACTTGATATTACTGGTCCAATTACAAGGAGTAGAGCTAAACAATTGGAGAAGGAATTTCATTCTCAGGTGAACGCTAACCTTATGTTTAATGATCAGATTACGTTAAATGAACCTATGCTTTTGAGTTCTTGTTTCAATGTCCTTAGGAATGAGGGAGTGAATGAGCAAGCATGGGATGATGAAGGATTCAAGCCCCCGGACATCTGAACCAAGAAACTTAGGCGTGCAAGAATAAATGGTGCTTCATCACCTTTGCATGGGAATGCAACCAGAAGCTAGATGGCTGACACATGGTATGAATTCCAAGCATCACCGCGGCCAGAATATAAGGAGTTAGATGGTGCTCTATATTTGGTTGGAAGCGTCTTCAAGTCTACTTTCCAACCCATCAAACGGCTCTTCATTTGGACTTTCTAATAAAGAGTTATGCTCATTTTAGTAACTGCTGCAAGAAGCTGAAAAGACGCGCGAACCAGCCACGAAATCCACTAGTGCATGCGCATACTTCCATTTACTCCAAGCTGATCGCCCCTCTCTCTATAAATATTTTGTACTAAGACAATGAAGGGACATATCTTGATTTGCTGAATTCAGATTACACAAACTCGTGGAGTTTTTTCTATGTGTGAGTCTTGAGAGACTTGCAACACTTGTTCTTTCGATTCCTGAGGGAGTTGTAGAACGCCGAACTGCGGTTCACCCAGTTCGTGCCTTCACGTCTATAGGGCGTGATTGCGTGGGCTGTTCGTCGGTACGTGGAAGGGTGATTGTCTCGGTAGTTCGTCGCGTGGACAGCCTCGCGGTGCACTGCCTCTTCACCAGGCCACGCAGCGACAAGTTATCAAGTTCGCGGATCCTACGAGAAGATCGGGCCACATAACTTGCTGCACGCGCTACCTAGGCGTGAGCATATCACTATGTGCGTGGTTTGACCGAGCAAGTTCAGATGATTCCCCCTTTCCTCTATCCCAGCGACCCCTTTATAGGCCAAGGAGGGGCACGGGTGTACAAGAAGCCCTAATGGTGCTGTAAGGGGTGATGTCGATCATGTCGTGGGTACTATAGGTACGTGCACCGAAGCAAGGTCGAGCCCTGTAGCGGCGTGCCTCGTGATGAGATTCTCCCTTCTGAGTTGTCACGGTGAGGTCGGTGATTGACTTGTCCTGATCATGGCGCTGACACGCCTCAGGGATGCGGTAAAAGACGTGTGTTTCTGCGACGGACGTACGGCTTGATGCAGATGGCGTGCAGGAGTGGTCGGATCGCTGACCAAGACCGCCGAGAGCCCGAGTCGAGGGGTGGTGATATGAACCTGCTAGGGTTTGTGGTCGATCTTTCGATGAG
>CM041628.1:55823780-55850922 GCA_023333625.1 Bothriochloa decipiens
AAAAAAAGGGCGGCGAACCGCCGATGTGGTCAATGCAGAGAGAATCTAAGCGACGATCCTGTGTATCTTCCCCAGGCATGCAGTTGTGTCCTTCTAGTTTCCCAACGAGCAGCGGGCCATTAAGCGACGATCCGGGTGCATCTTTCCCACGCGTGCATGCAGTTGTGTTCTTCCAGTTTCCCAACTAGCGGCGGGGTCGCATCGCGTTCCTCTGATGCGTGTCCTATATAACCTCCCACTCCTCGCATTGCCAGTTCATCGACGTCAAGGCACCGAGCCCTCTAGTTCATCCCAATCGCTCCCGATCCTGCGCACTACGTGGCGATAGTTCATCTCCCTCCTGCTCCATTACTTCATCATTACACTCCCACTCCATGGACGATAGTTCATGCTCCGGTTCCTGCTCCATGGACGACGTGGAAATGCCGGTCCAAGTCAGCAAGAAAGAATTTGTGGTTACGGTAACGTCCTCATCCAAGATGGCGGATCGCTTTCTGCAAGAAGTCTGCGACGACGTGAAGCACCGAGCCGTCATCGTCGGTTTCAACATCGAGTGGTATCTGAAGGAGTAGAGCAAGATATGCCTCATCCATATGTGCATCAGCGATAGGTGCCTTCTCTTCCAGATAGGCGTCGCTGACAGCATTCCCAATGACCTCAAGAAGTTCCTTGCAGAGGAAGGCCACGTATTCGTCGGCGTCGATCTCGCCAACGACTTCCAGCGACTGCGGGATGGCCACTAGATCGAGCTTTCCCATATGGTGGAACTTCAGGCCACGATGCCGTTCATGATCCACGACAAGGAGTGGTACAAAGTGCCAAGCCTTGCAGACCTTGCGGAAATGTTGCTGGGCATGGTCGTGGTAAATAAAAAGACCAACACATGTTTTGAAGACTGGGATAACAAGAGCCTGAGCGACGACTAGATCAGGTACGCATGCACCAATGCTTCCATGCCGTACATGATCAGGGTCATACTCCGTGGTCAGTATTGCTGTAATCTGCACGTCACACAGTCTCATCTTCCTGCAAACTCCACGGACAGCGAGGGAGATGAGGAAGGTCATCAGGTACAATTGTGGTTTGTGGAGGACCAGCGAACCGAGAGGATTGCTAGATGCCCACTTTGCTGAGGTACTCTTGAGACAATCTAGAACTACAGGAAGCATCTCAATAATTTAATATAGTTATGTATGACATTGTTTTTGCACATTAATTTTTGTTTTGTTCGCAAAAGTCATTGCTTTGCATCCGCTGTGCATGGTTGAGGAAGTGGAAGTGGAATTACGCCCTAAGTCATGCTTTGGCTAAAGCTTGTTCCGACAGAGATGGCATGGAGAAGAAAATATTACATAAGTGGCTAGTACACAACCATGGCTTCTCTGATAAGCCAAATAGAGGTGGACATATGACAGCGGTTTTGATCTGGGTGAAAGCTTTACTTGAACAAGTACGAGTATAGATCAAGTTGTATATAACTGCCGGTTGAAATACATGTTTTTATTTTTTGTGAAATAAAATATTTCCTAGGCCTGTATCATTTCCTTGATTGAAATCTGGATAAAAGAATAAAATAACAAAGACACTAGAGCTCACCTCAACAAGTATTCGAGGGTTGACACATTTCCTGCTTCGGTAGCGAGAGAGTCTGCAACGTCGCCGGCCAGGAACATGCTGTCCCACGCGTTAAATTTACGGAGCTGGGGACATTTTCCTATTAAAAAATGTGGAATATGTGGTGGTCTTTTCTTGAGAGCAGACGGGGCGGTCTCCCAGCCCGAAGGTTTGAATTTTTGATGAAATTTTCACTCCACGCCCGCCAACATGTAGATGTCTCTATTTTGCCCTTCCGTGCTGAAAATATGTTCACCTAAGACAAGGGCATTTGTGGTATTGTGGTGGCCACATAAAAGAGCAAGGACAAGCCTTCTCCATCCCCATCTCCCATTCTCGTAGCCGCACCCGCTCTTCCCGCTCCGGCCTCCCTCTCCACTTTCAAACTTTCAAGCAGTGCCGCCCGCTGCTATGCCCACCCCGCTCCGAGCGCTAGGCGCCATCACCGCAGCCGCTTGACTCCAAATTCGAATCCCCGGCCTCGACACCCGTCGCCATCTATCAGATCCGAACCCTAGCCGAATCCGGATCCAGTACCCCATCGTCAACGCCTACCGCACCAGCTCCGCGACGACGATGAGACCTCGGGGCCGGCAATGAACACTAGCCAGTCAAAGAGGAGGAACAAGTACCAAGATCTGTTTTTATGATGTGTGCTGCACTGAGGTGGTTGAACCTGAGATTATTGTAGCTACATCTGCTCTTTTATTGGATCAATGGTCTTTTATTCAGAATTAGAAGCTTAGCCGGTGCCTCTTGCGATGAGGTACTTGTTCTGTTTTTTATTGAGTTCTGAGGGTGAGGGGAGTGAGGGCCCTGGGGGATGTGGATAGGTGGGTATGTAGAAATTGAATCCTTTTCTGTTTGGATACCAATGTAATTTGTACATAGTACATGCTTGCTGCTAAAGTTTGTGTCCCTAATTTTAGTGTCTTGGTCCAAGAAGGCATAGAGGAGGCTCTGTCAACCGAACAAAAGGCACTGCTAATATGAATCATAATCGAAGGACTTTGAAGCGATCGTCGACCACACCACCATTGGAAGAGCGCCGTCAAACCTGGTCCTATAGTAAGAGAAAAGAGCAGGATGGATCAGCAGTAGGTGAAGAAAATTCTCGGTTAGCAAGAGCAACCGCACCAGCCAGCAGTGGATTCAGTCTTCATGATTTGTCCAGAGATATTAATAAGGACGTTGGCAGCCCTAGCTCTACGGATGGCTGCTCTCAGCCAGATGGTCAAACCATTGCCGAAGATGGAGAAGGTCGCTATGAGCAAAGCCCCGTCTCCCTTCACCTGCAGAACAATAATGAAAGCTGCCAAGGTTGTTATTAACTTAAAAATGTCTATAAATCAATTTGCAATAGCAATTTGATATATATGTTGTTGTACTTATAACAATCTGGATATGAATGTATGCTAGATGACGGTGCCCATGCTCTAGATGGTCTCTCTGATCATCCTACCACCTGCCCATCTGGATTTGAATGTATGCTAGATGATGACGCCAATGCCAGAGATGATTTCCTGGGTCATACTACCGTCACCCCCCACACACAGAACAATCATCCAAGTTGTGAAGGTTGGTATTAACTTACAAATGTCTATGATGCAATTCACACTAGCCATATGATATCCATGCTTGCTTTCTAACAATCTGAATGTATGATAGTTGACGATACCCATGCTAGAGGAGACGATCTCTCTGGGCAACCTCCTGTATCCCCCAACCTATAGAACAATAATGAAAGTTGGCAAGGTTGGTATCAACTTACAAATCTCTATGAAACAATCCACACTATTGATTTGATATCAATGCTTGTTTTCTAACAATCTGAATGTATGCTAGTTGACGATACCCATGCCGGAGGAGACGATCTATCTGGGCAACCTCCTATATCCCCCCACCAGTAGAACGGTAATGAAAGTTGGCAAGATTGGTATCAACTTACAAATCTCTATGAAATAATCCACTCTAATGATTTGATATCTGTGCTTGTTTTCTAACAATCTGAATGTATGCTAGTTGACGATACCCATGCCAAAGAAGGAGACGATCTCTCTAGGTGACCTCCTATATTCCCCCACCTGCAGAACGATAATGAAAGTTGGCAAGGTTGGCATCAACTTACAAATCTCTATGAAACAATTCACACTAGCGATTTGATATCCATGTTTCTTTTCTAACAATCTGAATGTATGCTAGATGACGATACCCATACTGGAGGAGATGATCTCTCTAGGCAACCTCCTATATGAAGGGTTATGAGGGTGCTACGCTAGCCAGAAACCAAAACTTTTCTACCTCATAAACCAGGATCTACTGCCAGATATAGGTCATAGGATTACCACTAGACGCGCAGATACATCAGAAGACTCGATGTAGTCGAACGCGTCACAGCAGTGCCATGCAGTTGCGTGGTCATCCGTCAAGTACGTCCTTCGCTCACGGATTGTTCGAGCACGTTCCCGAGCAGATGACGACCAGCACCGACCAGTCCCGACCATGATGATCACCGCGATCCGTCCAAGTACTACAAATGTAGCACCTCCGAGGAATCCCACACGTATGGGGAGAAGCGTTGCACAACCGGACTGCTAGGTCCACGAGGAGCAATGGCGTGAGCATGGGGTGGGTGACGGCGGATGAATAGATCAAGCAGATTAGACATGCCTCGCCCCTACCCCTTGCTTATATAGGCGTTCCTACGTGACCCCGACTTGGAAGCCCATCAGGAAAACTTAAGCCTTGTCTAACTCGGGTCCAACCCGAATTAGGCTTCCAGCCCTTAAGCGTGCGACCCTATGGGTTCACTGTCACACCCCCAAAATTTCTAATTTTGGTTTATGCATACAATCACTAAATAAAATAAATAATTCTATTAATTTCTAATTTTTCTAAGATTGAGCTCTGATAATAAAAATTAATCTATGAAAATGTGATTTCCTCAAATATTTGGAATTTAACATGATATGCTTGTTACATTCATGTTGTTGCATAAATTTTATTGAGTGAAAAATAATTTTTTAAATTTGAATTTGATTTAAATGGTTTTTGTTCTATTTATAAAAAAATAAAGTATTTAAAAGCTTTTGTGAGAAACCCTAGCTTTCATTTCTAAAATTTTAGAAATATATCTAAATAATGCACAAAATTATTTTGGGGATAAAATTCTTTTGAATTGGCTTTACGAATGAATTTATAAAAGACGAGAAAACTAAAAACAAAAGAAAAGAAAAGAATAAAAAAGGGGCCACCCGTCTGTGTCTCTCGGACCTCCCCTGTCCTATCCTATGGGCCTTGGCCCAACTGCACCAGCAGCCCAACGCCGTGGACCTTCTCTTCCTCACGCTGACAGCCGGACCCCACTAGTCCTCTCTCACTTGCTAATGACTAGGCCCGTCCCGTCAGCTCCTTCCCCTTCATCTGTCCACAGGAACCGGACGTCGCCGACGCTACCACCAGTCAACCACGCGACCAAGCCTCGCGCGGCCAAGGCCCTGTTCGCTCCCACGTCCTCCACACTCAAGTCCGCGCTTGCCGCTATCATCGGCATGTTGCCGAGCTCTGCGACCCAGCCCCAGTCCGCGTGGACAGGGAAGCACACGGGCCAGACCAGCGCAGCGCCTCGTCCACCGCTCCACTCGCGTCACTCAGATCTGTAAGGCCCGTGGCTGCAGCGGGTCTACTGCGATGTGAGCAAGATAGAGGTTGGCCGGAGAAACCCTGACGCCGACATGGTTCACCCCTCTGCCTTGGCGCATGTTTTACTAAATGAAAATAGTCTATGTGCTCCTGTCCCAGCTACAGACTCCCTTAAGAGAGTTTACAGAACATGACAACGTGGGACCACTTGTCATACACGAATGCAAAATGTAAATAGCAAAGTAGGCCTGACTACAATGAAGATGTCTTCTTCCTCGCTGTCACTCCTGGGTGGTGTTGGGGCCAGGTGTGACATCTCCCCGCCCTTGACAAGAAGCTGGTCTCCATGCTGGGGCACCAGGAAACTGAGCCTTGATGACGTAGTAGTCCTCCCAGGTAGAAGACTCCACTGGTAGGCCATGCCACTGGATCTTGACTTGAGAGATGGCTGTGTTCCCCTTCTTCACCATGCGAGTTCCAGAATTTGTTCAGGCACTGAATCAGCAGCTTCAAGATCTATTAGTTTTGGTAGAACATCAAAGACAGGGGCATAATTAGGGGCGAATGGTTTCAGCTGAGATATGTGGAACACCGGGTGGATCAGTTAACTTGGATGCTACTTTGCCAATGCGTTGTAGAATGGAGAATGGGCCATAGTACTTGAAATAAAGCTTGGGAAATGGTCTGTTGGCTACACTGGACTAAGTGTAAATAAGGTTGGAGCTTGAGGAGTACTTGATCACCCACAGCAAATTCAAAGTTTGTTCTCTTCTTGTCAGCGTACTGCTAGAATTTATTTTGTGCCCTTTGGAGGCGCTGTTTAAGAACCTCAAGTTGTTGCTCTCTGTTCTTAATGTCTTCAGTCACAAGTGTGGAAGCGGTGATAGGAACACTTGGAGTCAGTCCCAACTTAGGATCATAACCATACAAAGCCTTGAATGGAGTAGTGCCCATTGATGTATGCAGGGAAGTATTGTACCATAATTCAGCAAGCCAGAGCCAAGATTTCCAAGTCTTAGGAGAGTCATATATAGCACATCTAAGGTACATTTCCAAGCACTGATTGACCCTTTCAAATTGGCCATCTGTATGAGGATGATATGATGTACTGTATCTGAGATCAATCTTGTATGCAGTGAAGAATTCCTTCCAGAAGGTGCTAACAAAAGTAGTATCCCTGTCTGATATAATAGAAGTAGGAATGCCATGGAGTTTGACAATGTTTTCCATGAAAATGTTTGCTATTGAGGATGCTGTGTATGGGTGTTAGATGGGTATGAAATGAGAATATTTAGTCAACCTGTCCACACCTACTAGAATGACACTATAGCCCTTAGACTTGGGAGCCCCTCAATAAAATCCATTGTTACATCCTTCCACACACCTGTTGGAACAGGAAGAGGTTGCAATAGCCCCATGGGATGGTGGAGAGAATGTTTGGCCTGCTGGCAAGTGATGCACTGTTTGATGAAGCTTTCCACATCTTCTTTCATCCCTTTCCAAGAGAAATGTTTCTTGAGCCTGTAATAGGTAGCTGCTATGCCAGAGTTTCCTCCTATAGCACTGGAATGACACATTGAAATCAACTTTGTCTGCAATGCTGAATTACTGCCAATCCAGACCTTGTCATCGTGCCAGATAATGCCCTTGTCCAGACTGAAGCCATTGCTGTCAGGACTGGAGATTGCTAGTTGTTTGAGCAACTATTGTACCTGGGGGTCAGTTGTGTAGGAGTTCAACATGGCTTGTACCCATGCTGGTTGCATAGTAGAAATAGCTTGGATAGCCATCATATGGCCTACCCTTGATAGAGCATTAGCTACTATGTTCTATTTGCCTTCTTGTATACAATCTTGAAATTCAGACCCATCATTCTAGCCATAGCTTTTCTCTATGAATCGGAGTGTAGATTTTTTTGAGTTAAGTAGACCAGAGACTTGTGGTCTGTCTGAATAAGGAATTGCCCTCTCTCCAAATAATGTCTCCATTTGTCCACTACCATGATCAGAGCTAAGAATTCCTTCTCATAAATACTGAGACCCCTGTGTTTACTCCCCAGAGCTTTACTCAAATAGGCAATGGGTTGGCCATGTTGCATTAGCACTGCTCCCACCCCGTCATTGCAGGCATCTGTCTCTACAGTGAATTGTTCATCAAATTTGGGGAGTTTAAGCACAAATGTCTGTGCCATTGCCTGTTTCAGAGCCTCAAGGGCCTATTGTGCATCAGGATTCCATTGAAATTCCTTGAGTTTGAGGGGTTGGTGAGTGGTTTGGAAATGATGCCATAATCTTTCACAAACTTCCTATAGTAGCCAGTTAAGCCAAGGAATGCCCTGAGCTCAGCCACTTGAGCATGTCAGAAATCTTGCTTTAGTCTGTAGCAACCCTGTCTGTAGAAATGATGTGGCCCAAGTACTCCAACTTGTCCTGGGCAAATGTGCAGTTGGACTCTTTGAGATGAAACTGGTGTTTCCTAAGTAACTCAAATACCAACTGAATGTGTTCCAAGTGTTCAGCTATGCTTGAGCTGTAGATCACTATATCATCTAAGAACACCATGACAAATTTCCTTAGATAAGGTTGCAGGATTTCATTCATAACACATTGAAGGGTGGCAGGGGCATTAGTGAGCCCAACGGGCATCACTTTAAATTGATAGTGCCCTTGGTGAGTTTTGAATGTCGTTTTGATCTCATCCTCAGGGAGCATTCTAACCTCGTGGTAGCCTGCTTTCATGTCCAGTTTAGTGAATAGTTTGGTGCCTACCAATTCATCCAGTATTTCATCTACCACTGGCATGGGAAATCTGTTCTTCACAGTAATGTCATTGAGTTTCCTGTAGTCCGCACAAAAATGCCAAGATCCATCTTTTTTCTTAACCAAGAGGATAGGTGAGGCAATAGGGCTATGACTGTGGACAATGTGACCATTTTGTAAGAGCTGTTGAATCTGATTTTCAATCTCTGTTTTATGCATTGGAGTATAATGATATGGCTTTGCATTGATGGGTTAGGGACCCAAGGATGAGAGGGATTGCATGGTCATAAGCCCTAGATGGGGGCAAGCACTGAGGATCTGTGAAGGTGTCTTTGTCCTAGGCAATCAGTAACTGGAGATCTTCTTGAATTGAAGGTTGAGATGTTGACTGTGGAATTGCAACTTGAGGTATATGATCTACCACAGCAATAGCCAAAATATTGTTGCCCTTTGCTTCATGAGACAGCTTGGTTGCTGAAATTGGGGAAAGTTAAGTATCAGGTGTAGCCAGACCCTTGAGCTGGACCTCTCTGCCCATTTCCTTAAACTAAATTGTGTTATGTTCCCAGTCAAATTGGACAAGACTATGTGTCTTCAACCAGTCACAACCAATGATGGCATCATAGGGTTGCATATCCAGCAGAATCATATTGGTGCTGAAGCTCTGGCCCTGATAGTAGCATTGGAGGTTGGGCACCATACTATTTGTTTGTAAAGATGCTCCATTAGCTAATTACACATTCCTAGCTTTAGTTGGCACTGTTTGTAGTTTGGCCAACTTGAAAAAATCTGAGCTTATAAAGCTATGGGTGCTTCCACTATCTACCAGAATGAGCATCACCTTATCTCTCACCCTGGTTTTCAGCTTGATGCATTTTGCTGTATCCAAAGTGGACATGGCATTGAGAGATAGCTGACAGAATTCTTCATGTAGAACATCTTCGACTGCTAGTTCATCTAATACCTCATCAGTGAGTTCTCTGTCCATGTCATTAACCACCAAAGCATTCATCTTAGGTTTGTTTCTTTTGGTGTAAACCTCTAGATGACCAGGGATAAATTTCTCCCCACAATTGAAACATAATCCATTGGCCTTTCTGTAATCCCTTAATTGCCTGTCACTCCACTGAGTAGCCTGTTGAGGTGGTAGTTTATGGTCAGGTCTGTTTTGTTGATACCCTCTCTGCTGGTAAGCTGCTCTTGGATACTTTTCTTTGGCTCTTTCGAGCACCTTTTGCTGCACCTTTGCTAGGATAGAAGCTTTTTACACAAAGGTAGACATTTGTGACTCCACTACTCCTCTGATGTCCTCTTTAAGTCTTCTGATATATTGCTGAGTAAACCAGAGGTCATCATAATGTGCATTGTGCATGGCCACTGTGTATTCAATGCCTGAAATTGTATGGTATAATCTTCTACAGAAGATGTCTGTCTCAGCTTAGAGATTTCATTGAGAGAGGATCTGTGGTCATCTGCTCCAAACTCTTAAAGGATCACATGACAGAAATGAGTCCATCCATTGAATGTGTGCTTCTATTTGAAAGCCTGATGCCACTTGCCTCCATTCCCTTTCAGATGTAGTCTGGCTGATATTATCCACATCCCTTCAGGAATCTTATACAGGGCAATGTAGTCTCTCAAGTTGTCAAGCCATACCTTGGGATCAATGCCAAAAAAATCAGGGAACTCCATCTTGCCAATAGTATGTTTAGGAATGTGTTTGGCTTCCTCAACTCTTCCCTTGTCACTATGGACATACACTGGACCTTTATCAGGCCTTTGTCTACTCTGCTGAGTAGTGTAAGCGAAGTCTGTTCTGATTGTCCTTGAGGTTTCAGCCTTATCTCTCTATGGAGGATCGGCAAAGATATTGTGGAACACCATTTTGCGGAAAAATCAATGAGTCGACATCAGCAGCATCAAAGGTAGGGTCTTCATCAAATCTAGGCGGTGCCTCAAACTTTTCCTTTGGCTCTAACCGCTGCAGTGTGAGTTTGGAGATTGCTGAGCCATTTGCCTGTACTTACTTCGCAATGATTTGCTGCTCTTTACTGTACTCATCCATGGCTGAGTGACGAATGTCCATTTGGGCCTTCATCTCTTTTTGAGTTGTGAGTACCTCATCCACTCATGAGAACATCAAATCGATGTTCATCTGTAGTGTCTCCCACCTTGAGCTTTCTTCCTCAGAACGCTGAGTCATGGCTGCCAGAATCAGCTGAGTTTGAGGTGAGGGGACCGACTTGCTATTACGCTTTGGAGCCAGTTGGACCAGCAGACGGTTTGGACTTAGCCTCCCATGGAATCCTGCTAAGCCCAGTCACCGCCGCCTAGGAAAGGAAAAAGCAGGAGGATTTTACACTAGGATTGTTGGGCGCGCGAGCAAGCACAACAATCGGGCAACCTGAGCTTTTAGACTTTCCGTCGCCAACGCTACCACACGAAATCGACAGCAAGACACTCAGAATTTTACATGCGAACAGATGTCGCGCAACCCTAGTCTGCTATCAATCTGTGCCAATATGAAGAACAAGTGAGTGAATTTGGGAAGCTCACAATGGTTCACGCCGCCGAACCCCGGTTGTCGATGCAGAACCCCAGTCGAACACCTTGTGGGCGTGCGAAGATCTGCGCCGCCGGTACTGCGACGCCGCCTGTCGGAGCTAGCGAAGCTGGTGCTGATGCAGTCGTGAGGATCTGTGTGCAGCTCATGCGGTGGAGGTGGGGATGGAGGTGGAGGTTGATGCGATGGATTTGTGCTATGACGGCCGATAACTAGCGCCGACGTCGAGCTTGGAGCTCGTCACCGGTCACCGAGAATCATAACTGCTCTGGTACCAACTATAAGGCATGTAGCCGCAGCGGGTCTATCGCGACGTCAGCAAGACCGAGGTTGGGCAGAAAAACCCTGATGTCAGCGAGGTTCACCCCTCTGCCCTAGCGTATCTTTTACTGAATGAAAATAGTCTATGTCCTCCCGTCCTGGCTACAAACTCCCTCAAGAGAGTTTACAGAACCAGACAACATGAGACCCATGTGTCATACACGAATGCAAAACATAAATAGCAAAGTACGCCTGACTACAATGAAGACGTCTTATTCCTCGCTGTCACTCCTGGGTGGTGTTGGGGCCAGGTGCGACACGATCGCGTCGTGACTCATGACCCGTTCACCCAGCTCAGACCGATCCGCCATTAGTGGCATGAACGCCGAGCTCGGAATCCGTCCCTCCCATCCTCCTTCTCTCCCTTTATAGAAATGCCATGGCACCTCAAGACCGTGCCGCATCCACCCCGCCCCTCCCTGAGCCGTCCTCTGCACCGGAGCACCCACACCCACCGTCGATGCCGCAATGGCAAACCTCGCCCCCAGCGTATCGATCTTCGCGTCCACTCCACCATTCGCCTCTATGTCTTCACCATTGGGATCGCAGTGACAGCGCGAGCGCTAGGCCGCTCCTCCGCCTCCATCCTCGCCCGTAGTACCGCATCCACGCCGCCACACGCCATGCTGGAAAGCGGCCGCCGCCACTGCTCCCCGCTGGCTCACCGCCAGCCGCCACCGGTTCCTCCCTGCCGCCAGAGACCCCCATGAGCTAACTCCTCCCCAGTTTCCTTCTCTCCCTGTCCACTAGAGTGCCACTCCGGCCGACGCCGGTAGCCTACGCCGTCGGCGCTCTGCTCTGCCTTGACCGACGCGCTGAAGCAGATGAGGGTGCCTCTTCCTCCACCGCCCGATCGGAGATCAACGGCTCAGATCAATTGTTGCCTGATAGTCATCCTAGTCATAAGGTACGCCACGTCATCGACCAGTCAGCACCCTCCATCCAATCCACCAGCGCCACGTGTCCGTGTCAATGCCACGCAGACTAGTCAATCCACGTCATCCAAAATCTTTCAATCTACACACTATTTTATTCTGTAATTGCTTCTCTGTTTACTGAGTCTTGGCAAACTTACTAACTACCCCCTGCAAGCTATAGTTATTTATGCTCTATGTCCTACCATCAAAGAAATTGAATATATCTTGTTTTAAAATGTGTTTAAATGTTTTATTAAATAAATAATGATGTTATCATTCCTTCAGCAATGGAACTAATATGTTTTGGTTAACAAAAATATATTTATTTTGTTTTAGTAAAAGGGTTAAGAATCTTATTAGTAATGTGTTTCCTCTAATAAGATAAATCTGAAATATGGATTATGAAATGATTTATACTTTATAAAATAACGTTGTGGTCGAATAAACAACTTCTTGATTCTTAGGTTAAGAAAAATAATTACTAATTAAGTATTTTTATTTACAAAATTTCCCTCCAACTTCAACAACTCATAGCTTTTTAACGGTAGCCCCGTTTTTAGTGATTCTCGCGCTCACGTGATCGTACCAACTAGCCCTATGTGTTAGTAATCTTATTACTATGTTTTGATTGGTGTACTGTTCTTAGATGTGTCTATTTGTTTACTTCTATGTTTTTTGGCATGTTACAATCTGCGAGTAGAAGAGCTATCAGTAATTGTTGGAGACAGAAACATCAGAAGATCAAAGGTTCTATGAGGGGTTGACTATTTGTGGAAAAAGCAAGTGTTTAAGGCAAGTATAGCTTGGCTTCTATTTCGATGACCACGATCTTGTGATATAATTACTGTTTAAGCAATAAACATAAAAGATGATATTTTAACAAATTAAAATCTTATCTGTATGTGATCATCCGGGATTTACAGTACAGCTGTGAGGGCTATATGGCTCTGGCTTTAGCTCAGTATGAGGACCTTTTCTAGCTCGTTAGAGGTTACCCGAAAGGGCGCATGGGGGGTGTGACTCGGGTTGGGTGTAGTGCGACTTCTGTCCTAATGAGTATAGGCTGCGGGTCGTTGTGCCATTGGGAAGAAGGGCTCTACATTTGCAGATCACATAAACCTTAGCGGCCCTCACTTGTTAAAGAAACCTTTAAAAGACATCATAGTGAACCTTGCCGGCCTTCCTTGGTAGTGGGCTAAGAGGTCGACGGGCCTCGGACGAAAGGGCAAATCACGACTCATAGTGAAAGTGTACATCTCTACGCAGAGTTTATTAAACTTTTATACTAGCCTTGCTCAAGGACACGAGCGGCCTTTGGAGAAATTTACATTAAAGATGATGATTTTTCTTATGTTAGGATGCTCATTTATTTATTGTTTATGTTTTACATTATTTATGTACATTGATCATGAGTTTATAGCTATACTACCTTGTTGCTATACTTGCGGAGTTCGACATGGACTCATTCTTGCTATTCCCCCACACCTCAGGAGAAGTTTAAGCTTCTGATCAGCCAGTCAGTTTTGATCAGTGGAGTGAAGTCTACACCTGGAGTTCAGAGTCGTCTTTTCCGCTGATTGTTCATTAGGTGATCTTTTATATTATGTATGTTATATTTAAAGCATTGTAATTGATACTATTTATAGCTATATGTGGGAATTGACTTATAAAACTCACATATAGTGTATATCTGGTTTTGTCCTTAAAACCGGGTGTTACAAGTGGTATCAGCTCAATGCTGACTCTCGGACGCAAGCCTAGTTAGAATTGGTCGATTTGCATAACTTGTTTTGCTATAAAACTATTTCTCTACCTCCTTGGCTTATTGATTAACTATTTCTCCTCCTTGCCTTATTGTCTCTACTTCTTGATAGCTTCCTTCAAGCTATTATTTCTTACCTCCTTGTCTTGTTTATTTTATTTGTTTGCTAAAGATTTCTGATCTCACCTTGTTTAAATTTGCGATGGCCTTTCATCTTCTATAATCCACTCAGACTAGGATGCCTGTCATTGGTGTGATGCATGCTTGTCTTGTTTGATGTATTGCTTGTGTATCATCCATGTTTTTAAAAAAAATAAAGTTGAAGCCAAGTAAAGTTCTTGTTAAGTGGGGTAGCGTCCGCTACCCGTGCCATCAATAACCAACATCTAAAGTCTTGAGAAGTAAAAAAAATCTAGACATGAAGACGTAATTGTCAATCTTTATCTTCTTATCATTCTTTGCTACCCATTGCTCTTATCCTTACACTAATAATGTGAAAACTTTTAAAAAAATAACCCTTGTCTTCTTACCCTACGTCGAGTTTTTAATCATAAATCTCGAAACAAACTTGATGCTTAATTTTAAGCTTCTCCTTAGTCTCGCCGCATCTCGCGATGAGATTCATGTTAAGTGGGGTAGAATTGTCACACCCTAAAATTTCTAATTTTTCTAAGATGTATTAATTTCTAATTTTTCTAAGATTTAGTTCTAATAATAAAATTAAATAATGAAAATGTGATTTCCTCAAATATTTGGAATTTAACTTGATATGTTTGTTTCATTCATGTTGTTGCATAAATTTTATTGAGTGAAAAATAATTTGTTAAATTTGAATTAGGTTTAAATGGTTTTTGTTCTATTTATAAAACAAATAAAGTAATTAACAAGCTTCTGTGAGAAACCCTAGCTTTCATTTCTAAAAGTTAAGAAATATATCTAAATAGTTCACAAAATTATTTTCGGGATAAAATGATTTTGAATTGGATTTACGCATGAATTTATAAAAGAAGAGAAAAGTGAAAAGAAAATAAAAAGAAAAGAAAAGAATAAAAAAAGGGACAGTATGTGTCTCTTGGACCTCCCCTGTCATATCCTATGGGCTTTGGCCAACTGCACCAGCAGCCCAACGCCGTGGACCTTCTCTTCCTCTCGTCGATAGGCGGACCCCACCATTCCTCCACTCTCACTCGCTGACGACTGGGCCCGTCCCGTCACCCCCTTCCCCTTCCTCCGTCCGTAGGAACAGGACGCCGCCGACGCCACCACCAGTCGACCACGCGACCAAGCCTCGCGCGGCCAGGTCCCCGACCGCTCCCGCGTCCTCCGCACTCAAGCCAAACCCCGCACCAAGCTGCGCCGACCTGCTCTTTCGCGCGCCCAGCCGAGTCCGCGCTCGCCGCTATCATCGGCATGTTGCCGAGCTCTGCGACCCAGCCCAAGTCCGCGCAGACAGGGAAGCACGCGGGCCAGACCAGCGTAGCGCCTCGTCCACCGCTCCACTCGCGTCACCCAGATCGTGTCGCGACTCACGACATGTTCACCCAACTCAGATCGATCTGCCATTAGTGGCATGAACACCAAGCTCGGAATCCGTCCCTCCCCTGCTCCTTCTCTCCCTTTATAGAAACACCACGGCACCTCAAGACCATGCCGCATCCACCCCGCCCCTCCCCGAGCCGTCCTCTGCACCGGAGCACGCACAGCCACTGCCGACGCCGCCATGGCAAACCTCGCCCCTGAGCGTGTCAATCTCCGCGTCCACGCCACCATTCGCCTCCATGTCTTCACCATTGGGATCGCAGTGACAGCACGAGCGCGCTAGGCCGCTCCTTCGCCTACATCCTCGCACACAGTACCACCTCCGCGTCGTCACATGCCATGCCGGAAATTGGCCACCGCCGCTGCTCCCCGCTGCCTCGCCGCAAGCCGCCACTGGTTCCACCCCGCCGCCAGAGACCCCCACAACCAAACTCCGCCGCCGTTCCCCTTCTCTCCCTGGCCACCGGAGCGCCACCTCCGGCCGACGCCGACAGCATACGCCGTCGGCGCTCTGCTCTGCCTCGACCAACGCGCCGAAGCAGAGAAGGGTGCCTCTTCCTCCACCGCCCGATCGAAGATCAATGGCTCAGATCGATTGTTGACTGATAGTCATCCCAGTCATAAGGTATGCCACGTCATCGCCCAGTCAGCACCCTCCATCCAATCCACCAGAGCCACGTGGCTAGTCAATGCCACGTAGACTAGTTAATCCCTGTCATCCGACATCTTTCAATCTACACCCTATTTTATTCTGTAATTGCTTCTCTGTTCACTGAGTCTTGGCAAACTTACTAGCTACCCCTGCGAGCTATAGTTATTTATGCTTTAGGTCCTACCAACAAAGAAATTGAATATATCTTGTTTTAAAATGTGTTTAAATGTTCTATTAAATAATTAATGATGTTATCATTCCTTTAGCAATGGAACTGATTTGTTTTGGTTAAAAAATATATTTATTTTGTTTTAGTAAAAGGGTTAATAATCTTATCAGTAATGTGTTTCCTCTAATAAGATAAATCCAAAATATGGATTATGAAATGAACCTTTATACTTTATAAAATAACGTTGTGGTTGAAATAAACAACTTCTTGATTCTTGGGTTAAGAAAAATAATTACTAATTAAGTACTATTATTTACAAAATTGCCCTCCAACTTCAACAACTCAGCTTTTTAACGGTAGCCCCGTTTTTAGTGATTCTTGCGCTCACGCGATCATAGCAACTAGCCCTATGTGTTAGTAACCTTATTACTATGTTTTGATTGGTGTATTGTTCTTAGATGTGTCTATTTGTTTACTTCTATGTTTTTGGCGTGTTACGACCTGTGAGCAGAAGAGCTATCAGTAATTGTTGGAGAAAGAAACATCAGAAGATCAAAGGTTCTATGAGGGGTTGACTATTTGTGGAAAAAGCAAGTGTTTAAGGCAAGTATAGCTTGGCTTCTATTTTGGTGACCACGATCTTGTGATATAATTAATGCTTAAGAAATAAACGTAAAAGATGATATTTTAACAAATTAAGATCTTATCTGTACGTGATCATCCGGGATTTATAGTACAGCTGTGAGGGCTATATGGCTCTGGCTTTAGCTCAGTATGAGGACCTTTTCTAGCTTGTTAGAGGTTATCCGAAAGGGTGCATGGGGGCTGTGACTCGGGTTGGGTGTAGTGCGGCTTCTGTCCTAATGAGTATAGGATGCGGGTCGTTGTGCCATTAGGAAGAAGGGCTCTACATTTGCAGATCACATAAACCTTAGCGGCCCTAACTTGTTAGAAGAAACCTTTGAAAGACTTCATAGTGAACCCAGCTGATCTTTGAAGGACAAGAGCGGCCTTTGGAGACATTTAGATTAAATATAATGATTTTTCTTATGTTAAGATGCTCATTTATTTATCGTTTATGTTTTACATTATTTATGTTATATTGATCATGAGTTTATAGCTATACTACCTTGTTGCTATACTTGCGGAGTTCGACATGGATTTACTCTTGCTATTTTCCCCACACCTCAGGAGAAGTTTTAGGCTTGTGATCAACCAGTCAGTTTGGATCCAGTAGAGTGAAGTCTACACCGGGAGTTCAGAGTTGTCTTTTTCGCTGATTGTTCATTAGGTGATCTTTTATATTGTGTACGTTATATTTAAAACATTATAATTGATACTATTTGTAGCTATATGTGAGAATTGACTTGTAAAACTCAAATTAGTGTATATCTGGTTTTGTCCTTAAAACCAGGTGTTACATTCACGCACACATAGACATGGGCCGAGTACTCCTACTCGCCCAATAGTTGACTGCGGCCTCTAGCAAGGCGTGACAACTCCTATGCATACGTAAAGATCATATCAGACAAACCACTACGACCATGTACATGCTATTCCCTTTACCACTCGATATATGGTTCAACTCATAGGGTAACACTTAACCCAAGCATGACCATGCATTTGTTGATCCAATCACTTGAGTGATCTAGTGATATCTCTCTCGTAGAGAGGGGCAAATTCTATCTTGACTATCTATGTCTTATAGCATGCTTCCCAACCACCCAACACCACCTTTATAACTACCCAGTTACGGAGCAGTGTTTGACAGTCCCTAAGTAGGCCATTTCACATCTTGAGTACATACCACAGTCTCAGATCTAAGGAAATAACGTACATGACGCAAATAGAGACTTTCTCATGTTGGGTCAGTCTAGCCTACATGTCTCACATGTGCCCACATTATTAGTCGACATCTCCATGTCCATGACTTGTGAAACATAGTAATCAACTAATACATGTACTGGTCTAATATTCAAGTGTGTTCTCACATGAACATCAACCAGGGACAACTTTAGAATAAATATTCAAGTAAAGAGTTCCACAAATAATTCACATAATTGCCAATCAATACAAGTTGTCTATAATGAATATTCAATGAACACTTAATACATGTCATGGATACAAACGGAATATCATCATCTGTATGATTACCTCTAGGGCATATTCCCAACACCTATAGAACAATAATGAAAGTTGCCAGGGTTGGTATCTACTTTCAAATGTATATCATTCAGTTCGCACAACCTAATTGATATCCATGCTGCTTTTGTAACCGTCTGAATGGTTGAAAACTATGTAGAGCAAGAGCTGTCAAGAAAGAAGAAAAAGAGGGGGAAAACTACTGGACTTATGCTTGAGAAAATGAACAGCTCGTTGGGAGGACAGATGTTACGCATCTCTATTGCCAAGGGGAACAGAAGGCCACTTGATCCAGTACAAGCTGCAAAATTTGCTTCACAGGCCACTATAGTAGTCGTGAATGAGATATCATTTTCCCACATTTCAAACATTACAAGAGACAAGACAGCTTGGCCTATTTCTAGAAATTTTTGGATGGGCTAGCTGTATGTATCGGCAGCTTTGTTATATTGCACTGTACCATGAACAACTTAGTAGTTGATTTAATTTGCATTCACACTACTGCAGGCAAAGGTGGCCATCGACCCAAAGCATCTTCCAACTAGAGCAGCTTGTTCGAATGTGTTTAAGTGTGCTGTGAAGCAGGAACGCTACAAGTTGAAGGAAAAGTACTTCACTATAGTCCCTGCTGGTGAGATATGTACAAGCTCTCCTGTCAAGACCATGAGCAACACGCAGTGGGAGGCCCTGACCACCTCTTGGTCTAGTGCTAAGAACAAGGTTTGAACTCATCGATTTCCTGTCTAGTCTTGATATGGTCTACTTGTGCTGATGTCTAGCACAAATGTCATTACAGGAAGTATCTAAAAAGAACAAGCAAAACCGTGTGAAACTTAAGTACCACCAAACTACATGGTCTCAATCCTATGTTGTCTAGCTCCATAAATTTGTAAGTTGTGGTTGTGTTTTGTTGTTATCGGGACTTTGTATAGATATAAACTGAATCATGTACAATGTGAACAGAAGGAGAAGAAGAGGGCAGCCGCAGGACATGATCAAGGACTTGATGGACAGCATGACCAAGGACTTCATGAACAACAGGGTTAACCTGATGAAGATGTTAATGTTGTGGAAGTCTTCGAGGAGTTCCATACCAGTAAAAGAGATAACAAAGGCCTCAGTGATGCAGCAAGAGAAGTTGTTGTAAGTACGTTCAGTATCTTTCCTTGAAATCCATCTCAACCATTTTGCATAAAAGAAGAAAAAATTCTCATGAGCAAATGTTGCATCATCATTCAATTTTGAATTTGTAATTATAGAGCAATCAATATGGTCCATGTACATTGTGTTATGTAATATGTGTCTGATCTTATTCTTATGTATTCTCTATCACCAGTATGCTGATGAAGACCTATGCATTACCTGTTATGTATTATTCTCCTAGATTTTTCAATTTAAGTCCTCTTCCACTATCTATAACCTAATGTTTAATGCTTGAAATTTTCGCAGGAAGCTATGGAAAGCATGCAGGCAGCCCATGTTCCTGAAGGGCAGGAACAAATGAGTAGTGCTGATGTTGTTTGCAAGGTCATCTGCCTCTCCCAGGGCAAGGGTGAGTCCGGGGTTAGTGGCAGCACCCTTTTCCTCAGGAATGCTGGTATCCTGATAAGCTTCGCCAGAAAAGAGGCGTTGAAAGAGAGGGCCCTTCGTCACTGGCTATTGAAGAACAACAAAGTTCCGCTGCCCTCGTCGATCAACTGGAAGAACCGAAGAGGACGACAGAGAAGAATGCAATGGAGATTGAGGGGTTCAAGAAAAAGCAAGCCGCCTCAGCCATGAACTTCCATGAGGAATTACATCGCATCCAGTCTTCTGGTAACTCTACGGCCCCACCTTTGGCCTTGTTGGCGGGACCATGTGATGGTTGATGTGTTGGCCTGTGTGCCAGTTTGATGTGTGGACTCGTGGGCTGGTTTGTTGTGAAACAATGGTAGTAGACTGCAACACATGCATGGAATTATAAATTACTGTATGCGATTACTCCAAATTGGTTAATGTTGCCGTTTCTAATGGGTTTATGTGACGCTTTTGAATCGGGTTCAGTGACGCTTGTGAAATGGTTTATGTGACAAAACAATGGCCTCCCCATGGACTAACCAGGGCAGCCCACGTGATCTAATAAAAGATGGACACGTGGACGAGCCAAATGCATTATGCGTGGAACACTGTGCACATAACATGTGGGCTTCTGATTACCCGACACGTGGAAGATCCGTCTAGCCACATGGCTAAATTTCGAAATGCCGCTTGGATGCTCACCACAATGACGTGTGGTCAAATAAAAAACTACCATACGGGCAAATAAAATACAGACAGATGGGAAATGGACAGCACAAGACGTGTCCCAATTAAGACCTGACATGTGGTACTATTCTAACCTAACACGTGGTCCTGTAGGAACCCGAAACGTGGAAGCAACAGCGCACGCCATGTCACTCTAACGGACACTAGGGTGCCTAACGGACGTCTGGGCCGTGATGTACGCATACGTAGCCGTCTTGTACGCATACAAAAACACTTTGGGTGACGACCATATTTTAGTCATGGAAAGCTAATCTTCGACGACGGTTTCTTTAAAGTGTCATTCATAAACATGTGTGACGCGGATTTCACGACGGTGGCGTTTTGGTCACAGATTCATCACGGAACTAAAATAGTGACAAATTTTGTATCTATCGTGACAAAAATAGTTCATCATGGTAGGTCATATCTCTACTAGTGCGTTGATATAAAAGTGGATATTGAAAAGAAAAGTATAAAAATAAAATCCGATGGCTCCTGGAAGTTCAAGCGGTGGTGGAGTGGAGGCAAGGAAAAGGAGAAGGGTGGGCGATCTAGTGGTGAAGGTAGGATCGGGCTCAACGACAACTTCGAAAGAAGCAAGGGCCTTGCACTCTTCGGTAACAGGCAGCCCTACGTCCAACGCTCGTTGGAAGGCAGCGGCAGAGAGCACAGTGGTTGAGGACAACAATGAGTTCCGAGGACTTCCATGAACGGCTCATTGCTCACTAGGCTGCTCTCTCTCTCTCTCACCTGGACTCCAAGGAGACCATGACTGCCGCTGGCAGAGCCCACCTTGAAAGTAAGATCAACGAACCTAACTCCTCTGATTCACTCCTGCTCGTCAATGAGGTCTCCCACAATCTCCTACAAGTCATGGATTCTGCAACAAACATCACCTCGAAACCGATGAAAGCGCCGACAACACCACCACCGTCAGATTCGTCTCCATGCCTGCCAAATGCTGATCTTCCCAACATGCTACATCCGTCAGGACGTATGACAACGATTACACGCATATAAACACCAACATATGACGATAAATCGGATCCTAGGCCTTGGATAGCCAGACTGTGTATTCTCTTCAACTTACATCACATGGAGCCGCCGGATCAGGTACTTTATGCTGCCTTTCACCTTACTGGCATGGCGCAACTTTGGTTATTGAATTTCCAAAAGGAGAAACCACCAGCAAATTAGAAGGATTTCCATGATGCCTTACTCAATGAATTCGGCCACCTACTGCATCAACATCAGAATGAGTACGCACCACCGATGTTTCAAGGCACTTTAGAGGAATATATTAATGATTATTGGGACTACGTCACTCGCATTAACCTTGATAGCATCCCTCATCAAGTCAGTCTCTTCATTCTAGGACTTCCACCTCGACTATGGGGATTAGTGCAACCTCAATTCCCATGAGTCAAGGAAACTGCAATTGATTTAGCTAGACGATTCGAGGCAGCAGCAATATCATACATACCGCCATCAATATCATACATACCGCCACCGCCTATCATCATTACCAAGTACAATCACAATCAAAAGCACAGCAAAGAGGAGCAAACAATGAATGTTGTACCTTCAACTATTCAGATTCCTGTAGCATACACCACTCTAAGGGACCTGAAAGAAAGAAAGGAAAAATCCAATGTTTCAACAGCTCATCAACTAAATCTACACCACCTATCACTCTCTCCCTCTCTGTATTTTTTTGTTGAACCACATTTGCAAGGCCTACATATCTGCCTCATACTCATTGCAGCTACCACGGCTGCAGGTGGGGACTGGCAAACGAGGCTGCCGTTGTGGAGAAATAGACGTAGCATTTTTTGAGGTGGTAGGCGTCTGAATTGCCAAGTACACAGTCCCTTGTTTAAAAAACCATTTCTACTTAAGTTGAAGGCCAAGTGTGTCTCCATTGCTACGTATTGCATTGCATGGCTAGCAATCTAGCATGATACAAGAAAATAATACACAGACCCTTTTCTGATACATTATTTTTACTATATCCATATTTAAATATATATTACATATCTAGAAAACCTAATAAGTCTTATAATTTTGAAGGGGGATTTATGAGAAACATGACACTTGAGCAATCGACTTTATCATAGAAACGACAGTAGCATTCCACTATACATATCTATTAAAGTTTTGGATCGCCAATGTTCGTGCTTCTCTCATATTTTACTGTTGCCATAACAGTAAACGTAGACCCTCCTCCGCCGCCTTTCCGCAGAACACGGCAGTAGGCCAAATTCCCCTCACATCCTCCTGCTCGGCCACAGCACAGCAATCTTGCACGTCCACGTACACAACCACCAGAAACCTCCAGCCCCATCCATCCTAGCCAGCTCACCAAGAAATCCCAAGGCCACAACAGGCCCGAGCCAACCTGCCACGCAGCATACACCAAAGGGGGGCAAAAAGAAAAAACACGACTACGGCACCACCGAGCCTTTCGCCGCCGACGCCGCCCCTTCCGCGACCGGTTCTGCCCTGATGCTCCTTCCAGGAAGCTTTATCTAAATTGCTATAGTTGTTCTCCTCTGCAGCATTACAAGCAACCAGCTATATCTTTAATTTAGACAGCCATCCCCGCATGTTGCAAGATTACATTTCGGCATAGCCTATATCACTGCTCATGTTAATTTGATCCTTTCCTTGAGAAAAAAAGCCTGCACCATGTAGTCTAGCTCCTGCCCGCGCTTTGCGCGGTGCGGCCTGCTAGTATATATACAAAAGTAGGCGGCAACACAGTAGACTGAGATAATATGCACCCTCTTGCGCATGCCTAGCATAACGGGCTTGCTTGGTTGGGTCCAAAATTTGCCCTACCAAAACTAGGGCATGTCAAAACTAGGACATATTAAATTTTGGTTGTCAAAACTTTAAAAAAAATTTGGTATAACATTTGGTTGGTTACCAAAATCAAGGTTTATCAATTTTCTCTTTATTGTAGTTTAAGAATTTTTTAGAAACTTGTTAAAACTTTGGCATACAAAATTGGTGATGCTAATTCTTTGGTAATGAACCAATTGGTGACCATAAAGTTGGTATGCCATGATTTTGATTTGGCAAGAATTAAAAGCCAACCAAGCAAGCCCAACATCTGAGCATTACAGCATATGTCAAACCAAATGAACGGCAAACAGTGCTTGGGAGAAGCCGGACCCAGGCATTATATTTAGCGTCAACATGACAATTACAACTTCTAGGTTTTTGAGTGCCACTTCATCTCGCCGTGAAGATCTAGTTGGTAAGCTAAGCATTGAATTAGATTGCTAATGAGCAAGGAAGGGTTCAAAACTGAACACAGACAAGTATATACTAAGGATGTGTTTGGTTTGACAAATCAACTTGTCCTAGATGGAGTAATGCGTCATGAGTCCATTCCTCAAATTTGGTGGAATGGTCTTATTCCTCATACTAGTTCTAATTATTTGCTTGTGAGGAATGAGGTGGCCAATAATCGACTCATTCTATTCCACAAACCAAACAAAAAACTTGAGTGAGATGGTGATGGACCACAATCATTCCACCAGCCAAACACCCCAAGTAAATCAGGCTGTTACACAGGGTCTTCTATGAACACAGACAAGCATATACTAAGTAAACCAGACAAGCACAACGGTGTCTTAGAAACATGAGATGGAAGCCAAAGTGCAATGGAACCTGCAAGGTACAAAAAACAGTAGTTTCAGGGGCATGCCACCTTTGTGTTTCTTAAAACTTTGCTTTTGCTTCCAGATTGGTCTATCAATATGTAGATACGTCACGCTTAGAACTGAAATACACAGCAAAGAAATGAATTTCTCAAATATATCATTTAAGAAAGGACCATAAAAGTAAACTAGAATCTATGAATCTGAGACAATCACATTAACAAATATTGAGGAACATGAACAGAAAAATTAAACTGAACCTATTTTATATATCTATGTCCAACCTGTAGAAATCCTAGGATGAGCAAACAAGAAGAACAGCACAATGTAAATTTGTTCCTTCAAACTAAAACAAGGCATGCCCAACAATTCAAAACATTTGTGGCATGAACCAATCATGAGATACAACCAATACTTTATGTGTTGCATGTGTATTTGTTCCACATATGAAGATAATTTATACAACTATTTGCAGCTACAAAGTACAGGATAATACAGATAAAGAATAAGTGTTAAGAAACGCTAAACAATTACGCACCTGAGCTTCTGCCGAGATGTCAACACCATGCTGAAGATACAACCAATACTCTGTTCTTCCATCCAAGGTAAAGGACACCATCTCTCTCCTCAAGTCTGTAGTAGCTGTTGTAGCCATGCAACAGTGTGTGGATGGTGTTGTTCACCACTGAACTTAGCGGGTAAGGCCTAAATCCAGCCATTGCAAATCTTGACTTCCATTTTCCAAACAGCTCGTGCCTCTCAACCCTTTCAGCACCCTCACATGCGATTAAATTAACAATATCCCTTGCAACACAGTGTTGTTCTGCGTTCATCCGCCTCCTATCATCCCTTGGGAGAGCAACATCTATTGACTCAAACATGGCTGTATAGTAGTTGAGAGTTTCCATGTATCTTGGGAAGAATGGAGCTGTGTTTGTATTTGACTCCTGCTCAACGAGAGTAACAACCCTAGGATTGATGCTCTTGATCATTCTTATAATCCTATCCCGATGATTTTCAATACTTACACTTTCATCAGGAACATGATGCAGCTGATAGGCAAAATTCACAGCAATAATCTCCCCAGGTCTTATAGCAAGATGCTGAAGCTCAACCTCATGGCTAGCAGCTGGAACTGCATTGAACTCAAAAGGAAGACCACATGACTTAGCAACATTACACAACGTCCTCCCAACCATATCAAGCCCGCCTCCTCTGGCATAAGCAGACTTTGAGTCATCTATACCAGTGATTCTAATGTATGGTGGACCCCCAGGCCTTGCAGAAAGGGCATGTACCAGAGTAATCCACTGGCTCCCCTGAGCAATTTGGAAATCAATGATGTGAACAAAGTTCTCACCCTTAATAGCCTCAGCAATGGCACCATTAGCTGACATGTAACCAAACTTGTAGAATGGGGAGATCTCGTAAAGGAGATGCATATATGACATGAGCTCAGAGCTTGTAGGTTCTTTACATTTCAAAGATTTATATAGCATACTACCAGAGAAAGAAAGTCTAGCAACAATTCCTTCCAGCATATAGGCTCCAAGTCGTTGCATTGGATCTCCTGATACAGATACCAGCTGACCAAGCTCAGATATTAGCAGCTCTGTTGCAAAGACTTCATTCTCCGCAACAGCCTTACCACATGCTATGATTACTTGCTTCAAGTCTCCTGTATCAATTCCCAGAAGTTGTCTCCAGTTGTCTGGTCTCAATTGAACATTGTCTTGTAATAAGCTCTCATGGCTGCCAGAGCCAGATATAATGTCCAAGTCCAATCCAGGTTCAAGAATGGCATTCTCTAACTCTTTTAGTTTAGTCTGGAGATCTGCAACCTCAGTTAAACAGGAAGCAGTTGGGGGAGAACTATATGTGTGGTCTGAGTGGCTATCATGCTGAGACAGGGGGCTCCCGCTTAAAGGGGAGATGCTGTGAGAAGATGTGGAGCTTTGTGCAGGATAAATACCATTTGCTGAGGATGATTCCAGAGTGCAGTATTGTGCTTCAAATACTTGAGGGTTGGAACTGTTGATCCCTTGTGACCCAATATCGGGAGAGGAGTACTGATGTCCTAGATTGTTTTGCATCACATGAATCCTACCATTTTCTCCTAAAGGAGCTGAGTTATTGTAGCATGGCATTTGAGAATCATCTGAAGATTTATATGAATGGTTACAGTCCCTAGCTGACATGCTTCCCTTTGCAACCTTGTAGGACAAAACTCAACAGGGAGTTAATCCTGCCATCTTTATCACGATTGTATTTAGTGTGCTCATGCCATCCACTGAAAATGTAAAAGATTACGAAATTCATGTAAGAAAGGAATATAGAAGCATATCTAAATTATTTTTCAATATCTAGAGAAGACAAATAGCCTTGAATGTAATATCTGAACTCATAAATTTTACAAGAACATATGGTTGGTGAACTATTGTATACTCAAAAGCATAAAACAAGATTCAACTATTATCACTTCTAGAACCAACAAATGAGAACCCTAAACCCATAAATCCATGGTTTTACATAGCTCATTTTGGATAGGCAACTATCTGCCACATGAGAACCCTAAACCCATAAATCCATGGTTTTACTCAACATCAAATATATATGACATTGATATCCTTTCATATTTTATCCAACATAGCTGACACTATTCATACCCAATCTAAATCCAAAAACAACCACCTGCATTCGTATCCGTAGGTATCCAATCTGTTTATGCACATGCCCAGTACGTGGCTGCATCCTGCACTTGGCTGGCAAGCCGTACCAATGACGGAGCCAGAAAAAAAATATAGGTGGGGCGAACTTTTGCAGCACTATAGACTAACAAAAGTGAAAAACTTGAACATGTATTATATTTGTATAACACACACACTATGATATATTATAAAGCAATGAGTTAACAAAAAACAAAATATTATTCTTTGAATTTGAATAATATTTTTAAGATGATTCTTCAAGTTCAAAGAATAAATATTGTTCTTGTATGAAACAATTAAAAATAGGTAAAATAAATAAAATTTTGAGCAGAAGGTAATAGAAATAATTTGATCATAAGGACTGGTGGTAGAATTCGTCGCAAAAAAAGGACTGGTGGTAGAA
>CM041628.1:55850932-55879218 GCA_023333625.1 Bothriochloa decipiens
AAGGACTGGTGGTAGAATTCGTCGCAAAAAAAGGACTGGTGGTAGAATTTTGATAGCTAATTCAATAAAAGGTATGGATAGCGTGTATGCATTGTCTTTTGGGCCGCTGGCATTGGCCTATATTTATCTTGGGCCATGACCTAATAGAATGACCGATCACAGAATTCTCCACCAGCTCATCAGCCCAGTTGCCTCCAAACATCTTTCTTCTCCCATCGCCCCTCGACCAGCGCCGAAGCTCTGCACTGCCGATGGAGAATTCTGGATGCAAGGCACTTCTAGTCATGGAGATTCGTGGAAACAGGATCAATCTAGTGAAGCTCTACCACCAGTAGCTGGGGCGGCCGCCCCAGGTCACCCCATGGGTGGCTCCGCCAATGAGCCGTAGTGAATTACATGACACAGCTACGAGAGAACCCTCAGCACAGATTACAAATCACACAAAAGGTGGTGAGTGTCCTAGAATAACATAAGAACAAGAAAAAGGAAAAAGATAGAGAGCGACTGCCCACACCAACCTAGACCTACCAAGTAAGCCTACACTAAACAGGATAGATACAACACGCAATGGTTACCTGCACACAGACGAGCATCTGGCAGCAAAGCATCGCCAACGAACATGATGGCAAAGCACCCACCAACGAATATGGCAACAAAGCATCCACCAACAAACACGGCGGCCAAGCATCCACCAAGGAGGGCCAGCACACTCTCGGTAGCAAAACATCTACCAGAGAGGAGACCATCGACATATTGGCGGCAAACATCCGCCAGGGATTCCACTGGCGGCAAAGCATACACCGAGGAAGAAGCAAAGAAACCCACTAGGTCCCTCACACTCTCTGCAACAAATCATCTACCAAAGAGAGAAAATTAAGGTAACATAGGTAGAGCAAGGGACTCCACCAGGAGCGGACAATAGGTAGGAACTACGAGAGTCGACGGCCACACATGGGACAAGCGACGAGCCATGACTTCAGGGACGCCTTTAGCAAGGAGTTGACGCCATCGTCGCTGCCCTTAGAGGCTTCTAAGGCGGAGCTATGCCCAAATCCAGCGCCACACAGTTGTTGCAGAGGCATGGGTTCACCAACGACACCTCCAAAAAGGTATGTGGCGCACGAGGCGTCACCGTCGTCCGCCATGGCCAAGATCCAGCTGCCCTGCCCACTCTCTGATTTCCCATGCAAATACTTGGGTGTGCCTCTCTCTCTCTAAGGAAACTAACTAAAGAACAAGTGCAGCCCATTATCGACCGCATAGCGGATCAACTTCCTGGCTGGAAGGCAGACCTAATGACAAGGGCCGGAAAAAGAGTACAGGTACAAGCAGTTTTCACTGGAATGACTATTTATTTGGCTATGGCCTTGATTTTTCCCCCATGGGCTATCAAAGCAGTGGACAAAATTTGACATGGCTTTCTTTGGAGAGGTCGTAAAGACGCTAAAGGAGGACACTGCCTTGTGGCTTGACACTGAGCCCCATCGTCCATGGGCTACCCTCCCAATACAAGTGCCTGACCAAGCAAGAGCCTTCTTCTCTATGGCAGTTATCTCTGAAATTGGAGATGGTGCAAACACTCTTTTCTGGTCAGATCGGTGGCTCCATGGGCAACGCATTGCTGACCTTGCACCTCACCTTGTTGCGGCTGTTCCCAAAAGGTGGGTCAAACGGCGCACGGTCCGTGACACCCTCACTGCCCAAGCTCGGATTTCAGACATCCAGGGAGCCCGCACAGTTGGAGTGATGGTGGAATTGCTCCAAATATGTGATATTTTGATCGATTTTCAGCTACAGCCTAATACTCAGCTAAGTCGGGTTATGATGGATTCTTTTTGGGTTCTACTCTCTTTGGTGTTGGGAATATGCCCTAGAGGTAATCATAAGATGATGATATTCCGGTTGTATTTATGACATGCATTAAGTGTTCAATGAATATCCATTATAGACAACTTGTGTTGATTGGCAATTATGTGAATTGTTTGTGGAACTCAATACTTGTATGGTTATTCTAAAGTTGTCCCTAGTCGGCGTTCTTGTGAAGAACACATTTGAATATTAGACCAGCACATAGTATTAGTTGATGACTATGTTTCACAAGTTATGAACATAGAGATGTCAAACTAATAATGTGGGCACATGTGAGACATGTAGGCTGGACTGACCCGACAAGAGAAAGTCTCTATTCACGTCATGTACGTTATGTCCTTAGACCTAAGATTGTGGTATGTACTCAAGATGTGAAACGACTACTTAGGGATTACTAAACGTTGCTCCGTAACTGGGTAGTTATAAAGGTAGTCTTGGGTGATCGGGAAGCATTCTGTGAGGCATAGACAGTCAAGATGGGATTTGCCCCTCTTTGCATAAGAGAGATATCACTGAATCACTCAAGTGATTGTTGTGCTTGGGTTAAGAGTTAACCCACGAGTTGAACCATATATCAGTGGCAAAGGGAGTAACTTGTACATGGTCGCAGTGGTTCGTCTGATATGATCTTTGTGTAAGCATAGGAGTTGTCACGTCTTGCTAGAGGCCACTGTCAACTATTGGGCGAGTAGAGTACTCGGTCCATGTCTATGCGTACGCGAACCCATAGGGTCGCACGCTTAAGGGCTGGAAGCCTAGTTCGGGTTGGACCTGGATTAGACAAGGCTTAGGTTTCCTGATGGGCCTCCAGGTCGGGGTCGCAAAGGGACGCCTATATAAGCACTGAGTAGGGGCGAGGCAGAGCTAACCTAATCCGATCTAATCGATTCAGCCGCCGTCGCCCACCCCACGCCTACGCCTTTGCTCCTCGCGGACCTAGCAGTTAGGTCGCGCATTGCTTCTCCCGTACGTGTGTGATACCTCGGAGGTGCTACATCTGTGGCACAGGGACGGACCTAGTAGGTCACGGTGGTCAGCAACTAGTCGGCGCCCAGTTGGACTGGTCGGTGACTTGCTGAACGTGGTCGGGAACGTGCTCGAGAGATCCGCAAGCGAAGGGTGTTCTTGACGGACGACCACGCAACTGCACGGCACTGCTGCGACGCGTTCGACTACATCGAGTCTTCCGCTGCACCTGCGCGTCTAGTGGTAATCCTGTGACCTATAGCAGTAGATCCTGGTTTATGAGGTAGAAAAGTTTTGTTTTCTGGCTAGTGTAGCGCCCTCATAACCCTTTAGTGGTATCAAAGCCGTAGCTGCTTTGTTATAGGTCCGGCTGTGGGCATATGGTAATATGAACTGTTGTAGATGAGTCTCTGATCTTGGTTCATCATCTTGCCACGTTGGTCTTGTAACGATCTACTCGTACCGGTCGGAATTCCGCCATCCGAGTTAAGTGATACATGTAAAACCAATTATGAAGAGTTTGAGATCAATCAGATTGATCGAATTGAGCCTTAGTCAAGTGCCGAGCACATGCGATGTGCAGCGGTGGTAGATGGGATCTATGACCGGGCACTAGGTTGCCGAGAAAAGTGTTGTTCGGTAAAACAGCTGTAACTTTTAAACCGTAACTCGGATTGATACGAACTCTAAACGAAAATCGTAGAGAACAAAATTTTACTTTTGATTCTCCACCGCAATGCTATGGTTCGATGAAGTTAGATTTGCGAAAAACTGCTTGGAAAATAGAGTTTTAGGCCTTGCAATGTTAGACGTCTATATCGGCTAACTCTGTTTTGCAGAAATTCGTGACTGGTATAGCCCTTATGTGTATGAGATGCATGTATGTAATTAGTTCATAGCTTGCACGTCATGAGGACAATATAGGCAGGAGCCTTAGATGTATTGTCAGTTAATGTAATGGCCTGCGTGCCAATCTGTGATTGCTAGCCTTGGAGGATGCACCACGGATGGATGACATACACGTACCATGGTGATGGAGATCACCATGACGAACAGATTGACATTAAGATGGAGATCTCAAGGAACAATGGGCTATAACAAGTCAAATCTGTGTTTATGTCATTCTTACTATGTTCTACTTTCATATGCTATAACGTTTTGTCTACGTTTGTGCGGTAATGAAGTAGGACGATCCCTCAGTAATGTTTAAGTTACATGCTTCCCCAAATCTTGCACTGTCACAAGTCTTGTACAATCGGTGGTGGGTCTATGAAATTAGAGTGTCACTGGTCTTCCCCAAAAGTTTTGTTTTCTGGCTAGCGTAGCACCCTCATAACCCTTCATTTGGACCATGGGAAAGAACCTGGAAATCTTGGGCACCGCCCAAGTGTCGCTTCCTTATGTGGTTGGTAGCGCACAATAGGTGCTGGACAGCTGATCACCTAGCGCGTCGTGGATTGCCCCATCCTGAATATTGTCCTCTCTGTGACCAAGAAGAGACTATTGACCATCTCCTTGTCAGTTGTGTCTTTGCAAGAGAATTCTGGTTCATTCTATTCCGACAGGTCGGTCTCCAAATCATATCCCCTCAGCCTACAGAGCTATCCTTCCATGCTTGGTGGGAAAATGCTAGCAGCAGCACCGTGGATGGACTGATGAGGCAAGGAGTTAATTCACTTATTATTCTTAGACCCTGGACGATTTGGAATCATTGCAATAGTTGTGTTTTTGATGGAGCAGCCCCTAACTTAGCTGTAGCACTTATCTTAGTGGGAAAAGAACGCCGCTTGTGGTCTATGGCAGGGGCTTGGGGGCTATCTTTCTTGGCTGCCCTCCTCCCCGGTAGTTAGAGTGTTTAGCTCAGCTGTGGTCGTGTTATGCATTGGCGTCTCCGGCGCGATTGTAACCCTTGAGACTATTGGTGTTCGTGCGTGTATGTTTGTGTGTGTGTGAGTGTTGTATGGGCTCTTGCCCTTTATTCTCTTCTTAATATAATGAAGCGCAGCTCTCCTGTGTTTTCGAGAAAAAAAGAATCGGGCAAAGCTTTCGCCCAAACTCCAGGCCATCCCACGAAGAGGCAGGAGCTAGCGCAGGCACGACCACCAGCACCCACTCTGGCCACAACCCACTGTCGCTGCTTTCCTGTGGATGGCAGGACAGTGGTGCCTCTGGTGGCCCTTGCGCATCTTGTATCACAGGCAGCGTGAAGATTGGAGCATACACCGGTCGTTGGGGAGGCACCGAGCCCCACATGCCAGCTTATCGCAGAACCGCCAGATCTGGAGCAGAGGCAGGGAGATCCAGTGCCCATGTGTCGTAGCTGGCTGTATCAACTGTCGTGGTGGCCTAGCCCGCGAACCTGCCGACGACCTTGCTACCTCTAGGCTGGATCTGTTGGCACCTGCAATCAGCAGCAAGGAGATCCAACCTGCTCACCTTCCCTCTCCTCCTTCCCTGAACCAAGAAGATGAGCCGAGCTCACTTCACACACACACTGCACTGTTCTGTTTTTTGCGTTGGCTGAAAATGGAAGACTCAAATGCGGTGGCAATGAAATGCCTTGACTGGTGCCTTTTTCTTGTCTATTTATAGTTGAAAGCAACTACTTACAACAGCCCTAGTGGCTTTCCTAAAAATTACCTAAGTGAAGACCTTGACTTGCAAGTCAAGTCTTCAGCTGAAGTAGCTGCTAGGAAGTTGCTCTGCAGTTGCCTGGAAGTTGCCACTGCAGTGCAAGGAAGTTTCACTGCAATTCCTTGCAGCCAGTAGTAACAGCACGGTATTGACCTATTGTCAACCTTCTGTCCAGGGAAACAAAGAAATGCAGTAGCAGATTATAATCTTACAATCTTTCCCTAATCCTGCCGCTAACACTGAGCCTTGACCTCATCCATGTCAATCATCTTCCTCAGCTCTGTGAACCGAAGACGTTCGAGTGACTTGGTGAGGATGTCAGCAACCTGCCTGCCGGTCTCGACAAACTCGATGACAATCTGCCCTCTATCGACACAGTCCCGGAGGAAATGGAACTTGATGTCGATGTGCTTGCTCCGGTCGTGGAGGACAGGATTCTTCGCTGGTGTAATGGCTAGCTTGTTGTCCACATTCAGCGGCGGTGGGCAAGCCTCAACGCCGGTGAGCTCACCCAACAGTCGACACAGCCAGACAACTTGGCACGCCGCAGTGGCCGCTGCGACGTACTCCGCCTCACCGGTCAACAGCGCCACCATCTTCTGCTTCAGCGATTGCCAGACGATCGGCGACGAGCCGAGGAAGACGAGCACAACGGAGGTGCTCCGCCGCCCATCCACGTCGCCTGCCATGTCTGCGTCGCTAAACGGTTGAGCTCTGGCTCACCTTCGTCATACTTGGGCGGGGCCTCGCTGAAAACTATCAGCTACAACCCGCCGTGCTTGGGGAAGACGACCGCCTGATCAATTGAGCCCTTGATGTAGCGCAACATCCTTTTCCACCATCCAGTGGTCCTCCCAAGGATCCTCCATGAAACGGCTCACGTATCCGACCGCGAACACGATGTCTGGCCGAGTGTGAGTGAGCCACCGCAGCCCCCCGACGATACTCCGGTAGCACATCGCATCCACCTTCGCTGCCGTGCTGTGCTTCGAGAGCTTGATCCTCTCCTCCATCGAGGTCGCACATGGCTTGCAATCCGCCATGCCCCTGCGCTCCAGCAGCTTCTCTGCGTAGGCGCGCTGCCTAGTGTGATGAAGTCCTTCCCCTGCTTCACCTCAATGCCGAGGTAGTAGGAGAGTGCGCCGAGATCGCTCATCTTGAAACGAGCCGTGAGCTCACGCTTGAATGCGTCGATGTCCTTCGCCCGCGCTCCTGTGACGATCATGCCGTCCACGTACACGCTGACGATGAGCTCTTTCTTCCACCGTCGTCGCGTGTAGAGCGCGTGCTCCGTTGCGCAGTCTGCAAACCCGAACTCGCCCATGGACCATGGTGGCATCGAGCTTGATGTTCCACGCCCGCGGGCTTGCTGAAGCCCGTAGAGTGCCTTGCGCAGCCTGAGCACCTTGTGCTCTCCTACTTTCACGGCAAAGCCCGGAGCCTGCTTGACGTAGACCGTCTCTGCCAGCTCGCCGTTAAGGAACGCTGATTTTACGTCGAGGTGGTGGACGCGCCAGTCCTAGGACGCTGCTAGCGCTAGAAGCAACCGTACTGACCCCATGCACGCCACCGGGGTGAACACTTCCTCAAAGTCGATCACCTCCCTCTGCACGAAGCCACGGGGGACGAGCTGTGCCTTGTGCTTGACGATGGCACCATGCTCGTCCCGCTTCACCTTGTAGACCCACTTTAGGCCAATCAGCCGGCATCCCGCCGGCCGATCAACCAGTTCCCAGGTCTGGTTCTCCTCGATCGAGCGCATCTCCTCCAACATCGCCTTCCGCCAGCTGGTGTCACGCTCAGCCACCGCGAATGTTGCTGGCTCCTCCGCGCTCATGAGCAGCAGCTCCACGTCGTCATCGAGCAATCGTGCCGCCATCCCCGGCACCACTGCTTCGCTGATGACGTTGTCCACCCGGCAGTATCGGTGGTCCTCGTCGTCGTGGAACGCATCCATAAACTCAGAGTACTTGATCGGAGGCATCGTGAACTCAATGTCCGCCACAGCTAAAGATGGCAACGGGTACCTGAAACCCGAGTACCCGACGGGTTTTACCCGATAAAAAGACGGGTATGGAATGAATTATCTACCCGTGGGTATGTTAATGGGCGCAATCTTATACGGGTGTGGGTGTATAGTACCCATGCCCACATACCCGTGGGTAACAAATACCCGCAAGGAACGCTCAGCCATCGTAGTCAATTTGTCCCATATAGCACAAAAAATTGGCCCAAGCCCAACTAATACTACTGGTACATATATTCTTGAACCCTCCTCAAACCCTAGCGGAATTCAATCCCTCCCCGTCCCTTTCCCTTCGCAGCCGCCACACATGGGAAGACGCGAGCTTGGTGCTTTGCGCTCTCCGCCGGTCCGCCCTCCGCCTGCTCGATGTTGCACGCGCTCCACGCGAGACGCATCCACACCGTAATGCTCGCCTTGTCCCTACGCCCATCCAAATTGACTCCTCACCAGTAACCATCTCCAAGGTCATCCCTTTCCCTGACGCCTCCACGACTTCCTCGGTCACTCATGCAAGATATTGCTAAGCTGAAGCCTGAAGAGCCTACCGCGGCGTCCTCTGCTCTGGCGAAACAGAGGAGTTCCGCGAGGGCAAGCCTGCCGCGACTGGACTTGGCGGCTTCTCTTCCTCTGCAGCGCAGACTCTGGCGTCCTTGCTTCCCCAGCTCTCGGCTCAGCACCTGCCTCGCCGCCGCCATGGATGACTAAGTGCTCGATGGTGAAAGTGTTGCCAATGCTACCGGCGCCATCCGCTTCCCCCGTCGCTGCCTGTCCCACTTCCACGCCGTCGCCTCATCGAATACGACGTCTCGGGACACCACCACCTTCTCGCCGACCGGGTCGTAGAGCCGGTAGGCCTTGGACCCGTCCTCATAGCCCAGGAACACCATCTTGGTGCTCGTGTCCTCCAGCTTGCCGAGGCCCGGCTTAGTGCCTTCACATGGCCAATGCACCTCAACATGCGAAGGAACGCTACATTTGGCTTGCGCCTGTGCCACGCCTCGTAAGGCGTCTGCCCCTTCAGGGCCTTGGTGGGCACACGGTTTAGGATGAACACCGCTGTGCTCACCGCCTTGCCCCAGAACTCCGTCGGCATCCCCTTGGCCTTCATCATCGACCTCGCCATGCCGACCATCGTCTGGTTCTGCCGCTCCACCACTCCATTCTGCTGCGGCGAATATGGTGCCGTGAGATGGCGGCCAACTCCCTCGTCCGCGCAGTAGGTGGCGAATTCCACCGCTGTGAACTCGCCGCAGCTGTTAGTCCGAGTACTCGCGGCTTCTTCCTGGACTCTGCCTCCGCACGCACCTTGACACACTTGATGGCCTCCGCCGCGTCGCTCTTACTCGCCAAGAGTTGCAGCCACATGTACCGGCTATAATGGTCCACGAGCAAGAGGAAATACCGCCTGTCGCCGTGCGTCGACGACATGATTGACCCGCAAAGGTCCCCATGGACCAACTCGAGCGCCTCCTTCGCGCGGCCTTGGGGAACGACAGTCTCCTCTGCTTCCGTGCCAGGCAGGCGTGCTTGATGTGCGGTAGACCGTGCACCATCTTCTCCCGCCAAATCAGTCGTGCCACAGCCATGGCTCCTGCGTGCACGCCGCCGCAAGACACAGCGGCTGAATCCAAGAGGTAAAGCCGGTTACGGGAACGCGATACCTTTGCGAGAAGTTGTCGTTCCCAGTACCTGATCCGTAGAATCCCGTCCTTGATCAGGACCTCGCTGTCGCGCTAGTCTAGCTACCCCAAGCAGACGATGCTCGACCATAGCTGCGGAATGCAGTACACATACGTTAGTGCACGGTGCTCGCCGTTCCGGCACCTGAAGACAACGGTGCCCTGGCCGCAGATGATGACCCGTGAGCCATCGCCGAACCTGACCATGCCGGTCTTCCTCTCGTCGAGATCGATGAAGACGGCCCAGCTTGAAGAACCATCCCTGGACCTGCGCTTCTCCCTCATGCGCGCGGTCCACTCCTCCTCAGTCAGCAACAGCCCGACCTTCACCTTCTCCTACGGCGCCGGCGCTCGATCCTCCACCGCGCGCAGCCGGCCCGTCACGTCCTCGAAAGCGTGGACAAGTCCAGCATCGTCTCGATGGACAGCGCGAGCTGAGCGTACTTGGCCAGCACGACGCGTAGGAGCTTGGACACGACGTCCTCGTCGTCGATCGGCTTGCCGTAGGTGGCCAGCTGGCTCGCAATCGACTGCAGCCTAAGGGCGAAATCCTCCATGGTCAGCCCGGACTTGAACCGGAGATCGTCGAATTCCCGACGGCTGCTGCGCCTTCGCCTTCTGGGCTCGATCCGAGCCGATGCAGAAGGACGCCAGCATGTCCCACACCTCCTTCACCGTGTTCTTCGGCCCGATGGCCTCGTGGAACTCCGATGGCGTGGACGCTAGCAGCGCCTCCATGGCGCCTACCTCCGCATCCTCACCGGCACCACTGGTTCCCACGGCGTCCCAGCACTTCCAAGCGCGCATCTTCCACTTCATGTGGATAGCCTACTTGCCGTAATTGGTGCGGGTGAGCATCGGCCAAGAGGTGTTGTCGACATCCCGCACTGTGTGCACCTCCACCTTGGGCTGAGCGACCAGGGGAAGCTCGTCCCCCCCCTTCCCGGAGGGATCGGTTCCCGCTCTTGCACCCTGGATGCCCACACCAGAGTTCGTCATCACTGGCGGTTAAGCAAGCAGCAAGATGAGCCAACCTTCTCACTTTCCCTCTCCTTCTTCCCTGAACCAAGGAAGAAGATGAGCTGAGCTCACTTCACACACACACTCTGCTTTGTTCTGTTTGAAGACTCAAATATGGTGGCAATGAATTGCCTTGGTTGGTGCCTTTTCTTGTCTATTTATAGTTGAAAGCAACTACTCACAACAGCCCTAGTGGCTTTCCTAGAAATTACCTAAGTGAAGACCTTGGCTTGCAAGTCAAGTCTTCAGCTAAACTAGCTACTAGGAAGTTGCTCTGCAGTTGCCTGGAAGTTGCCACTGCAGTGCAAGGAAGTTTCACTGCAATTGCTTGCAGTCAGTAGTAACAAGGTATTGACCTATTGTCAACCTTCTGTCCAGGGAAACAAAGAATGTCAACAGCAGATTAACATCTTATAGGATCTAAAGCCAGCTACCCTAGATGAAACGAGCCTCCAGCCAAGGTCACCAACCTCGATCTGGTCTGCTCCTCACAGCAAATGGCCCAGAGTCGCTTGTTCTAGTGTCACCGCCACTCATGGCTCCTGCCACCGCTAGGGAAGGTAGGGACTGTTGCAACCAAGCATGTAAAGGCAGGATCTCTAGTTGTAATTTGATGGGTGAGAAGAGAGGATAAAGGGTGCTTTGGTAATTTGGTCCTTTCTCATGTGATTTATTCTTTTATGCCTTTTAATACGTTCAGATGCACTCAAGGGTCATTCAAAGTAATGGCGAACACATTCACAAGATGAGGGAAAGATCACAAAGTTGTAAAAGAAGGGCAAAATCATCATTAGCCTCTACACTAAGGGCAAGAACACTAATGTATACAACTGAAGAACTATATAGTTAAAGGTTTGTAAGTCTAGAACACTAAAGTATGATTTGACTCCACTTTGTATAAGAATGTATAAACAAGCAAATGTGTATAAGCCAAAACCTCACAAGACAGGGTGACAAAGGAATTTTTGCCTAGTAGGTTATCGAGATCACATATCAACCAAGTTAGTTGTTATAGCGAACTTGACTATATAATGAATCAACAAAAAATATTGCACTTAAGGATTTCAACTAGCTGCTTTTTACCAATAAGAAAAAAACATAATCTGCATCCATCTGTTTTACTCCCTCCGTCCACAAATATCGCTACATATGAGATTGAGCACGAAAATCAAGGCATGTGCAAAATTACGAAAATGCCCTTGTAAAGGCTGTCAGCGGACTCCACGGAAACCATCCAGACTGGGTTGGGCGTCCATTTCTTTTTTTTTAATGAGAAATGGTTCTGTGGCTACTCGAAACGAGTGGACGAGAATTGTTGCAATACTGTTTCCTGTTTTTTTAATATATATCACCGTGCCACGTTCTAGGCTACAGCTAGCCTGCAGCACTGCTACGCCAGTTTAGGTCTATCAGAACACATTATTTCCGGAAAAAATTTGAAATGCAAACGTGGGCTTAATCTCAGACGGAGGGAGTACCATGCAAAAGATACATAATTGCTAAGAGTTCAAACAAATAATCTCACAAACCAATCATTCATGCAAGAAACCTTTTAAGTTGCATTCTCCCCTCCGATCCACATATGACCATTATAAATATATTCGATGTATTGAGACTTGTAAGATATGGAAAGAAGGTAACAAAAGAATTTTTCATTGTGCTTTCCAGACATGAACAATTGATGAAAGTGATCAAAGACAAAGGAAGTTATTGGCTTTGAGATATCAATTCCTGTGACTCCTCTCTGAACTTTCTACTGATTGTGTAAGCTGTTAAATCCGCATATCCTCTCTGAACTTTCTTACTGATTGTGTAAGCTGTTAAATCCTCATACAAGTGTTGTGAGAGACATTCATTGAGGATTAGGTTGTCAATTCTGGGCTGGAAGTTTGTTACTCATCTATACATATGACTGAAAAATGGACAACATGTCAGCAATTGAAGTCTTGTTTCCAAATTAAATGATACATTTTCGTTCTGAACTATTGGTGAAGACCAACAACATTCAACGTACCTGGAGAAAATAGAAAGCATGGAACAGGCCCAACAATGAAACAGCACCATACAACTAAATCCCAAGGAAACCATCATTGCCAATAAATAAACTTCAAACTGGTGATCCTATATGTTTTCGCGATCTAAGTTGGATGAATTATATTCCAAAAATGTTTTAACTATGTCATGTAACTGAATTTTGTTTCCAATCGATTCCACACTGGCCACCACTGAATTGACGTTAACAATTGACAAATAGAATGCTTACAATACTGTGTACGCGAATAACAGGGTAAAAACCTAGGCGTACTCAATAGCAGTAGGCCAAGTATGATCATTTTAACGAACATGAAACTCTACTCAACAGTGGTAATCAGCTAAGCTATTTTTATTTCACGGTCTGGAGTCCTTTCTTTAGTGATTTTCAAGATCCAAGAAAAATTGAAAATGGATTCAGCAAATTAACAACCACGGAGCAAATTACAATCTACGGCAGACACAACACACATCCCTGAACCAAATTGAAGAGCAACCCAAGTCTATCACCGCAAAACTTCAGCATATAATACACAAAATCAAGATACAGGCTTAGCCAGGTCTAAACAAGCTACTGCAGAGAAGGCATACCAAGATACAGGCGTCGCCAGGCGATTCTTGAGTCTCCCTGCCCCGCATGTGGAGAAAAAAAAAAGAAAACAATTCAAGGATCGGACCTCAGCTGAAAGAAGGCAGTAAAAAAGAGAGACAAGCCCAAGGGTAGAGGACGAAGAGACAGAAAAGGGAGAGGGATAGGGAAGACGACGACTGCTCAGTGATGGGGAATGAAGGCTGGACTGGTGTGGTGTGAAAAAGCGCGCAAGAGGGACAATCCGTTCGGTGTGGCCCAGCCCGGCGACCTCTAATAGAACGGAGTCTAGTCACAAAAGAAAAATAGAACGGAATCTGATTCACGGTGACTTGTTGCCAGCGTCTCTTGCGCACAAATCGCAAAAATAGTACTCTGGCAGAAAATATATAAACGCTTATTACACTCTCGAAAGTCGAACTCTTTTAAATTTATTAAAGTATTAATATTTAAATCTTTAAATAAGTTTATTACAAAGTACATTCCACGCTTAGGGATTGTTTATGACTCCTCTGCTCTTTTTTTTTCCAAACATGCGGTGCTTCACAAACTCTGAAAAAAAAAGATGAAGTTGTAAGAGCTTCTATACAAAAAACTTTTTTTTTCATTAGCTGCTCTATGATAAAGTTTATGGAGCAGAGTTTGTAGAGCAGTTCCAAACATTTCATGACACTTATCACACATCATAAATATCATTACCTTGTGTATATATTTGGTCAAATTTAACTAAAATATTAGCGATGATGTGGGTTGTGCGCAGAGCATCTGCAAGAGCTTTCAAATACCATACCCATTATTGATATTTTGTAATATTAAGAAAACATATTTCTCTGATAATTTTTTATCTCCCGTCTCAATCTTTGCAAACCTAGAAAAATCGATCCAATCGTGCAAAAAAATATAGACGTGCATATCCAATCGGCTCATCCAAAGGCAGAAGTACATGGGGATTGGGTTCACAAGGGAAATATATAGGAGGTAAAAGTATAAAGTTAGTTGAAGTGATTTAAAATTGTTCAGAATTCATGATGTAAAATTGTCTTCTAGCTTATAAGAATGACATATTGAAAATGGTAGAAAAAAGTCAACAAATATGCTTCCTACTTTATACTTTTGACTTTGAGATTTAAAAAACTCGATAATTTGCTAATTATTTTACAAAAGACAGTGCTATTGAAGATGCTCTTAAGCCCCTATGGAACCTGTTGTGTTTCTTCTCATCATTTCTAGCCATATGTAATACATTATTGCGAAGAATATCATGCACTGTAGTTCATATCATTGTACTCATTTGAATCATGCATTAAATAGGTGATGAAAGCTCCCAAAGAAGTCCCAACCAATGAGACCCCTACCTTGGAAGTTGTCGACGAGCCACTACCAGGGACTCAAGCATCAGGAACTTGATCTTTTGTAGTTTGCATAATGTGCCTAAAGGTTAAGTATATGCATTTCTATGTTTCTATATGACTATAATTATTATACTTGCCTAATTGAGCCTTCATCCTCGTACTTGATCCAATGCTTTGAAACATTGCTTGTTTACATTTGTTATCGTATGATCCATGCTTTGTTCCTTAAACGGTAGAAGTTGCGAAGGTGAGGGGTTTCTCATCTCTCGCGCGTGTAGAGCATGTTTGTCCACTAATCTACATATACTATGATTTAATGAATCGTGGGTTCTGCTCAAATTGGACATATATAAGGCCTTTGACTCGATGTCATGGCCATTTCTACTGGAGGTGATGCAACATTTGGGTTTTGGACCAATTTGGAGAGACTTGATCAGTGGGCAGCTACCTTCTTCTTCTACTCAGGTTCTGTTGAATGGGATTCCCGAAGACTCTATCGTTCACTAGCGGGGTTTGCGTCAGGGTGACCCCCTATCACCTATGTTGTTTATTTTGGTGATGGATGTTCTAGGACATTTGGTTTCCAAAGTAGCCAATGAGGGGCTCCTGCAACCCCTCTCTAAGCAGGCTTTGTAGCACAGAATTTCTCTCTACGCCGATGACGTGATGCTCTTTATTAGATCGGAAACTGGTGACATCAACCTAGTAATGGAAATTCTCAATCTTTTTGGTGATGCTTCGAGGCTTAAAACCAACCTTCCAAAGAGCAATGTGTTACCCATCAGGTGTGGTGACATGGAGCTGACCACTATCCAGCACTTGTTACCTTGTGCAGTGTCTGAGTTTCCTTGCAAATATTTAGGTTTACCCCTCTCCCTCAAGAAACTCACTAAGGGGCAGATTCAGCCTTGATAAGATTGCAGATCAACTGCCAGGTTGGAAGGCAAACCTTACGACAAGGGCTGGAAGGAAAGTGCGGGTACAGTTTATGCTCACTGTTATGGTAGTTTACCTAGTGATGGCCATAGACTTCCCTCCCTGGGCCATCAAAGTCCTGGACAAAATTAGGCAAGGTTTCCTATGGAGACGAAGAAAGGAAGCAAAAGGGGGACATTGTCTTGTAGCATGGGGCAAGACATGCCGTCCACCAGAGCTGGGTGGGCTGGGGTTCTCTGATCTAAAAAGCCTTGGATGGGCGCTGTGGATGCACTGGGTTTGGCTTAGAAAACAGAACCCCACAGGCCCTGGGCGATCTTTTCCATCCAGGTACCAACATAGGTGCAAGCATTCTTCAGTCTAGCAGTTGTCTCTGAGGTTGGAAATGGGGCAAGGACCTTATTTTGGGCAGATAGATGGCTTCACGGACACTCTATTGCAGATCTCGCACCTCATCTGGTTGCTGGAATATCAAAACAAATAGTAAATAAACACACAGTTGAGGAAGCCCTTACTGATCGTGCTTCGGTTCAGGATATCCAGTGTATTACGACAGTGGAAGCTATGCTAGAGTTTCTCAATCTCTAGGATCTTCTTTATGATTGGCAGCTACAGCTGGAGGTCGAAGACTCTCACATTTGGCATCTCTCTTCTAGTGGAAAGTATTCGGCCAAATCGGCTTATGAGGGTTTTTTTCTTAGGATCCACCCTGTTTGGACCTTATGAGCGGATTCGAAAATCTTGGGCTCCACCCAAATGTCATTTTTTCATGTGGCTTGTTGCACATGACAGGTGTTGGACAGCTGATCGGCTTGCAAAGCAGGGGCTGCCTCATCCGGCACAATGCCCTCTTTGTGATCAAGATGAGGAAACTATTAATCATCTACTGGTGTCTTGTGTATTCACTCGTCAATTCTGGTTCTATTTACTCCAGCATTTTGGGATCCAACAATTCTCTCCACAGCCTTCTGATTGTTCATTTGATCTGTGGTGGGAAAATTCAAGCAATGCTACTGTTGGGCTTACAAGGAAGGGCTTCAACTCTCTTGTGATCTTAGGAGCTTGGACCTTGTGGAATCACCGAAACAGATGTGTTTTTGATGGAGCTACTCCTAGCTTGGGTGGTGCTTTGGGATTTGCTTTAGAAGAATGTCGGATGTGGGCTGTGGCAGGGGCCCAGGGACTATCCTTCCTGGCTTCCCACCCTCCCCTTCCTCTGTATCCCTATAGCCTGCAGGTTGTCCAGGCTTTGTCATTCCATTAACTTGTGTCTCGGGTGAGTATGTAATTTTTCTTATTTGAGGCGGTGTGGTGTGTGCTATAATCAGGGTCTTCCCACTATTCTATCTTCTTAATATAATGAAGCGCAGTTCTCCTGCGTTTTCAAGAAAAAAAATTAATGAATCATGGGCTAGCGAGGGGTTGGACCATATGGCAAGACGGGTGAGGTCTTGGATGGTGTGGCTCGGCGGACTGTTTAAGGACCATGTGTCCATGCTCGTAAGACATGAATAGGTAAGCCAAGTGTAACATCATGGCTCAGGGCTTAATAGAATTAATACGATACTCGTACTAACAAGTTGTAACTTCTTTCTTGGAAGCACATCTCCAAAGAACTATAGAGGTTAAGAAGAACTATAGAGGTTAAGCGTGCTTAGCCTGGAGCAATTTAGGGATGGGTAACTAACCAAAAAGTTCTCCCCGGGTGTGCACGAATGAGGACAAAGTGTGTAAAAAAGATAGATTGGTGTTAATCTATGAGGGCAGTATGTGTTCTAGAAAAGCTACCAAATGTAAGCGAGCCTGGCCTCGAAAGGCGGGACTTTACACCAAGTACTTCATTGCAACTGGCTTCTATTGGTGGTCCTTAACGACGAATTTATACCGCCAATATAGAACCAAAAAGGGAAGAATTATATATTTTTACACACAAATACCTTTACTACTAATGGAATTTCACTTGTACTAGAAGTTGTGACACGTTGCTAGAAATACACCAAGTACAGGGAATATATACACTAAAAAGACGCTTTCTAAAATACATATTTGCCAACTAAAAGGAAGTCAGCCCAACCGAAGTGTGCTCGGGCCAAATAAACCATGACACAGCAGTCCAGGCCCGAGCCACAGCCCACCGGCCAAGATCCGTCATGAACCGACCTAGGGGTGGGCCGACCGGACCACCTGGGTTGGCCGGTGCACCAGTGAGGCGGTTCAGGCCCAACCGGCTCATGTCAATAACATCAATGCAGGGGAGGGCGGTGCGCTGCTCACTTTTCCCATTCTACCCCCGAACCGCCTTTCACTTGCTACAAAAGGAGAGGAGGAGCACCCCCACAACACACACTCATTTGGAGCACTACCTCACTCTCTATACTTGTTCTTTAGGCTTAGCTACTTAGAATATTTTGGAGCAAGGTTGAGCTACTCAGAGGGCTTGTCTCCTAGGAAGAATTGCTACTCTCTTGGTAATATACTATGAAGAGTTCTTCCTTATTCATGTTCCCTATTCTTATTTACATTCTTGCATATGAACTAGAGTATAGTCTTGAGCATGATATATTCTATGATTATGAACTAGACTATAGTCCATATGAGAGTAGTTCATCATGCTCATACATGTTCTTCATTGTTCATATGATTTACAAACTTAGAGAAGATGATAGGTATAGAGTAACAGTTCGTTGTTCCTTCGGGTTTGCTTATATCCTAGCTCGTCCATCCGTAGGGTGGGAGTCCTAGGGGATATAGGTAGTTTCTTAGTATGCGGACATGGTGTCCGGATGCGAGGGAGCCTTCGGATATGACGGCATGCCACAGTTGAAGGGTACGCGACAGGGAGTGACCTAGTCCTGTCTGTCCTTCGTAATCCCCCATGTTCGTATGTTGTGTAGGAGTTCATAAATGTCCCCATCGGCTGACAGATTAGCTGCCAGGATCTCCCTGTTGCTCTTGACATTGACTTATATCTTAGCATGTTTATCATATGATACTAACTTGTTCTATGCAAATGTATAAGATGTACCTACTCCACTTAGGTTATTCTTTTATTCTTTATTTTACCTTTATCCTTGAGGTTGCTCTATGTGTGTCCACTATCTACAAATCATATTGTTTAACCCCTGCATAGCTATGGGCCATATTTCAATGATATGAAGTCATAACATATCTATGCTAGAGGTATTTGTACCCCCGCCTTCTTACGGGAAAATATAAATAATGATACCCTGAAATACTTTTGGGTGAAATGCTATAATGATAGATCCCTGCGCTTGCGGATATTATCTCTAAAAGGTTACAATCTATCACCTTGGCACATCTTACATCGTTGCTAGAGTACAATTCTAGTAGCGTTGTTAAGGAATGCCAACAAGCATTTCTGGTGCCTTTGCTGGGGATAGGCTTCCTGTCTATTTTTGGTGATTGTGCTAAGAAATGCCAACAAGCATTTCTGGCATCGTTGTCGGGGAAGGCATTGGTACAAATAACTCTAGCAACAAAAAAAATAAATTTGACTTCATTAGAAATGGCATTGTTTATGCAGGCTAACTTGTATGTTTTCTCCTGTTGTGGATGAAAACAGGATAGTGCAAGATTGGTTTCTCCTTGCCGAAAAATTTCATCGCTGATTCGGAGGAACTCCTAAGGAAGAACAGGTCTTGTGCCGCTTCTTCTTCTGCTACTCCGCCGACAAACGAACCAATCACCACCGCATCATTTGAACTGAACAACATGGCCCAGAAGTCACTCCGCGAGTTCTCTGTTCTCACTGTTGCCAACGTGCCCACTGGGCCCATTGTCAATGTTGGGGACAGAAACTTTGAACTTAGGACCGGGCTGATCACCATGGTGCAGGCGAGTCCATTCTGTGGATTTCCCAATGAGGACATCAACGCCCATCTCTAGCATTTCCTTGAGCTATGCAACACAATCATCATCAAAGACGTCACACCAGATGCTATCAGGCTTCGTCTGTTTCCTTTCTCCCTTGTGGGGAAAGTGAAGTAGTGGTTCTACAAGGACAAGGAAGCTGTTGACACCTGGAGCAAGTGCTCTAGGACATTCCTTGCTAAATTCTTCCCCATTGGCAAAACCAATGCTCTGAGGGGAAGAATTGCCAACTTCTAGCAAAACTCAATGGACCCATTCCGGAGGCATGGGAGAGGCTGCAAGAGTACATACAAGCATGCCTCCACCATGGTATGGGGAATTGGCTGGTGCTCCAGAACTTCTACAATGGGTTAACGCCCATGTCGAAGGGGCACCTCGACGCCGCTGCTGGTGGCGCCTTTCTATCACTCACTGTTGGGAGCGCTACGGCACTAATCAATAAAATGGTAGAAAACCAAGCTTGGGGGGAGGAAAGAGCTCCCGCTAAAGCACAAAAAGGCATGTATACCGTGAAGGAGACGAATATGCTTGCCGCAAAAACAAATCTACTCCTTAAGAAGTTTGACGAACATGCCCCTGAAGACACGTCCGGCACCGTCAACACCATGGACTCTCGCATGACGCGGTCTGTGGTAATGTTGGCCATTCGGGGAACGATTACCCCGAAACCCATGAAGAAGCATCCTACATCAACAAGGGGTTCCGCCAACAACAAGGCGGTAATAACGACTGGAATAACCAATGCCATCCACCATTCCAAGGTAATTTGCACTATCACTCTAATTATAATTCGAATCAACCTTCGCTTAAGGATCTGGTTTTAGGCCAAGCTAAAATCAATGAAAATCTTACCAAAAAGATGCTAAACAATGATAAGATCCTAGAAAGTATAAACATAAAAATAGAGGGTTTCTCTTCTGTTGTTAAGAACCAGTTGAGCTTTAACAAGATGATAGAAACCCAGTTAGCTCAGATAGCTACTGCAGTTCCTGTTAATAACGGCTCAGGATCCCAGGGCAACCTGAGGTCCCACTTGAATCTATTAATATGATCTCGACAAGGCTTGGTAAACCTTTGTCGTGGGGTATATTTGTTCTTGACAAGAAGGGAGACCCTAACCGCCCAACAATCACAATTGCCATCGACCCCCACACGATCGACAATGCCCACTGCGACCTTGGAGCAAGCATCAACGTGATGTCCAAGGTAACATATGACAGAATATTGGGTGGACACTTGTCCCCCATATCATAGCAAGCATCAACGTGATGTCCAAGGTAACATATGACAAAATATTGGGTGGACACTTGTCCCCCATATCATTTTGTTTGCAAATGGCAGACCAGTCTACTAGACAACCCGAGGGGCTTGCCGAGGACATACTGGTAAGGATCAGGGATGAATATGTCCCTGTTGATTTTGTGGTCCTAGACATGGGCGACACCATTGTAGCTCAACGGCCTTTAAAAGGGTGAGCCCTGACCGACAGGTAAACGGTAAGTTATCTTTAAAAAATCCTATATATATAAATAAAACAATAATATACCTTATCTTTTTTTGAATAAAAATGTTTAGCTTAAGGAGTGATGATCGTGCCATCACAAACTTATAGGCCTTATAATGCAAACATGGTGTTTGGGTTATTTAGCCTGCTATGGTCTAATCGAAATTCTTCGATTGGACCATTGAGCTAAGCACAATAAACAAATGAAATATTTTCTTAAAAACAATAAAACTTACCAATCTATCATCTAGTTCTATCATGTCACCTTGCTTATGCTAAAGGCATGCTGTTTTGGGATATGATGTATGCGCCATCATGTTTCCATAAGTTAAAAATGCAAGCATGGTGCTTGAGTTTTTAGCTTACCTTGGTCAACCCTCTAGAAGTTGACTATTGAAATGACTTGCTCGCATAGACTTAGTATATTTCTATGGACTAACCTTTGCAGAGCAAAAATTCAAACGTCACGAAGGAAGCCCTAATGATGATGACAAACATACGATAAATCAAAATGAAGAATAAAGACCCTAACAATAAGCTAGCTTGGGGGAAGTACCCCGCAAAGGTATGTGCATTGCATATTTAATTCCAAGTAATTTTATTTTATTTTTAGCATGTTTAATTTTTTAGCAATCATGCATTCAAAAAAAACTAAAAAGACCAAAAATATTTATTCCACTCTATATATATGTGCTGTATAAATATCTAGTTCAACCCTTGTTGAGATGATAAATAGTTGCTCTGTTTTATATCTCTCTTGTACCACTTAATAATCGAGCTTTCTCCAAAGTTTGGGTTTATCAGCTAAAATGTCTCATCCTAAAAACTTGAACTAGTGGGTTGTGCATGCTTGATCTTGTCTAAGTTATTGCCTGATATGATATAATGACATAGGCTGCGCTATGACTTTGTTCTAAGTGAGACTTGACATCTGGAGTTTTTTTTCAAAAATATTCAAAACAAAAGTTCCTCAATGATTATGAAATACCTACCAAGGCCATATGAAATTTTTCAATTCTGTGAACCCTTAGTCATATGTTACTGGTAGAACATTGAGTTGAGTCAAATTGTTGTGACCTTAGTGAGATTATGGTCATTTGCCCATGATTGAGATTCACTTGGACCCACCAAATAAAGCCAACTCTCACCTTGAGAGTTACACACAACATGCATTTTCTTTCATCCACCAAAAATATATGCCAACTCTTACACTAAGAGTTGTGCACCACTTTCCACCAAATAAAAATGCCAACTCCTACCTTGAGAGCCGTGCATTCTGTATCCAGAAAAATTACTCTTCATATTCCATCATGACATCTCTCCATTCAAAATATTTCATATGCCAAATAAAGGATATGAGATATGCTAAAAAACCATGCCAAGGGGCATGATAGATCAATAAACAACGGGAAGGAAAACCAAATTCCTCGTTCAAAAAAATATATGTGTGTACCTTTGTAGCCCATATTCCTCCAAAAATATCATCCATCTAATAAAGAGAGTCATGATGCATGGAGTACCAAAAATATTTAGAGTTAGGATCCACCTTTATACTCCACATTCTTGCACATTGTTGACGCTCACTAATGATTAAATATACATATTAGTTATTTCTTAACAACATCTAAAATAGATCATAAAGCATAGTTGTAGGGTATTTGAAACTAACAAGTTCCACAAGTGTTGGAGTTTTCACTTGATTGTAGGATTATCCTTATTTTATCATAGAAAAGTATCTCAGATGAAGAATTAGAGCACACCATTGTGAAGAGTTCGTTGAGACGATCGAAACGGACATATCACTTGCTATATTTGGAGTTCCGACGAGAGAGTCCACTTTGGATATGCTTTGAACCTTCTAGAAGACACCGGAATCATCACCAAGCAAGAGTTTTCTGGACTAACATAATAATTTCCACAGCTCTGGTGAATTGTTATTTTTCAGGGATTGGATCAGAAATAACTGAGGAAGAGTAGGAGTCAAGAAACCAAACCAAATCAAGTCAGATTTCTGCAAGAATTGATGGGAAGATTCTAGAGGACACCAGAAGACACTAGAGCAAAGGGGAAGGCCACCTGGCACTGGGCTAGGCCGACCGGCCTGCCATGTGGGGCCGGTCGGCCTAGGTGGGTCCCACTTGGTGGTCTCCTTCAGAGTTTGATCTCCAACCGACCTCCATGACACATCTTGACCATTGTTTCAAGTCGGTTTGATCCAAGGGCTACGGTTCATCCCACCGGGCTATATAAGCAAGGGCAGACCCCTCCTGAGGCATCAAGAGAGCTACGAATCTACAAAACATTATTCATCTCTAGAGTAGATCTCAGGAGAGGAATCCCTTGAATGGACCACCTCTCCAGAGCTTAGCAATCAAGAAGAAGACTAGTACACATCTAGTTAGGTTTAGATCTAGTCTTAAACTAGAACTAGAAAAGAGAGAGAGTAGAAGATCTGGAGGTAGCCCCAGGCGTGTCGGTGCTCCTATATGGCTTGTACCTACGGATTCAAGTTTTTTAAGAGCTTGGATCAGAGATTTCTGTCATCAACTTCTATGAGTCTATGAGTAATTGTTCTTATTGTTCTTCTATTTTCACAACACCTTGAGTACTTTGATCCTAGTAGCTCTAGGGTTAGAGGAGTTGTCGTGCATAAGCATGGTGCTTAGGTTCAATTACTTGTGGAATGCCCCTATGTTCTGAGCCATGTGGTAGATCGCGAAGGTGACTTTTATAGCTTCGTTGAGTCCGCTGTAGTCCACTCCTCGAATATAGGACTTGCAGGAGATTTGGTTACGTGGTTGATTCATACTCTATTTTTGGACATCCATAGTAATCCTATAGTGGATTGATAAGAGCAATACTTTCTAAAAGTAGAACTAGATAGCCCTAGTAATCTCCCTCAACCTTCTAAGCGTCTCATCCTTGATTGTGCTCAGGGGTTAAGCATAGATCATGATCCCTTCTTCCGGTCCTTTGGGTTCGATATTTAAAACTGGGTCATCCTGTGAAGTGCTACATCGATATATTATCTGTGCGCTTGCAGATAACTTCCATATTTTTGTTGCACTTAATAAATACCAACAAGCATTTCTGGCGCCATTGCCGGGGAGCGGTTGTTAGCTGATTTTGAGTCTAGCTTAATCTTGTATTATACTTTTATTTTCCTTTTATTTTATTTATTCTTTTTATCCCATGGATTTCTTAGATTCTTCTAAATATTCAAAGGATTCCACCCCTATCCAATTTTGCCACTTTCCTAAAACCATAGGTTTAGAGCCAGCACCTTTCAACAAACCTATCCTTTCTGATGGCTTTGAGCTACGCTCATGCTTAATAGAGATGGTCCGAAACCAATCTTTTTTAGGCTAGGTAGATGAAGACCCTCATACTCACATTAACGAGTTCAAACATACCTGTTCATGTCTTCATATAAAAGGCATGTCTGATGAAAACCTAAGATGGAAGCTTTTTCCTTTCTCTTTGGAAGGGAGGGCTAAGATCTGCTATTCTAGAACTGCACCGAGTAAGGAAGGGAATTGGAAAGCTCTTTGTTCTAGCTTTTGTCTAGACTTTTTTCCTATTTCCAAAATCACCAAACTACGCTTAGAGATCTTATCATTTGCTCAAAAGGAAAATGAATCTCTAATTGCTGCCTGGGAACGATTTGACAATCTTGTCCGTTCAGGTCCATCCTTATGCATTCTAGACCCTATGCTTTTACAACAATTTTATTTAGGTCTGAAAAAGGAAACTTCTTCTTTTCTTAACTCAGCTTCTAATGGATCTTTTCTGCACATATCTGCCCCTTCAGCAAGAGAGCTATTGCTCAAAATGGCTGAATCCACACCTGAAGCTAAGCCCATAGAGTTCTTAGAAGAGAAAGAAATCCAGATAGTTGAACCAAAAATTCTTTTCAATCAATCAAGTTCAGCTATCTTAAACTCTGATGAGGAGGAAACTCCAGAGATCTTCAATTTCGAGGATGATTATTTCACCGAATTTGGTGATACCTCAAAATATCATATGGTAAGAAAGCCTTAGAATCCCAAACTTTTAGAAAACCTTTAGATGTGACTGACCAAGGTTTCTTACAAGAGGCTACAAAAGAGTTAGTCTCCGTGATAAGCCATGAATGGTTAGAAGAGTCAGAGTCCTCTTATGTAATTCGTTTAGATTCACCTTCTACTTCCATCTGTTGCCAAATTCGTGAAGACCCTTTTGATGCCTTGTACAATCCAGTTGTTGGTGTTAATATCATGTCTGCAATGTTTGCTCAAGATTTGCTAGCATATATGCCATTAACTGCAACATCAAAACTTCTGAAAAACCCTTCAGGACATATTCTTCCTTGTTTAGGAATTTTGTATGTCTTACCTATCCAGGTAGATGACACTCTGGTGAATTTGAGTTTTTACATCTTTGACATCATTGAGTACGACCTATTGATAGGCTAACCAATTGAGAGCGTTCTTCATGAAGGACATACAGGGAAACTAAACATTTGTCTTGGGAAAAATCTTTCATTCCCATTATCCATTACCCGTTCCGTAAATGTAGAGGGTGAACCCTGTTTAGAGCCAGACCCAATGGAAGAGGTTAAGGTAGCATCTTTAGAACCTTTAATAGAACCTGACTTAGAAGAGGATGCTTAGTTTTTCATAGAGGAAGAGGAGGATCAACCTCCACAACCTCTAGATCCTTTTGAAGAACCCCCTAAACCTCTCATTGAGTTGACACCTCTACCTCTAAGACTTCATTATATTTTTCTTAATGATGATCCGAACACTCCCGTGATTATAAGCAATAAACTTTCTTTGGAAGAAACATTCCGCTTAATCACTATCTTAGAGAAACATATATCAGCTTTTGGCTATTCACTCCAAAATCTCAAGGGGATTAACCCTGCCCTTTGTACTCATTGTATTCCTATAGATCCTGATGTTTTACCTTCTAGAGAACCTCAAAGGAGGCTCAATAATGCGATGAGAGAAGTGGTTAAGAAAGAGGTTTTAAACTGTTACACACCGGGATTATTTATCCTGTGCCACACAGTGAGTGGGCAAGCCCTGTGTAAATTGTGCCTAAGAAGGGAGGCATGACTGTTGTGAGCTACGAAAAGAATGAATTAATTTCTCAAAGAACCATCACTGGATGGCGAATGTGTATCGATTATAGAAAACTCAACAAGGAAACAAAGAAAGATCACTTTCCGCTGCCTTTCATTGATGAAATGTTAGAGCATTTGGCGAATCACTTTTTCTTTTGTTTTCTTGATGGATATTCTAGATATCATCAGATTCCAATCCATCCGAATGATCAAAACAAAACCACTTTTACATGTCCATACGGAACCTATGCTTATTGCAGAATGTCTTTTGGATTATGTAATGCCCCTGCTTCTTTTCAAAGAGGTATGATGTCTATATTTTCTGAGATGATTGAAGAGATCATGGAAGTTTTCATGGATGATTTTTCTGTTTATGGAAAAATTTAGACAAAGTTTTGCAAAGATGTGAAGAAAAGCACTTAGTTCTTAATTGGGAAAAATGTCATTTCATGGTTAGAGAAGGCATAGTGCTAGGGCATTTAATTTCTGAGCATGGAATTGAGGTAGATAGAGCTAGAATTGAAGTAATTGAACAGCTACCCCCACCTGTGAATGTTAAAGGAATATGGAGTTTTCTTGGCCATGTTGGTTTTTGTCATCGGTTTATAAAAGATTTCTCGCATCTTGCTAGACCACTTACTAATCTTTTGGCTAATGATGTTCCTTTTGAATTTGATGATGCTCACTTCTGCACCGAACATTCAACCCCCTGATTGGTCTTTGCCTTTTGAGATCATGTGTGATGCAAGTGATTATGTAGTAGGTGTTGTGCTAGGACAATGTAAAGATAAAAAACATCATGCAATTGCTTATGCTAGCATAACTTTGACAAGACCACAACTTAATTATGCAACAACTAAAAAAAGAACTTCTGACTGTTGTTTTTGCTATTGATAAATTTAGATCTTACTTGGTAGGAGCTAAGGTGATCATGCTGCTCTTAAATACTTGCTCACCAAGAAAGATGCTAAACCTCTCTTGATAAGATGGATTTTGTTACTCTAAGAATTTGACTTAGAAATTAAATATAAAAAGGGAGTAGAAAATTCTATAGCTGATCACTTGTCAAGAATGCAGATTGAAAATCCACAGGAATTGCCCATTAATGATTCACTCAGTGATGATATTCTTTATCAAGTCTCGACTACTGACCCCTGGTTTGCAGATATTGTTAATTTTATAGTTTCAGGATATGTACCACCAGGCGGAGACAAAAAGAAGCTGATCTATGAAAGTCGTGTTCACCTATGGGATGATCTGTACCTCTTCAGGATCTGTACAAACGTATACTTAGTAGATGTGTACCAGTTGAAGAAGGAATCAAAATCATTGAAAGATGTCATTCAGCACCCTATGGAGGACACTATGGAGCATTCCAGACACATTCAAAGATCTGGCAAAGCGTATTTTTCTGGCCGACCATGTATGAAGACACAAAAGAATTCGTCCAGAGATGTAGAGCATGTTAGAAACATGGAAACATCAATTCAAGAGATGGCATGCCACTGACTAACAACCTCCAGATTAAACTCTTTGACTGTTGGGGATTTGATTACATGGGACCTTTTCCAAAATCTGTGAATTTTGAGTATATTCTGGTAGCAGTTGACTACATTTCCAAATGGGTTGAAGTCATGCCATGCAGAACCTCTGATTCAAATAACTCCAAGAAGAAGTTTGAAGAAATAATGTTTCCAAGATTTGGAGTTCCAAGGATGGTGATTAGTGATGGAGGCACTCACTTTATCGACAAAAGCTTTCACAAGTACTTGACGAAACATGGGATTCGTCACAATGTTGCTTCTCCTTATCACCCTCAGACAAGTGGCCAAGCAGAAAATCAACCAAGCAGATCAAGGACATTCTATAGAAAACAGTCAACGAGATGGGAACCAAGTGGAAGAACAAACTACCTGATGCATTGTGGGCCTATCAAACGGCTTACAAAACACCATTAGGGATGTTTCCATATCAACTCGTATATGGGAAGACTTGTCATTTGCCTGTCGAGCTAGAATTCAAAGCTCACTGGGCAATCAAAAGAGGGAATATGGATCTTGAAGTAGCTGGAGTTAATCGTCAAATGCAACTTTCAAAACTTGATGAGTGGCATGAAAAAGCTTATCAGAACTCCAAGATATACAAAGAGAGGATCAAAAGATGGCATGACAAGAGGATCAAGACGAAGAACTTTGCCCAGGAGATAAGGTATTACTTTTTAATTCCAGGGTCAAGCTATTCGGACATGGAAAGCTATGAAGCAAATGGGAAGGCCCGTTTATGGTGGTTAGCTCTTCATCACATGGAGATAACTCTTCAAAGCGATGAAGGTACGCTATTCAAGGTAAATGGATTAATTTGATCCTCCTGCGGCTATGAATCGTTGTGCAACCAAAAAGTAGGAAATCTGAGTTAGAATAGAATTAGAAGGATGTACAAAAAACCTGCACGGGATCCAGTAGTAAGTGGGGCCGGCCAGCCCCACATGCTAGGCCGGCCGGCCTGCCTGGGTGGTGATCCGAGCCCTGTGACCTCTCAACGTCCCTTCTAAGCTTTCCTATTTTTGAGTTGATTCCCTTTTCAGGCAATTGTGTTTCTTTCCGATACGATTTAGATCAACCTCTCTGATGAGGATATCAACACTAATCATACATCCAAGTCAGCCACGCCAATACTTGCTGG
>CM041628.1:55884218-55922428 GCA_023333625.1 Bothriochloa decipiens
CTTGGAAGGCTGTAGTCGGGCCGTGAAAGTCATCTCCATCCACCAATCGAGTTATCTCACGCCTCTCATCGAAAGATCGACCACAAACCCTAGCAGGTTCATATCACTCTCCTCCAAGTTGATTTGGAGTATAAAACCAAACCCCCTTGCCCCCTCAAAGCCATACCAAGCCTCCAATCTTTTCTAGCAGTAGCCAAAGCTCTCCTTGCACAAGCTCCAATGGCTTCTTTCGATAAGATCAACCAAGATGACTCTTTTCCTTCCGAAGACTCGGTGGCCCTCGTTGTTGCTGAACCGAAGCCTCTTGTCGCCGTCCCACTGAAGGATCTCACCGTGGTGTAGCCAAGGGAGGAGGTGCTAGTTTGTCATCAACAATCCTACTATGCCCAAGCCATGCCAACACTTCGCCTTGTACCACTACCATCTCGCCTCTCCATTGAGGGACCTCACAATCAAGAGATGCCAAGGTTTCATGTCCCCAAGGAGTTAGATCTTCATCATCCTAAGCTCATTGAGATGCTGACGGTGTTAAAGACTAACAAGTTTGGAGAAGTCACCTATGCGAAGTATAAATCACCACCCCTCGTGTCACTTTTGATGGAGTTCGGGCTATGCTTGAACAAATTCAAGTTTAGGCAAATCTTAGCTTCCTTCAATGTCGAAAGAATCCAATGGCTCCTAGGGATAGGCAAAGCTTAGCTTCCTTCAATGTCATGATTGATAGATTGACTAGGCGTGTAGACACAAATGAGGTCAAGCACAATGGCCTGAAAGCTAAGGTCAACATCATGTGTCGCACTGTTGCCAATCATCCAGAAGGGGAAGATGAGAAGAAGAGGAAGAAGTGAGAGACAAAGAAGTAGAGTCGATTGATAGGGCGCTCGTGTTTTTGAAGAGTCAAGTTTGTCAGAGTCTTTATGTTTGTCGATTAGTTTGTTCGGATTAGTTCGCTTGGATTTGTGTAATAAGTGCCCTAAATGATATCAATAAAGTTTTATTAGTGTCATAAGCTCTCTCTCTCTCTCTATGTTGTTTTGGAAATATGTTTTTGTCTCCACATGTTCCAATTGCAAGGTTAAACAAAGAACAAGTGTGGGGGAATTCACACTTAGCACCTCAGAAAAGAAGAAGCAACGATCACTATGAATGGATCATGACAAAGAATTAGGCCTGGGCGCCTAGCTCTCCTGCCAGGCTGCCCTGCTCGTCACTACCTTGTTCCTAATCTTTTCTCCATGATCAAGGTAAGTATTCACACATTTTTATTTTGCTTCTTGTTTTGGGATTTAAATCTGCAAGACACCTTAAATGAAATATTAATTAAAAACTTGAGTTAAGTAATGATTGCTTTATCATGACTAAGAGATAGACTTGCACAACACTATTTCCAAAAATCTTGTTGCTGTTGGGAACTTTTTATTAGGGACCCCATATTACTTAAGTTGTTGAGGAGTGTGATATAGAAGAATAATGAGCACCTGATTCTTGATATCTTGTCATATGGAGAATTTCTTTTCAAAAATCTTAAAATTTATATAGCTGTCTTTCTCCTCTGTGGTATGATTAAATGCCTATTAGAGCCATAAATTATTTTACCCAGCACATACGCTACTTTCATTGCGTTGAGTTTGGTCATCCCGTGTTAGACCCTTGTCGAGAGATTGCTCATATCCTCAAGATCAAGATTCACTTACACCCAAATATATTCTGCTGCTCCTACCCTGGGAGTACGCAAAAACATGCCTTTCTGCCCATAAAAATCTATCTCCTACACTAGGAGAAGATTGAAAAATATTGTTAGGATTCAGAATAAATGCTCCAAGATTGAGTTCAAGTTTGTAATTTCTTTTTCAAGTCTATTGTAATTTTTTGGCATGAGGCTAAAAAAAGAAGGAAGAATAAGCCCATGACCTTCTTTGTAAGTACTTCAAATGTATCAACAAAGAAGAAGAAAGTTTGAGGTCTTCAAAGCAAAGTTCATTACCGATTTATCATTTGAAGGAAGTTCTCTCCAGGAGAAAAGTAGAAATAGGATTAGCCAAAAAATATTCCTCACACATGCACAATCTTGATCTAAGGGTATGACTGTCCCTCCGAGGATCCTGTTATGACTAGGCAACATATGCAGAGTAAGTATGCTATTCCTTGAATTACCTTTAAACTCCACATAAGCTTTTATAGAAGTAGGAATGTTATCAAGGCATCCATCATTTATGCCTCAGTGAGATTCCATAAATACCACATATAATGAGTGATTTGAGTGTACTACATGATGTAGAAGGTATGCTATGCTTTCTTTTCAAAAATCTATTCAAAAACTCTAGGTGACAAGATCAAAGGATGAAAGGGGCTCTGTTTCACATTGTCCATTTTTCAACTGCTCAAAGTTTATGGTGGACACATTGAATCCCGCAGTATACTTTGATGACTGGGAATGGTCTATTGCTAATATCTTGTCTTGCAGTTTTGTTAAAGTTAATCTGACCTTTCCTCGAGGATGAGTAAAGGCTAAGTGTGGAGGAGCTTGTTGACACTCACTAATGATTAAATATACCTATTAATTATTTCTTAACAACATCTAAAATAGATCGTAAAGCATAGTTGTAGGGTATTGAAACTAACAAGCTTCACAAGTGTTGGAGTTTTCACTTGATTGCAGGACTATCCCTATTTTATCATAGAAAAGTATCTTAGATGCAGAATTAGAGCACACCATTGTGAAGAGCTCGTTGAGACGATCAAAACGGACATATCACTTGCTTTATTTGGAGTTCCGACAAGAGAGTCCACTTTGGATACGCTTTGAACCTTCTAGAAGGCACCGGAATCATCACCAAGCAAGAGTTTTCTGGACTAACATAATAATTTTCACAGCTTTGGTGAATTGTTATTTTTTAGGGTTTGGATCAGAAATAACCGAGGAAGAGTAAGAGTCAAGAAACTGAACCAAATCAAGTCAGATTTCTGCAAGAATTGATGGGAAGATTCTAGAGGACACCAGAGCAAAGGGGAAGGCCACCTGGCACTGGGCCATGCTGACTGGCTTGCCATGTGGGGCCGGCTGGCCCAGGTGGGTCCCACTTGGCAGTCTCCTTCAGAGTTCGATCTCCAACCGACCTCCACGATGCATCTTGACCATTGTTTTAAGTCGGTTTGATCCAAGGGCTGCGGTTCATCCCACCAGGCTATATAAGCAAGGGCAGACCCCCTTGAAGCATCAAGAGAGCTAATCTACAAATCATTATTCATCTCCAGAGTAGATCTCTGGAGAGGAGTCCCTTGAATAGACCACCTCTCCAAAGCTTAGCAATTGTTGACACTTCTAACATCGCTACTAAGTTTGTTTGTTCCCCGACAACGGTGCCAGAAATGCTTGTTGGTTTTTGTTAGCGTCACTCACGGGGTTTGTCGGTGTCTTGACCCTGGGGCCTAGCACCGACGAGTAACTACGTGCTACGTGCTCCCTAATCTGGATGGTGATGCAAAAGGAATACGCGATTTTTATCCTGGTTCGGGCAAAGAAGGCCTACGTCCAGCGGGGGGAGAGATGTCTTGTATTATCTTGCATCGAGGTGCTTGTACAGGGGGGATACAAGCGAGTGTATACGAACTCGAGATGGCGAGCAAGGCCTAAGTCTAAAAGCGCTATGCCTAAGCCCCGCTGCTAGAGTGTTCGGGTTCTTCTAAGTGCTGTCCGGTGATCATTCGATTGTTGTCCGATCGATCCGGATCCCCGAAAGTAGCCCCTGGCGTCCCCTTTTATAGGCAAGGGGAGGCTCAGGTGTACAGGAACCTTAGAGCTGTCATAGGTGATGACGTCGAGGGGTTGATGCCGTTCATGTCGTAGCCCTTGTAGAGACGTGCACCGGCATGGCTTGCCCTGTAGCGACGTGCTTGGAGTCGATGGTTGTCCTTCATGCGTGTCACGACGACGCCCGTAGGTGGTCAGTGAAAGACCCGTGCCCATGCGGGGGCGTGCGAATCCCTGTAGACATCGCGTCAGGAGTTGTTGAAGCACTGACCGGAGGCGTCGAGGTCTGACTCAAGGGGTGGCCGAGGGGGTTGAGGCTCGATTGGATAAGGCCAAGCCCCGGGAAATACGGTACAAATATTGGTACCCATAAATCGAGGAGCGGTTAGGTGCGGGCATTAAATGCGGGTTTTTACCTGCCTGCCTATAAGTTCGGGGGCAGGTTTTGACCTCGTCGGAAAGTAGAGTTTCCCTGTTCGTTAGCGCAAGAGAGAAAAGAGAGAGAGATTGGGGACCTTCCCTCCCGTTCATCCAGTGAGCAGATCCGCGCTGTCGCCATGGCGCCGAAACTTCTTCCTCCGGAGGATTGGCTCCCGTCAGCTGTGATGGAACTGGAGCTCGAGGAGCTGGGGGATGAAGGGCTCCTTCGCCCCGTCGTCTCGGCTGATCAGCTGGAGTTGATGGTTCCACCGAGGGAGAATCTGGAGCCAAACCCGCCAGAGGGGTACGTGGTGAACTTCGTCAAGTACCACCGGATGGGGCTTGGGTCACCTCCGAGTCGGTTCATGCAGGCGCTGACCAACTACGACGAGGTTGAGCTCTAGCACTTCTCCCCCAACGCCATCTCCAATGCAGCGATTTACGCCGCCGTCTGAGAGGGATACCTGGGGATGGAGCCACACTGGGAGTTGTGGCTCCATCTCTTCAAGGGCGAGCACTTCACCAAGCCGGTGTCGCAAGGGGTGAGGAGCATCGTCCGCGTCAGCTGCTGCAACCTGTCGTTGAAGCGGGCGGACCTGTTCATCCCGACGGGGTTGATTTCCAACCACGACGGGTGGCACGCCGGGTGGTTCTACCTTCGGAATGACGGCGGCCTGCTGCCGCCCTACACCGGGCGCTCCATCGTGAAGCGCCCGGGCACTGGCAGCACGGTGTGGCGAAGGATCATCAGGTGAGGCTAAATCCTCTCCTCGACGCGTTGAGGACTCTGCGCGAGCGGGGGCTGAACGCCGGGATCATCGTCTCAGCGTTCCATAGCCAGAGGGTTCTCTCGTTGATGCGACCCCCGCTTCGCTTGGACCAGATGGTCCCCGGTGCATCGCTCGAGGGGTGCCAGGTGTCGGCCGAGGCGCTGTCCCTCGAGGACATCGCGAGGTAGGTGAGGGGAGCGGTCGCCGGCGCCTTCGCACCGGAGGATGTGAACAGCATCCCGGTGCTGCCCGACGACGGTCACATCCATCTGGTGATTATGTCATAATATCGCCCTCGAATTCCTTTCTTCCTCGACTCATCCCCGTGTTCTCTGTCATGGGCTTGTGTACGGGGGGCCATAAATTTTAGGGTGTCGACGCCCCCCAGTCAAGGAGGATGACCCTGATCGCCAGGAGAGATGCTTCACTGCCCAACAAAAGAAGAAGACTAAGGATGAGGAGAAGAAGGAGCGGAAGAAGAAGAGCCTTGAGCGCCTAGCGCGTGAGCAGCACCGGGCGAAGCAGAGGCGGGAGGGGGTTCCTGAGGAGGAATCTCTCTCGGAAGAGGAGGGGAAGGAAGACGAGAGCAGCGATGATGAAGGGGTGCAGGCGTGTCTCGACGCCTTGGTGCCCCGTATGGCCCGAGCTGACACCTGCTTCACGAAGGAAATGGTCGAGGCAGGGTCATCTTCTCAAGCCTCGAGGGCGGCCTCGGCGCATGTCGACGGTCGAGAAACGAGGGCCTCGGAGCAGCCCCAGGAGCAGAGGTCGAGCGACCCCTCGACTCGGGGGAGGTCATCATCTCATCACTCGCATGGCGGGACACCGCCGCCTCAGACCAGGTCCTCGACATTCAGTGTGCGGACCCAAAGCCAGTCGGCCTCGGAGCAGCAAGGGACGCCGAAGACGTCGGCGGCGACGGCTCCGAGCGGCTCAGGTTCCTTCATGGGCCCCTCGAAGAAGGGGGCTCAAAAGCCCCCGGGCGGTTCGAAGGTGGGCAGGAGGGCGCTCCTCATCCCCGTGGGGTATGTTTTTGGCATCTTGGGCCCTCCTTTCCCTTTTTTGATGTTTTGAGGGTTCTTAGCGTCTCTTGCTCGTGTGTGCTCCAGGGTCAAGCGCGTGCTAGAGACGGCGGCTCCCTCCCCACCACGCGGCTCAAGACCGACGCCGCGGCGAGGGTGGCGGCGTCGACACCAGGTGCTACTTCGATGCCCTGGGCGGCGGCGGTGGCTGCTAGGGTTGTGAAGTGTCGGGTACCTGGATAAGGCGTACCCTAAACCTGAATCCAGGTAAATTAGTCCTCGAACAATTAAACCCAAATCACCAAAAAAGCCTGCAACCAGCCTGAGAGACAAGGGCCTACCAACGCGAGTCGAGCCATGTTGGCCGGCCCACGAGCAGCATCCAAGTCAAGACCGCCTCCTATTCGATGGGGAGCCTTGAATGACGGACGTCCGCCCAGGCGGACGACCCCCATCGGAGTGACGAATCACATTACGGACAGCCGACCCCCCATTGAATGACGGATCTCCTCACAGGCAGACGACGCCCCATCGATTGCCACTCTCTCTTTGGCTCACCTACTTCCTGTATGGGATCCAAATCATTTAATGCCCCCACCAACACCTGCCTAACCTTATGGCTACAACGCGGTTACAGTGGCCGGGTACAGCGATCAAATCCTCCTTTTACCGCCTATACCCGGGAAATTATGTAACACCCTGGTGTTAAGCATGCATTATCTTGCACATCATAAGCATGACCATCTCATTTGCATAGTCATTTATTTTACATGAAGTGATAATTTGAAATATGTGCTTACCTTGATTTGAACTAGAGCTATGTGAAAGGTTGATTGTTTGGGGTTGAGTGTTAAATGAAGTTTGTAGAGAAAATTATTTGGAGCAAAACTTATTTTGGGGTCATTTCATGAAAAGGCTTGGAAGTGGGTCAAAAATGTCAAAAATAGTTTGTAAAAATGATTTTCTTTTAATTTTAAATCCCCATTTTTGAAATTCAAATTCTAGGCACAATTAGGTTTTGATGTTTAAAAGTGAAATGTTCTACTCATCAAAAGGAACATTTCATCTTTTATGAGTTTTTCGAAATTCGGATTATTTTGGAAAATATGGGGTTCATCAAGTCTGCACGAATCTTGGCGCAGTGGGACCCACCGAACAGTCTCTTCTTCCTCCTCTCTTCTTCTTCCTCGCGACGCTGTCCGCGCCGACGCCGGCCGCGTGGCGTCCGTACGTCAGGCCGCTGCCGCTGTCCGCTGTCTCGCCCCCGCACCCGAGCGCCGCACACTGATCCGCCGCGCCGCGCTCGGTCCGACCCCACCGCTCGCCCACGCGTCCTCGCTCTGCCCGCATGCACGCCACGCGCTCGACGAGCTCCGACGCCGCGCTGGCTCGGTCCGAGCTCAACCGGCCACCTCAAGCCAGTCCGACCGCGTCACCCTCACGCTCGCTCACTCTCCCAGCCTCAGACACGCTCTTGCCCCTCGTCTTCCACCAGAGCCCGAGCAAGCGGACGCCGCCCGCCATTTGCCGCCGTCGCGAGCTCGCACACCACCACACCTCCCAGCCCTGATACTTTTTGCCAAGGACTCGCCAGAAGCTCCACCTCGACGCGAGCCACGCCCTGCGCACCTTTCTTGCCACCGAGACCCAAGGTAGAGGTCGAATCGACCATCTTCCCCTTCGCCGGTCATGGCCGCCCGACCGCCGCGCGGTCCGCCGTGGCCAGCAACCTCTCCCTCCCTTCTTTATCTTGCGCATCGTGTTCGTCTGCTCGAGTAGGTTCGATTGGTGTAGTTCATGATGCCGATTAGGGTTCGAGCCCGACGAATTTGGCCATCCGCCGTCGCTCGCCGGCGTACCTTGCCGTCGTTGCTCCGGCCGTCCATTCACCACTTTGTCTAGTCCATCTAAGCTGTCTTGGTCTACTGGAGCTGGTAGGCTAGTCCGTGTGCCCCGCCGTGGCCCGAGATGGCCGGCGCACCGCCAACCCTCGCCGCCGTCCGCCGCCGCGCACGGCCGCCGGTTAAAATCTCGCTAATAGCTTGCATTTGGTACACCGTTGAGTCCGCGCTGCAGAGTTGAGTCGATTGAGTGCCGTAGCGTCGCCGGAGACCTCGCCGTCGGCGAGATCCCGTCGGCCGGCGACCGGTGTTTCGCGATGTTTCACTGACGTGTGGGACCCATGGTGACGTCAACATGACATCAGCACTGACGTCAGCACAGGTTCGGTCTAGGTACACCGAGTCGGGTGTCCATAGTGAAGTTCAGTCGCTGGGTACACTCCGGGTACGCGTAGTGTTTTCGGTTCGATTAATTTTCAAGAATGAATTTTACAGATTTCTGTTAAAACCTTTGAAAAATCATAACTTGCTCATTTTTTATCCAAATGAGTTGGTTCAACTTGCAGTATTTTTCTTATGAGATGTTCTATGCATGAAAAATATGAAATATAGAATTTGTGATACTTTTCTGTATAGCTTTATTTATCTCTATTAATTGCTTTTATCTTAGAAAATGCAGAAGTAATTCTCTGTTGCTCAGAAAAATGTGAGACCAAGTTTGATAGTCTTCTTATGACATGCTCTCTCTGTGAAAAATGTTGTGAGGCTATGTCCTGTGGAAAGTTTGCTCTGTCTAGTTATGGTGCCTATTTCCATTAGGTTATAAATAATTCATAATAAATATTATATAAGGAATTTGTGCATGAAACTTTTTAGAGGATGTTTTTATGTCAATCTAGAGCTAATTATGTTCTGAGATCTGTTGTTTGATATACTTTTATGTACAAAGTATTTTAGGCCCATTAAATTGTGCTGCCTTGTCATTTTTGTGTAGGATAAAGTATTTACTGTCTTGACCAAAAATTTTTATGGTAGTCTTTGTGGGGTATGCTTAAGCTCCTATAATTTTTATAGAATTTTTTGAGTAGTCTAAAGTCATGTTGTAGTTATACCCTGATTTCTTTTAATTATAAAAAAATGCTTTAAAGTTATCATTTCATGTGTGTAAAAAATGCTTTTTATGCTATTTGTGATGTGTATGATCTGTATGGGTTTTAGTTCAGTAGAGGGTAGTATGCAAAACAATGGTTGTTTATAATTCCTTATAGTGTGCAAGTAAATTGTAATGCGAGGCCTGTTTGGAGAATTACCGGTAGAAGAGAATGCAGATGACATGTGCTTATCATACATGTTTTCAAAAATCATATCATTCATCTTAGCTGAGCATTCATTTACCATCAGCATCAGCATTGTATTTTTATGTATCCATGGTATTCATACGCACTATGCATCATACAGGATCGTCAGAGCTCGAAACGGTAGTTTCCGGAGCACAAGGAGAGGAAGGCCAGCAGGAAGCGTTGGTGCAGGAAGTAGCAGCAGAAGAGGATCCCGAAGTTGATCTTCCAGAGTGTCCTGACCACCAGCCCAGCTCTTTCCTGAAAGGCAAGCACCGGAGCATTCTCCCTGTGGTTTGCAAAATATCTAACTTGAGTCCTTTAATTGTTTGATGCATTAAGTTATAGGCGTTGTTTTATACCGTTGCTGCATTACTTATATTCCTTGCCACTGTTTATACTTCAACCCTATTAGGTTCAGGTACGAATATGTGCTTAGCCCTGCTTTAACTAGATCGGTAGAAGTCGGGTGATTTTCTGTCATCCGCGAGTTATAGGTGGTGACTTGGAATGGTTGAATACATTGTTATCTTGGATAACCATGTGGAGATAATAAATCAAGACTGGGCGGGATTGGTGTTGAGACTGAACTGGAGGTTTGATGTGGTTATCCCGTCTGTGTCGAACTAGGACCCCGTCCGTTGTACGTCCTCAAGTCATATTGAATTTATGCCTCACATTTAGCTGGAAGGATAAGTCGTTCCGACCGCGAAGCCTAATTTTGATTTGGGCCGGGAGTCGACCTGCTGTACGCATCGCATTGGTGAAGATGGGGGACCATGGGTTACGCGGAGAGTAAGTCCGAGGTCAGGGTCGCCCTGAATAAGGCAGCCGGGCAGTTCCTGGATACGATGGTACCTGTTGATCCCGCGCTTTTCCTGAATTGAATATCGGTGATCTGTAGCTCACCTTAGCGGGTGAGTGTGGTTTGTGTGAGGAATACCCGCCAGCTGGTTAGTAATCGATTATAATCGCCATCGTTCCTGGACAGTGAACACTTGACTTGAGCAGCGGCATCATAGTAAGAACTTGAACAAGAGATGAGATGGTTGAGCGGTTGAGATTGAAAGATACTCAACCGGAATTAGTTACTTTCTTGTTGAATAATTATTACCATGCTTGTTTAGTACAGGTGCTAATGTAGCATGATAAGGTTAATCAGATTCAAATACATTGCTAGAAGGTTCTTATTAATTGTTTCTTAATGCAAACTTTTTCGCAATTAAATGAGTCAGCTATCCTACTTACAGCCTTGCATACTCCTTGGAGTCACTTTATTTTAGTTTATGACGGGTAAGTCTAGCTGAGTACATTCTCGTACTCAGGGTTTTATTTCCCATGTCTTTTGTAGATGGTGAGATGTTTTATGGCTATTGTCAGAACTGCTTCTATCCCGCTTTGGGAGATGACTAGACCTTGGGCATGGTCACTCCTCTTTACTTGCTACTTTTGCTGGATGTTGACCAAGGGACTGGCACTGTATTTAACCTAAGTGTGTGTGTGGTATTTGAACTTAATCGCTTCCACTTCATTTTGAATTTGAACTTGATTTGTAATAACTTTATTCGTACTCCGATGACTTAAACTATGTGCGAACTATGTACTTGTGAATGGGAACGCTAAACTATTACGATCTTGGTTGTGCCAGAAAAGTTTGAAATCCTTCAAGATTTTTGGTATGACTACCGGGTTTATTAGGTCTCAATCATGTAGTTTGCCGTCCTAATGGCGAATTATGTGCTTGTGCTCTAACAAATTGGTCGGTTCTATCACAAATTAGTGGTTTGTACTATAGTGCGACGCCGTACCGAGCACTGTACGCTGTCAGGCGCCTCCTCGAGGCACATTTACCAATATCCGTACCGCATTTCCTAGGGCTTGGCCTTGTCCATTTGGGCCTCGACCCCCTCAGCCACCTCTCGAGTCGGACCTCAACACCTTCGGCCATCGCTCTAACAACTCCCGACGTGACGTCTACAGGGATCCGTATGCCCCCGCATGGGCACGGGTCTTTCACTGACCATCTACGGGCGTCATCATGACACACATGAAGGACAGCCATCTACTCCAAGCACGTCGACACAGGGCGACCCATGCCTGGGACACGCTTCTACAGCACCCACGACATGATCGGCATCCCGCATTGGCGTCATCGCTTATGACAGCCCTCACAACACCATTAGATTTTCTTGTACACCCATGCCCCTCCTTGGCCTATAAAAGGGGGCGCTGGGCTAGCTGTAGAGAAAAGAGGGGAGAGCTCACTCGAACTGGCTAAGTCACACCACACACACAACAAGGCATAGGGCTAGCACTCCTAGACTTAGGCCTTGTTCTCCTCTCCTCTTTGTACACGCTCGCTTGTATCCCCCTGTACAAGCACTTTGGTGCAAGATAATACAAACTCTCTCCCCCTAGCACTATTACCATCTGGATTAGGGAGCATGCAGTACACATTTACTTGTCGGCTTAGGGCCCCCTGGGTTCGAACATCGACAGTTGGCGTGCCAGGTAGGGGAATCTGCGTCACAACCGCTTCCCGCAATTTTTTTGGATTTCAGATTTTTGTTCCGCCGCTACCATTCGCCACGGTGATCTGGTTTGGGAGTCTCGAGTTCATGTTGCTTGGCCACGGCCTTCACATGGTCCTGCTCTCGCCCAGGAACCTAGATGATCATGATCTCGGGCTCCCTCGATCAGGAGGGGCCGCGCACTGGTCCCACCGCTCTTGTCATGCATCGGCAGCCAAGAGGCGTGACCGACGCAACCACCACCATCATCACACGGGCGAGATGACGCCCACCATGGCTACCTCGCGGCCGACCAGCGACGCAGGCTCCCTGGTTGGGAACCTGTCTGACCTGAGTTTGGCCACGGCGGATGGGCCAGTGGAGCACCACGACGACTTAGACTTCAGCTTCGCCATGCGTTTGTCGAGGGGGTTAGGTATGGCCTCTCCAGCAGGCGCGGCTCCAACGCCATCCAACCTGCTCCCACACGGGTTGTTCGAGGCCCGTCGCCCGTTCCCATTTGGCCTAAACAACTCCGCTAAGATGTACTCCTCTACAACAAGTACCAACATGAGCGCGTACGAGGATCTCCCGGGGCACCTCCTACGAGCCACCATGGACCTTCACCAACGCCTGGAACATCGAACAGCTATGTCACTCTTGCCTTTAGAGCCTCGAGGCTTTGTACATATTCTCAATTCATGAATAAAGAATACATCCATGTTCAAACCTTTCTTTCATGAAAAACAGGTGGGCTCGACCCTGCCCTCACAGAGTCGAGCCTCCCTCGGGGGCTAGAAGGGGGAACCCTCTGCGTCCCTAAAAAATCTCTTGCATTTTTTGAAAATCTTTTACATAGTCGACAAGCCCACGAGGGCACCATAAGGTTGAAGGGGCTGTCAAGCCACGAGATCACCCACGAGTCCGCGCTACGGTACCTCCACTCACACCCACACTGAAGGGCACAACCGTGCGCCAAGAAGACTGCGTAAAAACTCAACTTGAGAAAAAAAAGGAATGACAGACTCAAACTAGCACACAATTTCAAAAAATCAATGTCTAACGTTCCTATATGCTTCAACACGTGTTATTACATAGTCGACAAGGCCACGAGGGTGCCTTGAGGACAAGGGGGCCGTTGAGCTGCGAGATCGCCTACGCCTCTGGGCTATAGGACCTCCACTCACACCGCACACCAAAGGGCACAACCGTGCGCCGAGATGACTACGTAGAAACTTAGCTCGAGTATAAAAGGAATGAAAGACTAGAACTCGAAAGCATTCGAAATGCATATAAACATCATGTTTTGACGCCCTTGTATCCACATCGACATGAGTCAAAATCTAACCTATTACATGGGCCTTCTTGCCCAGATTGGCTCATAGGCTGGCTTCTTCTTCTTCTTCTTCGTTAACACTGGGGGGAAGGACCTCAGGCTCGAACAGCTTCACCAGCCGACCACCGGGCTCCTCAGCAGCCTCAATCAAGGCCCTGTGCCTCTCCTCGTTCTCGATGTCAGTTTTGGTGGGGTCACAGACGAAGCCGTGGGAGATCACCCCCATGTCGTAGGTGAAGCCGGAGCAGACCATGCCACCGCCCGCTTCACACCGACATGGAGCGCGTTCCGGACTTCCTCCCTCACGACCCGACTGAGCTTGTATAACCGGTTGGTGAGGGAGGTCCCGCGCACTTTATCCTCGACCTCCGCTTCAGGGTCAACATCGAAGTCATCACAGCCGAGGTGATCGAGGTGCGGAGTGTGTTGGTCAACTTCGCCTTGGCCTAGTACGCGTCCTGGAGTGTCTTGGCGCTGTCCCAAGCCTTGATCAACTCCTCGTCGAGGTCTGAAATAGAAGATAAGGATCAACCCACGATAAGAGCGGTAGAGACGAAAATCCAAAAGCTAAAGAGAAAAGACTCACCGGTGGCGTGGGTATCAAGGGTTGTGTACCCATCCTTTAGCGTGGCGTTCTCCTTCTCGGCCGCCTTCGGGGCACAGGCCACCTCCGTCTTCTCCACCCTCAGGTCCTCGATCACCTTGCTAGCCAGCACGATGGCCTCCTCCTTCTTCTGGAGGGTCTCCTTTAGCGTGGCAACCTTGGTGGACAGGACCTGGGTGCGGCGCCGTTCCTCCCCAACCGAGATGTTGAGGGCGTCACGAGCTTGGGAGGACTGGGCGACGTCTACCTCGAGCCCCTTGATACGCTCTGAGGAGTCCCTGACCTCCCTCTCGAGCCCCTAAATGTGCTCCTTCGACAGGGAGAGGTCCTCGAGGACCTTCTGCGTCTCCCCCGGGCCTTGGTAGCGTCCTCCTTCGCCTGCGCCGCCTCCCCTCGAGCCACTGAGGCATCCTCCTTGGCTTTCTCCACCTCTTCCCGGGCCCTAGCTAGATCGCCCTTCGCCTTCACCATCTCAGCTCGAGCGGCCTCGAGCTGGTCTCGCAGCTCGGGGACTTACCCCCATCCACCTTGCGTAATGTGGATGAACTGGGACTTGGCCTGGGAACACATCCTAAGATCCTGAAAACGAAAAAGCACAAAATACTAAGAAACCAGGAGGAAAATAACCTAGTCTCAATATAACAAGGAGCAGGTCATGTACCGCAAGGGCTCGGGGCATGTCCTCGACGGCGACATCGATGGCCAACCGCAAAGCGTGCTGCAGCCACGCCCGGAACTCCTTGACGTTCTCCCAATGCTCGACCTCCGCCGGGTCATCCATCTCAAAGAGGGGCGCATCGGGATTGGTTGGGTCCTGGAGTCAAAGTGCCTCCCGACCCCAGCAGGGAAGGTCTCCCTGGACCCTCCCTCGAACGGCGACCGTAATGTGGCCTGCCATCTCAGCCGAGCCAACATGACGGACCACCCGGTCAGCCAAGGTTGGGAACGATGACCTGACCTCCCTCTCAGCTCCCGACAACTCGACTTCTCCAGCCTTTGCTCCCCCCGGGCGATATAGCCAAAGGCGTGCGGGCCGGGGCCGTATAACGATCCCTGGGCGGCCAACGCCCCAGTGGGCGGTGTGCAAGGCATCAGTGCCATCGCTACCACCCCAGACTCCGACGCGTCTGCCGGGACCGCCCGCACGATGGGCTGCCCGACCCTCCTCCACATCGGGATGTCCTCGGCCGCTGGCCCCTCCGGCTGGCTCGAGGTCAGCAGCTCTGGTTGCCTATCCTCCTGCCCCGTGTTCGGCGGGGCCTCCACCTCCTTCTCCTGCTGCTATTGATGCGACGGGCTCGAGGCCACCGTCTTCCCTGGCTGCAGCTGCTGAGGCAGGCTTGAGGCCGCTGGCTCTTCCTGCTGTAGTAGCGGCGGCAGGACCACGGTCGATGCCTCCTCTTGTCGCTGCGATAGGAGCAAAGGAGTCATCGCCTCCTCTCCTTGCTGCTGCTGCTGCGGCTGGCTCGGCGCCTGCCGCTCGCCCTCCTGCTCCTTCTGCAGCCGCTCCTGCTTCTGCCGCTCCTCCCGCTCGTGCAGCCCTTGTGGCCATGCCGGCCACGGCTACTGCTGCTGAGGGATATCCGCCACCTCCGCACCACGGGCAAAGGGATCCGTGTCTCATCCTCGATGGTGATCGGGGCCTCCTCCGTCGACCCAGGCTCCCGGCCGCAGGCTGTGTCCCCGAGCTCGGCGGTGCCGGGAGACACCTCTCTCGGCTCCGGGCTACGTCCATCCCCGCCACGGTCCCCGAGGCGCTCGAGCCTATGACAGAAGCAACACTTGTCAGCCTACCTCGAGTCATAGCGGCACGGGCCTTCACAACCCAAGCAGCCACCGCCGCCGCCCGAGACATCGGAGTAGCACCTGGTGTCGAGGTCGTCACTCTCGCCATGGTGTTGACCTTGAGCCACTTGGCGGGGGAGGGGGCCGCCGTCTCTGGCGTGCGCTTGACCTTGGAGTACACATGAGCAAGAGATGCTAAGAACCCCTAAAAGGCCAAAAAAGGAATGGAAGCCCTAATATACCAAAAACTTACCCCACAGGGATCAGGGGTGTCCTCCTGCCCACCTTCGACCTGCTCGGGGGCTTTGGAGCTCCCTTCAACAGCCCTTGTTGGAACCAGAGCTGCTCGGAGCTGCCACCGATGACACCTTCGGCGTCCCTTGCTTCTCCAAGGCCGACAGGCTCTGGGTCCGCGCGCTGGGTGTCGAGGACCTGGTCCGAGGCGGCGGCATGCTGGACCCACCCTGTGAAGGGGCCGGAGGTGTCCTGCCGCGCGTACGACGCGACGATGACCTCCCCCGAGTCGAGGGGTAACTCGTCCTCTGCTCCCGAGGCTGCTCCGAGGCCCTTGTCTCCCAACCTTCGACAGACGCCGAGGCCGCCCTCGAGGGTTGGGAGGATGAACCCGCCTCGACCGTTTCCTGCGTGAAGCGGGTGTCAGCTCGAGCCATACAGGGCACCAAGGCGTCGAGACGCGCCTGCACCCCTTCGTCGTGGCTGCTCTTGCCTTCCTCTCCCTCCTCCTCTTCTGATGGAGATTCCTCTTTAGGAACCCACTCGCGCCTATGCTTCGCCCGGCGCAGCTCACACGCTAGGCACTCGAGGCTCTTCTTCTTCTGCTCCTTCTTCTCTTGATCCTTACTCTTCTTCTGTTCTTGGGTAGTGAAGCGTCTCACCTGGCGATCGGGGTCATCCTCCTTGACCGGGGGCGTCGACACCCTGAAATTTATGACCTCCTGTACACTAGCCCATGACAGAAAACACGGGGATGAGTCAAGGAAGAAAGGAGTTCGAGGGCGATATTACGACATACTCACCAGATGGATGTGACCGTTGTCGGGCAGCATCGGGATGCCGTTCACATCCTCCGGTGCGAAGGCGCCGGTGACCGCTCCCTTCACCCGCCTAGCGATGTCCTCTGGGACAGCGCCTCGGCCAACATCTGGCACCCCTCAAGCGACGCCCCGGGCACCATCTGCTCCAAGAGCAGCGGGCGCCGCATCAGCGGGAGGACCCTCCGGCTATGGAACGCCGAGATGACGATCCCGGCGTTCAGCCCCCGCTTGTGCAGAGTCCTCAGTGCGTCGAGGAGGGGGTTCAGCCTCGCCTATTGATCCTTTGCCACGCCGTGTCGCCAGTGCTCCGGGCGCTTCATGATGGCGCGCCCGGTGTAGTGCAGCAGTAGGCCGCCGTTGTTCCGAAGGTAGAACCATCCCGCGTGCCACCCGCCGTGGTTGGAAATCAACCCCGTCGGGATGAACTGGTCCGACCGCTTCAATGACACGTTGTAGCAGCCGACACGAACGATGCTCCTCACCCCCTATGACATCGGCTTGGTGAAGTGCTCTCCCTTGAAGAGATGGAGCCACAATTCCCAGTGTGGCTCCATCCCCAGGTATCCCTCATAGACTGCGGCGTAAATCGCCATCTTGGAGATGGCATTAGGGGACAAGTGCTGGAGCTCGACCACGTAGTAGTTAGCCAGTGCCCGCATGAATCGGCTCGGAGGTTACCTGAGCCCCATCCGGTGGTACTTCATGAAGCTCACCACGTACAGGGCGACTCTTCTCTACGGCGACGGCAGCGAAAGCAGGAAGGCAAGATGGGGGACGGACGGAACCCTATATCCCGAATTTATAAGCAAGCCGAAGGGCAATGGGCGTATCCAGCAAAAAAGCAGGTAAAACCCCGCATTTAATGTCCGCACCTAACCGCCCCATCAATTTACGGGTATAGGGATACACGTCGGATGCTCGGTCTCCAGCCGTTGCTCCAGCCCCCCACGACTGCGCCGTTACGACTCCTACCTCAAAAGGCACGCCCAACGGATGGGAGAAGTTATTTGCGAACGATTCCTTCCACGATAAGGAACGCGGGCCCCGGCCCACAAAAATCTCAAGGGAGCGATGGCTGCCCTTGACCAGGGTTCGATAGCCGCCCTCGAGTATCTAAGTCAGGGATGTCTGGGGGGGAGCCGACACGAGTCCCTTGCTCAAGAATGGACTCTCGAAGCCCCCTCGGACATATTCAAGGAGAAACGAAAGGACAACTACGGAATCCCCTCGGAGGGAGGCATCGAGCCACCGAACCTTATCAAATGGGATCGAAATCCATATGTCCATTTGTTAGCTTCAATGAGAGCGCCTCCATGGCCACCTGTCGACCCCTATCGAACGGGGCACGAGCTCTCACTTGAATTCCTCGATAACAGCTCACCAGAGGACGTTGGAGCTCGCCCAAACGAGGGTAGCACGGCGCTCCTCACCCCTCCTCCCGTCGAAAAGGAGTGTGAGGGTCGAATGAAAAAGATGGGCTTGTTCCGGATCGACCTCGACGAAAGAAGATCGGGGGCTCGCTTGCAACCGTGTGGCCTCGATGAAGGAGGAACCAACCACCCGAGGGCTCGACCATGCACGGAGTGGGCCTCGACGCAAAAAGGGTCATGCATGCCCAGGGGCTTAAGCACTCAAGCACCCCTCGATAAAAAACGCATAAAGCCCTCAGAGGAGTATCCTACTCCTGTGAGGCATCGGGGCTACCCCCGAAGGGTACGCTCACGAGTACACTTCATAGAGCGACATACGCTATGACTTCAGTTCATGAGCCTCTGAATGAGTGCCAACACTCACGCAGAAACTCGAGGGCTATTGTCGGGTACCTAGATAAGGGGTATCCTAAACCTCAATCCAGGTAAATTAGTCCTCGAACAATTAAACCTAAATCACCAAAAAAGCCCACAACCAGCCTGAGAGACAAGGGCCCACCAACGTGCGTCGAGCCATGTTGGACCAACCCACGAGCAGCATCCAAGTCAAGACCACCTCCTATTCAACGGGGAGCCTCGAATGACGGACGTCCGCCTGGGCGGACGACCCCCCGTCGAAGATCGCATTACGGGCAGCCGACCCCCCATCGAGTGATGGATCTCCTCATAAGCGGATGACCCCCCGTTGATTGCCACTCCCTCTTTGGCTCACCTACTTCCTGTACGAGATCCACAGCATTTAATGCCCCCTCCAACTCCTGCCTAACCTCATGGCTATAGCGAGGTTACAGTGGCCAGGTACAGCGGTCAAATCCTCCTTTTACCGCCCATACCCGGAAAATTAGTGGTTCGTACTACACTGCGACGCCATACCGAGCACTGTACGCTGTCAGGCGCCCCCTCGAGGCACATTTACCAATATCTGTACCGCATTTCCCAGGGCTTGGCCTTATCCATTTGGGCCTTGAACCCCTCAGTCACCTCTCGAGTCAAACCTTGACACCTCCGGTAAGCGCTCCAACAACTCCCGACGCGACGTCTACAGGGATTCACACGCCCCCGCACGGGCACGGGTCTTCACTGACCATCTACGGGCATCGTCATGACACACAGAAGGACAACCATCGACTCTAAGCACATCGGCACAGGGCGACCCATGCCCGGGACACGCTTCTACAGCACCCACGACATGATCGGCATCCCGCATCGGCGTCATCGCTTAAGATAGCCCTTACAGCACCATTAGGGTTCTCTTGTACACCCATGCCCCTCCTTGGTCTGTAAAAGGGGGCGCTAGGCTAGCTGTAGAGAAAAGAGGGGAGAGCTCACTCGAACTGGCTAAGTCACACCACGCACACAGCAAGGCATAGGGCTAGCGCTCCTAGACTTAGGCCTTGTTCTCTTCTCCTCTTCGTACACGCTTGCTTTTATCCCCCTATACAAGCACTTCCGTGCAAGATAATATGAACTCTTTCCCCCGCTGGACGTAGGGCCTTCTTTGCCTGAACTAGGATAAAAATCATGTGTCTTTCTTGCATCACCATCCGGATTAGGGAGCACGTAGTACACATTTACTCATCGGCTTAGGGCTCCCTGGGTCCAAACACCGACACGGAGGCCCGCGCCGCTATGACTCGAGGTAGGCTGACGGGGGCGGCCTCGAGCCTGCTGCAGCAAGCGCAGCCGGACGAGACGGTGGCCTCGAGCCCGTCACGTCAGCAGCAGCGAGAGAAGGAGGTGGAGGCCTTGCTGAAAGCGGGGCAGGAGGATAGGCAGCCAGAGCTGCTGACCTCGAGCTAGCCGGAGGAGCCGGCAGCTGAGGACATCCCGATGTGGAGGAGGGTCGGGCAGCCCATCGCGTGGACAGTCCCGGTAGATGCATCGGAGTCTGGGGTGGTTACGATGGCACTGATGCCTCGCCCACCGCCCGCTGGGGCGTCGGCCACCTGGGGATCCTTATACGGCCCCAGCCCGCACGCCTCTGGCTATATCGCCTAGGGGGAGTGCAAGGCCGGAGAAGCCGAGTCATCGGGAGCCGCGAGGGAGGTCGAGTCGGCGTTCCCCACCTTGGCTGACCGGGTGGTCCATCATGGTGGCTCGGCCGAGATGGTGGACCGCATCACAGCGGCCGTCCGGGGGAGGGTCGAGGGAAACCTTCCCTGCTAGGGTCGGGAGGCACTTCGACTCGTAGACCCAACAAATCCCGATGCGCCCCTCTTCGAGCTGGATGACCCGACGGAGGTCGAGCACTGGGAAAACATCGAGGAGTTCAGGGTGTGGCTGCAGCATGCCTTGCGGTTGGCCGTCAACGTCGCCATCGAGGATATGCCCCGAGCCCTTGCGGTACGTGACCTGCTCCTTGTTATGTTGGATTTGGTTGTTTCCCTCCTTGTTTCTTAGTCTTTTGTGCTTCTTCATTTTCAAGACCTGAGGATGCGCTCCTAGGCCAAGTCCCAGTTCATCCACATGACGCAAGGTGGATGGGGACAGGTCCCCGAGCTGCAAGACCAGCTCGAGGCTGCCCGGGACGAGACGGTGAAAGCAAAGAATGACCTGGCCCAGGCCCGGGAGGAGGCAGAGAAAGCCAAGGAGGAGGCCTCGATGGCTCGAGGGTAGGCGGCCCAGGCCAAGGAGGAGGCCACCAAGGCCCGGGGGAGACGCAGAAGACCCTCGAGGACCTCTCCCTGTCGGTAGCGTGCGTTCGGGGGCTCGAGAGGGAGGTCAGGGACTCCTCAGGGTGTATCAAGGGGCTCAAGGAAGAAGTCACCTAGACCTCCCAAGCTCGCGATGCTCTCAACATCTCGGTTGGAGAGGAACGACACCGCGCCCAGGCCCTATCCATCGAGGTTGCCATGCTGAAGGAGACCCTCCAGAAGAAGGAGCAGGCCATCGCGCTGGCTGGCAAGGCTATCAAGGACCTGAGGGTGGGGAAGACGGAGGCGGCCCGCGCCCTGGAGGTGGCCAAGAAAGGGTACGCCGAGCTAAAGGATGGGTACATGGCCCTTGATACCCACGCCACCAGTGAGTCTTCCTCTTTAGCTTTTGTATTTCTGCCTTTGTCGTCTTGGTCGTCGAGGCTGACCCCTGTCTTATGTTTTAGATCTCAACAAGGAGTTGATCAAAGCACGGGACAACACCAAGACGCTTCAGGACACCTACTGGGCTGAGGCGAGGTTGACCAACACGCTCCGCACCACGATCACCTCGATCTGTGACAACTTCGGTGTTGATCCTGAAGCGGAGGTCGAGGATGAAGTGCGTGGGACCTCCCTCATCAACCGGTTATACGAGCTCAGTCGGGTTGCGAGGGAGCAAGTCCGGAACGCGCTCCATGTCAGTGTGAAACGGGCGATGGCGGTCGTCTACTCCGGCTTCACCTGCGACATGGGGATGGTCTCCCACGGCTTTGTCTGTGACCCCAACAGGACTGACGCCGAGAATGAGGAGAGGCACAGGACCTTGATCAAGGCTGCTGAGGAGCCCGATGGTCGGCTGGCGAAGCTGTTCAAGCCCGAGGTCCTTCCTCCCGGGGTTGACGAAGAAGAAGCTGACCTGTGAGCTAATCTTGGCAAGAAGGACTGTGTAATAGGTTAGATTTTGTGATGCATGATGGCGTGGCCCTGATGGCCCTAAGACATTATGCACTAATGTATATATTTGCAAGTTTTAAGTTCCTTTCTTTCTTGCTAGCCTGATTATGTGTTTACTTAGTAAACTCGATGCACGGTCATGCCCTTCGAGGGGGAGTGAGTGGAGGAACCGTAGCGCAGATGCGTTGGTGATCTCATGGCTCGACAGCCCTCGACCCTCGGGGCACTCTCGCGGCATTTTTGACTAAGTGACAACACACATTGAGGCGCATAAGGAAGATTGGACATTGAATTTTGAAAAAATGTATGAGTTTCTTTAGGGACTTCGGGGGTTTCCCCCCTTGTAGCCCCGAGGGAGGCTTGACTCTGATGAAGCAGAGTTGAGGCTACCTAATGCGTATAAACAAAAAGTTGAACTTGTAAACGAAAGTACTTCTTATTCATTCATGATGAAAAAGTACTAGGCCTCGAAGCCCTAGGGGTAAAAGCGACGTCGTTGTTCAATGTTCCATGCGTTGGTGAAAGTTTTGCCTTTCCTGTTGGATAGCTTGTAGGTTCTGGGCTTCAACACTTCTGCAACGATGAAGGGGCCCTCCCATGGTGGAGTTAGCTTGTGGCGTCCCTTGTTGTTCTGCCGTCGACGTAGGACTAGGTCGCCGACTTGTAGGTCCCGCTTGCGTACATGCTTGTCATGGTAGCGTCGAAGCTTCTGCTGGTATCGAGCTGAGTTGAGGAGGGCCATGTCTCGAGCTTGTCGACGGCATTCGCAAGGGCCTCCTCGTTCGTCTGCTCATTGTAGGCTTTCAGTCGAGGGGACCCGTACTCGAGGTCGGTGGGGAGGACGGCCTTGGACCCATAAACCATGAAGAATGGAGTGAACCCCGTGGCTCAACTTGGCGTCGTTCTCAGGCTCCATAGGACCGAGGGCAGCCTGGCGGCCCATTTCTTGCCATGTTTGTTTAGTCGATTGAAGATCCAAGGCTTGAGACCTTGTAGAATCATGCCGTTGGTGTGCTCGACCTGGTCGTTAGTTCTAGGATGAGTGACTGTGGACTAGTTCACATGGATGTGGTGGTGATCGCAGAAATCTAAGAACTTCATGCCGATGAATTGCGTGCCGTTGTCAGTGATGATGACGTTGGGGACCCCGAAACGGTGGATGATGTTGGTGAAGATAACACCGCCTGCTCGGACCGGATGTTGGTGATGGGTCGGGCCTCGATCCACTTGGAGAACTTGTCAACAGCTATGAGTAGATGGGTGTAGCCCCCGGTTGTCCTCTTTAGCGGCCCCACGAGATCGAGCCCCCAGACTATGAATGGCCATGAAAGGGGGATCGTCACAGAGCATAAGCTGGAAGGTGGGTCTGTCTGGCATAGAATTAGCACCCTTCGCACGAGCAGACGATGTTGATGGCGTCGGAGACTACGGTCGGCCAGTAAAAACCTTGTCGAAAGGCATTTCCAACGAGGGTCCTCGGAGCAGCGCGATGGCCGCAAGCCCCTGAGTGTAGATCCTTGAGCAGCTTTCTTCCTTCCTCAATGGTGATGCAGCGCTGGAGGACCCTGGTAGGGTTCCGTCGATAGAGCTCCTTGTCTTTACCGTAGAGGACGTAGGTTTTGATCCGTCGAGCGATGCGGCGGGCCTCGGTTTGATCTTCTGGAAGTTCCCCTCGAGTAAGGTAGTCAAGGAAGGGAGTGCGCCAATTCGGCTCAGAGGTTGTTGGGGGAGGCGACACCCTGATCTCCATGACTTTAGTCCCGGTCGAGGGGGTCTCGGTCGAGGGAGGGGGGCTGACTGCTTGCGTTGTGGTTCCTTCCCCCGCGCCTAGATCGACGAAGGGCTCGTAGAGGTCCTTCGAGAAAACATCAGGTTGGATAGTACCCCAAGTCGACGCGATCTTCGTGAGCTCGTCTGCGGCCTTGTTGTACCTACGGACGATGTGGTTGAGCTTGAGGCCGTAGAACTTGTCCTCCAACTTGTGAACCTCCTTGCAATAGGCCTTCATGACTTGGTCGATACGAGTTGCGAGTCACCACGAACATCAAGGCGTCGAACCCCGAGTTCGATGGCGATGTGCAAGCCGTTGATGAGGGCTTCATACTCGGCAACGTTGTTGGAGACGAGGAAGTGGAGTCGGATCATGTAGCGTACGCGAACTCCGAGGGGTGAGATGAAGAATAGGCCTGCGCCCGCTCCCATCTTCATCAGCGACCCGTCGAAGAACATCATCCAGAGCTCCGCTTGGATCTGAGCTGGAGGGAGTTGAGTATCCGTCCATTCGGCGAAGAAGTTGGCTAGCACCTAAGATTTGATGGCTTTGTGTGGAGCGTAGGAGAGAGTTTCGCCCATGAGCTCGACCACCCATTTGGCTATCCTCCCTGCAGCCTCCCGGTTCTGGACTATCTCTTCGAGGGGGAAAGACAAGACCACAGTCACCGGGTGGCTGAGGAAGTAGTGCTAGAGCTTGCGTCGCATGATCATGATGGCGTAGAGCAGCTTCTGGATCTGCGGGTAGCGAACCTTGGTTTTCGAGAGTACCACGCTGATGAAGTAGACCGGCCGCTGGATGGGCAAGACGCACCCTTCTTCTTCTCTCTCGAAACTATGGCCGCGCTGACCACTGGGTGGTTGCGGCGACATAGAGCAAGAGCGGCTGGACTCGGAGGTACGAGAATCGAAGGTGAGGTCAGCATAGCTTTGAGCTTGGCGAGGGCCTCCTCAGCTTCGGGGATCCACGCGAAGTGCTCTGATTTTTTCAAGAGGCGGTACAGAGGCAGTGCTTTTTCTCCGAGTCGTGAGATAAAGTGACTGAGGGCTGCAAGGCAACCCGTGACCTTTTGGACACCCTTGATGTCTCGGATCAGACCCATCCTGGTGACTATGGAGACCTTCTCAGGGTTGGCCTCAATACCGCACTAAGAAACTATGTACCCCAAGAGCATGCCTCGGGGGACGCCGAAGACACATTTCTCGGGGTTGAGTTTGATGTTCTTCGCCCGGAGGCATTTGAACGCGATCTTGAGGTCGTTGATGAGGTTGTCGGCCTCCTTAGTTTTGACTACGATGTTGTCGACATAGGCCTCGATCGTTGGCCCGATGCGTTCACCGAAGACATGGAGCATGCATCGCCAGTACGTCGCCCTGGCGTTTCGAAGGCCGAAGGGCATAGTTATGTAACAATATATGCCAAAGGAGGTGATAAAGGAAGTAGCGAGTTGGTCGGACTCCTTCATCTTGATTTGGTGGTAGCCGGAGTAAGCGTCGAGAAAGGAGAGAGTTTCATATCCCGCGGTGGAATCAAGAATTTGGTCGATGCTTGGTAAGGGAAAAGGAACTTTTAGACATGCTTTATTTAAGCTGGTGTAGTCTACACACATCCTAAATTTCTCATTCTTTTTCTTGACTAGTACAAGATTAGCTAACCACTCAGGATGATGAACCTCCTTGATGAATCCGGCCTCCAAAAGCTTGTGTATCTCCTCCCTGATGATCTTGCGCTTCTCCTCGTTGAAGCGGCGCAACCGTTGCTTCATCGTTTTGGACCCGGCTCGGATCTCCAAGGCGTGCTCGGTGACCTTCCTCGGTATGCCCGGCATGTCCAAGGGACTCCACGCAAACATGTCGGCGTTAGTGTGGAGAAAGTCGACAAGCACCGCTTCCTATTTGTCATTGAGGGTGGCGCTGATCATCAGCGCTTTCCCGTCAGAGCTGCTGGGATTGAGGAGGATCTTCTTGGTGTCTTCTGCTAGCTCGAAGCTGCCAGCGTGGCGCTTGGGGTCGGGGACCTCAGAAGCGAGACCATCAAGAGTTGCCCCAGCATCACGGACTCCTCGATGGCTTCCCCATTTTCAACGCGCTCGACGTCACAGTCGTACGCGTGCTCGAAGGAGGAGCCAATGGTGATGACGCCTTTGGGCCCCGGCATCTTGAGCTTGAGGTAGGTGTAGTTGGGGACTGCCATGAACTTGGTGTAGCCGGGCCGGCCAATGATGGCATGGTACATGCCATGGAACCCGACCACCTCGAAGGTGAGCGTCTCCTTCTTAAAGTTGGCGGGAGTGCCGACGCGGATGGGGAGGTCGATGCGGCCGATGGGAAGAGCCTTCCTCCCCAGTACAACTCCGTGGAAGCCCCCGACGCTAGGCTGGAGCTTTGTCCTCGGGACCCTGAGGAGGTCGAGGGTCTCTGCATAAATGACATTGAGGCTGCTGCCTCCATCCATGAGTACCTTAGAAAGGCGAGTGTTGATGATGATGGGGTCGACGACGAGCGGGTACACCCCAGGTCTGGGGACATGGTCCGGGTGGTCTTCACGATTGAACGTGATGGCCGTATCGGACCAATCGGGGTAGTGGGCGGTCGCAACCCGTACGTAGAAAACTTCTCGACGCTCCCTCTTGCGTTGGCGTGGTGAAAGCCGGGCCGAGGGCTCCCCGTAGATCATCCTCCTTGTCGCCGCACTTGTCCTTGGGGTCTTCCTTCTTGTTGTCTTTCCCAGGGCCCAAGCTCCTGAAGTATTTTTGGAGCATCCAACAGTCTTCGAGGTTGTGATTAGCCAGCCCCTTGTGATAGGGGCATGGCTTTTTCAGCATCTCGTCGAAGAGGCCCTTCTCGGGAGGACCTCGAGGCTTCTTGCGCTCGGCGGCGTCACGAGCACATCAAGGGCGGCCTCACGCTTGCCGTGCTAGTTCTTCTTTGTCTTGTTATTGTTCCTCTTGGTGCCTTGGTTCGAGCTCTCAGGGTCGCCTTGCTTGGCCTTCCCCCTGCCCTGGTCATCATTGAAGAAGGCACCGACAGCCTCCTCTCCAGCGGCGTAACTGGCGACGACGTCCATTAGCTCGTCGGATGTCTTGGGGGGGTTACGTCCCAGCTCCCACACCAGCACCTTGCAGGTAGTCCCGGCAATGAACGCCAGGATCGCATCGTCGTCGGGGATATGGGGGAGCTCGATGCGTTGCTTTGAGAAGTGCCGAGCGAAATCGCGGAGGGACTCCCTAGGCATCTGCTTGCAGCTTTAGAGGTCCCACTTGTTGCCGAGTTGTACGTAGGTTCCCTTGAAGTTCCCCTTGAACACCCTGACGAGATCGCTGGTCAGGCAGAGCTCCTCGAGCCACCTTCGAGCGGTGTCTGATTGGAACAGGGGGAGCTGACGGATGATGGCGTGATCACTATGCGCCTCGGCCAACTGGCATGCCAACCTGAAGTCGGCTAGCCATAGCTTAGGCTTGCTCTCGCCATTGTACTTGATAAGGCTTGTGGGGGGACGGAAGGGATTCGGTAGCGGCGTCCTTTGAATCGTCCTGCTGAAGACTCGCGGGCCCGGCGGCTCGGGGGACCGGTGTTGGTCCTCGTCGCTGTCGTAGCACCCACCCTTGTGAGCGCTGTAGCCTCGAGCCTCGAAATCACCACTCTTGCGTCAGCGGTTCTCGTTGATGTCATGGCGCGCGTCTCGAGGCTCACGGTTGTCGTGGATGCGCTCATGGACGGGGATCGCCTTCTTTGGTCGGGGGCATCCGCTTGATGGACTGAGCCCTCCCTCTCGTGAAGGGAGGGATCAGGGGGTTGCTCCAAGACCGCCCCTCGACGTCTCGAGGCTGACCTTTCAGCCTGCTATGCGACAGCTACCTCGAGGAGGTCTTGAACCTCCTGCTGGATGCGATGGGCTTGGGGTTCGAGGGGCTGACATGTTGCGGAGAGCATGGTCACCATGATGACATTCTGGCTGGCGCGGTTGAAGATGGGGCACTCGGCCGCACCCCCACGAAGATCTGCCGGTGGACTTCTCGGGCTCTGGCTCGAGCCCTTCCGCCGGGCGGATGTCCGCGCTCCTGCTCGAGGGTCTGCTCGAGCTGGCACAGACGCTCCCGGTCCTCATCGAGCTTGGCTCACATCTCCTGGACTTGCGCGAGCTGGGCGTCCTTAGGCAACCGCGCTTCGTTTGACGTAGCTAGTGGCTGCTCCTCCTGATCCATCGTGACGAGGGCGCCGCCCGCTGCAGCCACAGCTGCGGCTGTGGCCGTAGGGTCGACGGTGTCACTGCTCGACGTGACGGCTCTGTCAATGTGGAAGCACTCACGCATGGGATCATAGTTGTTGGAGTCGTAGTCAGGATCGCCAGAGTAGAAGATGGGGAACTGCCCCCGCCGCTCCTCCTCCAGCTGGCATCGCATCATGCCAAGGGTGTAGCACCTCGGGCCAGGAGTCTTTGAAGACTCTGGGTGCTCTGAGGTCAGCATGGAAATCAGCAAGTCCACGGTGGTGCGAAGGAGGTTCCCCGGGAGGTCCTCATACATGCTCATGTTGGTGCTCACCGAGGAGTACAACTTGGCGGTGTTGTTGAGACCAAATGGAAACGGTCGTCGGGACTTGAACAGCCCGTGCGGAAGTAAATCAGGTGGCGTTGGGGCCGTGCCCACTGGAGAGGCCATCCCTGACCCCCTCGACAAATGCATAGCGAAGCTAAAGTCTGAGTCATCGTGGTGCTCCGCTGACCCATCCCCGTGGCCACACTCAGGTCAGAAAGGTTCCCAACCAGGGACCCTGTGTCCTGGTCAGTCGCGAGGTAGCCATGGCGGGCGCCGTTTCGCCCGTGTGATGATGATGATGGTTGCGCCGGTTGCACCTCCACCTGGTCGCGGGGGCGTGATGGCGGGATCGGCGTGTGGCCCCTCCTGAACACGGGGCTCGCAATTGCCTCCGCTCGAATCTCTGACCGAGAGGAGAACCATGTTATAGCCGTGCTTGAGTGACATGAACTCCAAGCTCCTGACCAGATCACCATGGCGAACGGGAGCAGAGGGATAGAGTCAGCCATCCGGAAAATGGCGGGAAATGCTGGTGACACGCAGACCCCTACATGGCGCGCCAACTGTCACTGCCTTGACCCCGGGGGCCTAGCACCGACGAGTAACTACGTGCTGCGTGCTCCCTAATCCGGATGGTGATGCAAGAAGAATACGCGATTTTTATCATGGTTCGGGCGAAGAAGGCCCTATGTCCAGCGGGGGGAGAGATGTCTTGTATTATCTTGCACCGAGGTGCCTGTATAGGGGGATACAAGCGAGTGTATATGAACTCGGGGTGGTGAGCAAGGCCTAAGTCTAGAAGCGCTATGCCAAAGCCCCGCTGCTAGAGTGTTTGGATTCTTCTAAGTGCTGTCCAATGATCATTCGGTTGTTGTCCGGCCAATCTGGATCCCGAAAACTAGCCCCTGGCGTCCCCTTTTATAGGCTAAGGGGAGGCTCAGGTGTACAGGAACCCTAGAGTTGTCATAGGTGATGACGTCGAGGGGTTGATGCCATTCATGTCATAGCCCCTGTAGAGACGTGCACCGGGCATGGCTTGCCCTGTAGCGACATGCTTGGAGTTGATGGCTGTCCTTCATGCGTGTCACAACGAAGCCTGTAGGTGGTCAGTGAAAGACCCGTGCCCATGCGGGGGCGTGCGAATCCCTGTAGATGTCGCGTCGAGAGTTGTTGAAGCGTTGACCGGAGGCGTCGAGGTCTGACTCAAGGGGTGGCCGAGGGGGGTCAAGGCCTGAATGGATAAGGCCAAGCTCCAGGAAATACGGTACGGATATTGGTAAATGTGCTTCAAGGGGGGCGCCTGACAGTGTACCATTGATTAGTATGGCGTCGCTGCGTAGTACGAAGCAGCGATTTCCCGGGTATGGGCGGTAAAGGAAGGATTTGACCGTTGTACCCGATCACTGTAACCGCGCTGTAGCCATGAGGTTAGGATAGAGTTGGTGGGGGCATTAAATGCCTTGGATCCCGTACAGGAAGTAGGTGAACTGAAGGGGGAGTGACAATCGACGGGGGGTCGTCCGCCCGCGCGGAGATCCGTCACCCGACGGGGGGTCGTCCGCCCGAGATGCACTCCATCACTCCATCCAGGTACCTGACAGGGCTGTCAGTCCTGACACTAAAAACACATGACAACGGTTCTGTAGGTTAGGAAAGGATTCTGCAAGCGCACAGAACTATCGTGTAGCACTTCTCCTGGAAGTACCAGGTGTCAATTTATTTATTACCAAAGGAAGGCGGGGTGTTGGTGTATCCTTGGGTAGAGTGTGGCGAATTAAATGGCGATAGGTGATAAGGGATAAATGGAATGATAACTAAGGATAACTTACAATCAGATAATCCTTGGGTAATGATCTCTACTTCACTCTCAGGGTGTGCACTCGGGAGTAATCTAGGTAACTAAGATAGCTGAGTGAATATAAAGATTATATCGAGTAAAGAGGCATATGCGCTCCCGATTAAACAGGACACAATGCACCATGAGCCTTACGTTTTATGAAACTAGTTCTAGCATGGTGGACTACACAGGCGAATAGGGCTGTCACCGCCAATTGCTACCACCTCCGGAGACCTAGCCGCACCTGTAGGTAAGTTATAGCCTAACATCGCACTTAATCTACAAGGTTGCTATCTCTACTTGAGCTCGAAGCAGAGACACCTTAACCAGATGACAAGACAATACCAGATAAATATAACTATCACTAAGATAACTTGGTAAACCTATGCCTATAATCAAAGCTTAACCTCACTACTAATAAATAGTAGGAAAGTAAGCCTTGAATGTAAAGGCGTAAGTAAATAATTAATGAAATACTTGAAGTAAAGTATTTGTATTAAGTAGATAATGCATGATTACAAAGAAGTATACCGAACTCAAAGACTCTGAAAGACCCTTTCGGATTCCGAGGCAGGAATTTCACCCGACTCCTCTCCTCTTGCAGGCGACTGCTACTCTAGCTAAGCTAGAGCTAGAGCAAGAGAGCACTAAGCACTATAGCTAGATATTTCTAAGCTAAGGCTCTTGCCTTCTTATGCCTTGAGGTAGAGATGTAGTGATTTAGGGGATGATTGCTTCAATGGCCGAGGTACCCTTTATATAGTGATGGGGACACCAAGGGGTACATGTAGGCAAAGGGGGAGGCCAGTTTGCCTCACTGCCAGGGCGGGCGCCCTGGCTAGGGTGGGCGCCATCCATCTAGCACCGTCTCACGATCAAACGGCCGTGGCTCGTCTCCTCAGCTCGGTTGCATGCTGGTTAAGTCGGTTTGGAGTCGGTTCCAAGTGACATAACTCAAGAGCCTTTGGATTGAACCGACTTGATTTCGACGGTTGGGAGACGTGGGAAAGTGTTGTTGCAGATTAGTGACGTGGTTGAGTGTGGGAACTGGCACAACCAGGGTGGGCGCCCTGGTCAAGGCGGCCGCCCTGACTCCGGGGCGGGCGCCCTGGCACTAGGCATGGCTGCCACCATGTCACGTTCCATTGCCTCCTCTTGGTCCATTTGCACTTATTTTGGTAGTTTTCCTGCATACAAATATAAATTCCAAGTACAAGTGGAACTAGGTAAAATTCAAAGCAAATTTAGACATCATCGGATTATTTTGCCATCTATTTAGTGAAATATTGATGGTGAAAATAGAGGTTGGCAACCACCCACAAGCTCCTCCAAGCTACCCTTTTGCTTGTCCTCAAGCAAAACATGCGGGTCGAGCATGGTAGAGTAAAGGATGTGAGAAAATCTTTATACTTGCTTTGTAACGAACATGGTTTAGACCTACCTTAAGTCTACTACATGGGGCTTACAGCTTTTTCACCTTGCAGCACGCATAAGCCAGACAGTGTAACAGGCAGAAACTTTGTTCCTTGCTTTAGTTCAGCTCGAACTTCATCTGGAGGTTTTCAATATTTTTGAAATGAAATTCTTGCAGGAGTTCCTTGAATGGCACACTCAGTCTCTCAATATGATTGAGGTGGGTAATGTACTCACTTGCTAGAGTCTACCACTAAGGCTTATTTGTGGAGTTTAGTAGGTGGGAAAAACATGAGTGACTTGAATTGCATATATTGCTAGGCTAGACACTTAGATCGCTAGGAGAAAACAAGTCATGCAGAAAGGTCAAGATTGTGCATGTGTAGAAATAATTGGTGGAACTCCTTGAGACTAGAATAGATGCCTAGGTTCAGGCAGAGGGAGCATGGTTACTATAATCTCTCTCTCTCTCTCTTTTTACTCAGCAGGTATTGAGGCTTCTGCTGTCTCTTGTTGGGGATTATATCCCTGTTTTCTCTCTCTTCTCCTTCATCTCTTTTTTTTGAAGTCAACCATGCTCCTCTTTAGAGATATGTATCCATAGTCTCATGATGATCAGGAGCGACATTGTGTATCCTCTGAGTGAGAATGTAGGAGGGGAATAAGAAATATTTGGTGGTTGCATGCTTCCAGTTTAGAAGGTGCAAGGGGGTGCACGTGTAAGTGAACTTGACCAAAAAACATGACCATCTTCTTGACTTAGATCAATAAGGTCTAACTAAGCTCAATCACAAACAAGACACTTTTGTAGGTTTCCTATCTATAAAACATGTACTCGGCCTGGTGGTACGTATTTTTGAAACCATTGAGGAACAAATGTTTGCAAGAGTTTTTTGAGATTTTGTGAAAAATTAAAACTCTAGATATCCGTCCTAACTGTCCCTCAGTCAAGTTAAAAGAATTACTCTTTCTTATCACAACATATCTCACCATAGCATGTGCTTAGCTATTAGCATGTGCAACCCACAATAGTGTTGACTCAAGATATAATCTTTTTCATGTTCAAAACTTAGCAGTAATGGGTCAATCAACACATTCATGAATGGCAATGGGCTTTCAAATTAGCAGGCAAGTTATTCACAAGATATAAGTATGTACACGAATGCATAAATAAGTTTGTGATTAGATGCCAAACCTTAGCGGGGAAAAGGATTTCCCCCAAGCTTTCCTATATCATGGGGATGGAATGCCTTCTTTGTCGGATATCTCTTCTTTGTTCTTTATTATGATGATTAATGCAAATCTAACTTATTTGATTTATTACTTCTTATATAGAAATACTTTTATTATTTATTATTATTTTTAATATTTTATTATTGTTATAATTATTATTATCTATATATTTATTATTTTTAGATGCTTGTCATAAAGAAAAGCTCTTTTATTACTACCATATTTAATTCTATATATATACTTTTTTCATTAAGGATAATGCATAACAGAATTTAAATGCATGGTGTGGAAAGGGAAATATGCAATGCACTTAATTACTCATAACTTGTGATTCACGGAAATTCCTTCAAGATTTGTTCTTTTATTGTTTCTTCCTGTGTAGAGGGCTCAGGTTCTTCATGACTTGGTGGTGTAGGATCAGCTTGCTCATTCTTCTTTAGCTTCTATTTCTTGCTAGTTTGCTTCTTTGCCTTAGCTGCGCCTTTGGCTCTCCTGGCTCTTCAGTGTTTGGCTCTTTGTTCCTGGACTTTTGATCTGTTGTTTGCATATAAGGGGAAAAGGTTACATTGTTGATACCTGCGTCATGCTGTGAAGGTGCTTCCTTCGGCAAGCTTCTTTCTTCCTTCTTGAGTGTCCCTGCCTTTTTCTTGTGCCTATATTGCCTTGACGATTCAGCATAGATAAGGAGGATTCCGTTGCTTGTATCTGTGCCCAAGGGATTGTGGTTTGCGAGAAAATTCTTCAAGTGTTGGTTCTCTTTTGGGATTATTCTCCTTCTCTATCAATGCCTTTTTGCCATTTAGGGAAGATGCTGTGGATGACAGCTCTCCCCTTCATTGTACCTCTAGGCTCTGTTTACCTGGCTTGCTCTTTTGGATTCTTTTCTTTTGAGCTTTCTTATCCATTATGTTAGAAGTATCCAAAAAGGCAAAATATTCTCTTCTTCTAGGGAGATGGAAACAGGTTGTTTTAGAACCCATATCTATACAGGCATTAACAGTGTTTAGGAATGGACGTCCTAAAATGAGAGGTGTATCTTTTTTATTTCCCATGTCCAAGACTACAAAGTCTGTGGGCACATAATTACCTCTAACTTTTACTAAAACATCACAAGCTATCCCTTCCATGTTCCTTACAGATGGATTAGCTAGTTGCACATAGAGGGATGTTGGGGCCAGATGTTGATAAAACAATCCATCATATTTTTCCTTAGACATGATGTTTATGCTAGAGCCGAGATCACAAATTGCATTATCAAAACATGGTTACGAATTGAACAGGTGATAACAGGACTACCAGGGTCACCCTTTTTAGTCATATCAGTATCTTCTACACCAAGTGATCCAGAATATAAAACAATATCATATCTAGCAGTAACAAGGTTGGTAGTTTCGATTCTTGGTTCAGGTTGGCCTGGCATTCTCTTAGAAGTAGGAACAACAAATGCTAATTACGCTATTGACTTTCTAACATTTTGTTAAAACTTAGCTGATTTTTCATAGAATACGAGAAATCTTCTAACTTAGCATTGATATTCTCTAACGTCTTGTCATTAGCATGAAGTCTTTTATTAATGCTCTCTGTCATTCTTCCTTGACTATACACAAGATCTTTGTGAGAAGGGTAGTTATTACCTTGGTTGTTCGGGCGCTGAGGATAACTATTATTAAAATTGTTATCTTGAGTGTTGGGGCGCTGATTCCATCCTTGACCTTGAGATCAGAATCCGTTGTCATGGTTGACGATGTTGAGGTCTTCATGGGTTTTAGGACAATATTGTCCAGAATGTCCAGACTCTCCACAGACTTCGCACTTCATGCGAGAGTCCAATGCTTGCACGGTCTCCTGAGTGCTCATCTTCTCACAGCTTTCTAGCCTTTTGGCTAGCAGGTCCACCTTGGCTGCAATCATGTCAGCTTCTTTAAGAGTATGCATACCTTTCTTGCGGGGCTGTAGATGTTCATCGCTCCACCTTGGTTGGACACCATCAGCTCAATTAATGCCTTTGCATCTGCAACATTAAGAGAAAAGAATGCTCCACCAGTGGTAGCGTCTAGATGACTTCTGTTGAGGGCGTTAAAGCCATGATAGAAGTTCTGGATCAAAAGCCAGTCTTCCATACCATGGTGCGGGCAAGCAGCTATGTATTCTTGCGTAAGCTCCCAAGCCTCGGGAATCAGTTAACTGCTAAAAGTTAGAAATCTTGTTGGGCAGCGCATTGGTTTTACCCATAGGAAAGAACTTGACTAAGAACGCATTGGAACACTTGTCCCAAGTTTCTATGGCTTTGCGGTTAGAATAGAACCATTGCTTCGCTTTTCCCAACAGGGAGAAGCGAAATAAGCGAAGGCAAATAGCGTCTGAGGTCACTCCCTTAATCATGAACGTGCTACAAATCTCTAAGATGTTGGAGATGCACATTAGCATCTTCATGAGCCTTGCCACAAAAAGGGCTGGATTGCACCATTGTGATTAATGCGGGCTTCAACTCAAAGTGAGTGTCCACGTTAATGACATTGGGCACGGTGGCGACATTAGCAGCAGATGGGGTAGAGAAATCATGGATGGTCTTGTTGGCCATGTTCATGAAAGAAATAGGTGAAGAAACAGAAATGGGAATAGGATCGCTAAGCTTAAAAAGTTAGACGCAAAATAAATCGACAGACTCTAGTCCGATGCACCAGTTGCCTTCCCTGGCAACGACGCCAGAAATGATTGTTGACACTTCTTATCGTCGCTACCAGGTTTGTTTGTTCCTCGGCAACGGCACCAGAATTGCTTGTTGGTATTTGTTAGCATCACTCACGGGGTTGTCAGTCCTGACACTAAAAACACGTGACGACGGTTCTGTAGGTTAGGAAAGGATTCTACAAGCGCACAGTACTATCGTGTAGCACTTCACCTAGGAGTACCAGGTGTCAATTTATTTATTCCCAAAAGAAGGTGGGGTGTTGGTGTATCCTTGGGTAGAGTGTGGCGAATTAAATGGCGATAGGTGATAGGGGATAAATGGAACGATAACTAAGGATAACTTACAAGCTAAGATAATCCTTGGGTAATGATCTCTACTTCACTCTCAGGGTGTGCACTCGGGTGTAATGTAGGTAACTAAGATAGCTGAGTGAATATAAAGATTATATCTATTAAAGAGGCGTACGCGCTCTTGATTAAACAGGACACAACACACCATGAGCCTTACATTTTACGAAACTAGTTCTAGCATGGTGGACCACACAGGCGAATAGGGCTGTCACCACCAATTGCTACCACCTCCGGAGACCTAGCCGCACCTGCAGGTAAGTTACAGCCTAAGCACCGCGCTTAATCTACAAGCTTACTATCTCTACTTGAGCTCGAAGCATAGACACCTTAACTAGATGACAGGACAATACCAGATAAATATAACTATCACTAAGATAACTTGGTAGACCTATGCCTATAATCAAAGCTTAACCTCACTACTAATAAATAGCAGGAAAGTAAGACTTGAATGTAAAGGCGTAAGTAAATACTTAATGAAATACTTGAAGTAAAGTACTTGTATTAAGTAGATAATGTATGATTACAAAGAAGTACACCAAACTCGAAGACTCCGAAAGACTCTTCCGGATTCCGAGGCGGGAACTTCACCCGACTCCTCTCCTCTTGCAGGTGACTGCTACTCTAGCTAAGCTGGAGCTAGAGCAAGAGAGCACTAAGCACTATAGCTAGAGCTTTCTAAGCTAAGGCTCTTGCCTTCTTATGCCTTGAGGTAGAGATGTAGTGATGTAGGGAATGATTTCTTCAATGGCCGAGGTGCCCTTTATATAGTGATGGGACACCAAGGGGTACTTGTAGGCAAAGAGGGAGGTCGGTTTGCCGTCACCGTCAGGGCAGGCGCCCTGGCTAGGGTGGGCACCGTCCACCTGGCACCGTCTCACGATCAAATGGCCGTGGCTCGCCTCCTCAGGTCGGTTGCATGCTGGTTAAGTCGTTTGGAGTCGGCTCCAACCGACTTAACCTCTTCAGTGCATGACAATGGGCCCATGGATCCAAGTGACATAACTCGAGAGCCTTTGGATCAAACTGACTTGATTTCGACGGTTGCGAGACGTGGGAAGGTGTTGTCGCGGATTGGTGACGTGGTTGATTTCGAGAACCAGCACGACCAGGGTGGGCGCCCTGGTCAGGGTGGCCGCCCTGACTCCGAGGCGGGCGCCCTAGCAATTGGCATGGCTGCCACCATGTCAAGTTCCATTGCCTTCTCTTGGTCTATTTGCACTTATTTTTGGTACTTTTCCTACATACAAATATAAATTCCAAGTACAAGTGGAACTAGGTAAAATTCAAAGCAAATTTAGACATTGTTGGATTATTTTGCCATCTATTTAGTGAAATGTTGATGTTGAAAATAGAGGTTAGCAACCATCAACAGCAATCAAGAAGAAGACTAGTACACCTCTAGTTAGGTTTAGATCTAGTCTTAAACTAGAACTAGAAGAGAGAGAGAGAGAGGGTAGAAGATCTGGAGGAAGCCCCAGGCGTGTCGGTGCTCCTCTATGACTTGTACCTGCGGATTCATGTTTTTCAAGAGCTTGGATCAGATATTTCTACGGTCATCAACTTCTATGAGTCTGTGAGTAATTGTTCTTATTGTGCTTCTATTTACACAACTCTTTGAGTACTTTGATCCTAGTAGCTCTAGGGTTAGAGGAGTTGTCGTGCGTAAGCGTGGTGCTTAGGTTCGATTGCTTGTGGAATGCCCCCTATGTTCTGGGCCATGTGGTAGATCACGAAGGTGACTTTTATAGCTTCGTTGAGTCCTCTGTGGTCCATTCCTTGAATATCGGACTTGCAGGAGATTTGGTTACATGGTTGATTCGTACTCTGTTTGCGGATTTCCATAGTAATCCCATAGTGGATTGATAAGAGCAATACTTTCTAAAAGTAGAACTAGACAGCCCTAGTATCTCCCTCAACCTTCTAAGCATCTCATCCTTGACTGTGCTCAGGGGTTAAGCATAGATCAAGATCCCTTCTTCCGTTCCTTTGGGTTTGATATTTAAAACTAGGTCATCCTGGTGAAGTGCTACATCAGTATATTATCTGTGCGCTTGCAGATAATTTTCATATTTTTGTTGCACTTAATAAATACCAACACACATCTCAATCAAAGTGTATGACTTGTATCTCCTTGTGGTTCAGTTTTTGACTTAGCAATACATGTGAAATAAGTATGTCCATTTTCGTACCTGCCTATAACTCCACTCAAAAGCTTTAGTAGTAGGTCATAAAAAGAAAGGCAACTCCACAATGCCTTTGGTGAGGTAAACATACACATTGAGCGAACGAGAGAATCATTTGAGGAACTTGGCTTTCTTTTGCGAAAATTTTCAAAACCTCCAGAAAGATAGTTGATCCTGGGATGAATGATAAACAATGCCCAAGACTTGAGATTGCTAAAAAGCCCCATTTTATTTCAAGATAATATCAGGGTGGATAGTATGCTGATTTATATGAACTAAGGTAGAAAACTTTGTTATAAATCTTGTACACTTGAAATATAATCGGCATAGAAGCAACTCCTGATCAACAACCAAAGCCTAGCTTTGCTCGGGGACGAGCAAAGGGTAAGCTTGGGGGATCTTGTTGGTGGTCCATAATGATGAATTTATACCACCAATATAGAACCAAAAAAGGAATAATTATATATTTTTACACACATATACCTTTACTACTAATAGAATTCCACTTGTACTGGAAGTTGTGACATGTTGTAGGAAATGAACCAAGTACAGGGAATATCTACACTAAAAAGGTGCTTTCTAGAAGACATATTTGCCAACCCAAAGAAAGTTAGCCCAAACGAAGTGTGCTCGGGCCAAATCAACCATGATACATGATGAGGACATCAACACTAATCATACATCCAAGTCAGCCATGCCAATACTTGCTGGTCCTATTACTCGTGCGCATGCTCGCAAACTTA
>CM041628.1:55922828-55940613 GCA_023333625.1 Bothriochloa decipiens
CTCTCATCGAAAGATCGACCACAAACCCTAGCAGGTTCATATCAATACAGCAGTCCATGCCGTGACCGATCTAGGGATGGGCCGGCCGGACCACCTGGGCCGGCCGACGCACCAGTGAGGCGGTTCTGGCCTGGCTGGCTCGTGTCGGTAACATCAATGCAGGGGAGGGCGGTGCGCTACTCGGTTTCCCATTCTACCCCCGAACCGCCTTCCACTTGCTACAAAAGGAGAGGAGGAGCACCCCCCACAACACACTCATTTGGAGCACTACCTCACTCTCTACACTTGTTCTCTAGGCTTAGCTACTTAGAATATTTTGGAGCAAGGTTGAGCTACTTGGAGGGCTTGTCTCCTAGGAAAAAGTGCTACTCTCTTGGTAATATACTATGAAGAGTTCTTCCTTATTCAAGTTCCCTATTCTTATTCACATTCTTGCATATGAACTAGAGTATAGTCTTGAGCATGATATATTCTATGATTATGAACTAGACTATAGTCCATATGAGAGCAGTTCATCATTCTCATACATGTTCTTCATTGTTCATATGATTTACAAACTTAGAGAAGATGATAGGAATAGAGTAACGGTTTGTTATTCCTTCGGGTTTGCTTATATCCTGCTCGTCCATCCATACAGTGGGAGTCCTAGGGGATATAGGTAGTTCCTTAGTATGCGGACATGGTGTCCGGATGCGAGGGAGCCATCGGATATGACGGCATGCCATGGTTGAGGGGTAGGCGGCAGGGAGTGACCTAGTCCTGTCCGTCCTTCATAATCTCTCACGTTCGTATGTTGTGTAGGAGTTCGTAAATGTCCCCATCGGCTGACAGATCAGCTGTCGGGATCTCCCTATTGCTCTTGACATTGACTTATATCTTAACCTGTTTATCATATGATACTAACTTGTTCTATGCAAATGTATAAGATGTACTTGCTCCGCTTAGGTTATTCTTTTATTCTTTATTTTACCTTTATCCTTGAGGTTGCTCTATGTGTGTCCACTATCTACAAATCATATTGTTTAACCCCTGCATAGCTATGGGCCATATTTCAATGATATGAAGTCATAACATATCTATGCTAGAGGTATTTGTACCCCCACCTTCTTACGGGAAAATATAAATAACAATACCCTGAAATACTTCCGAGTGAAATGCTACAACGATAGATCTGTGCGCTTGCGGATATTATCTCTAAAAGGTTACGATCTATCACCTTGGCACATCTTACATCGTTGCTAGAGTACAATTCTAGTAGCGTTGTTAAGAAATGCCAACAAGCATTTCTGGCTTCGTTGCCGGGGATAGGCTTCCTGTCTATTTTTGGTGATTGCGCTAAGAAATGCCAACAGCTTCCCCGTGGATTCGACCTGAGGTTTGGCATGGGGTAGCTAGAATGAGTTAGTACATCAACCATTGCTGAATGCTTCTATGACTTCTCTATCGGTGATATCGTGTACATATGCTCTTCCTTTTCCAAACCTTCTGTAGTACTCTCTGAATGTTTCTCCTTTTTCTTGCTTTAATCATTTCAATTTAGCTGGAGTCATGGGGTGTGTGGTAATACCATCGAAGTGGTCGCTGAACACCCTTTGCAAATCTCCCAAGTGTCTGATGGATCCAGTTGCTAGCTTGTCAACCCATTGAAGTGGCATTACTCTAGAGCCACTGGAAAAAATAATGGTATTAAGTCATCATCTCCTTCGGCCAATTCAATGGATTCAGAGTAAAGTCTGAGCCACTGTTGGCAATTCTTAACACAGTCACCAAAATAGGCAAGATGCCTACCCTGGTGGCCACGCCAGAAATGCCTTTCTTGTCGACTCTTAGCAAGGCTACCGAAATTGTATCTCTAGCAACATCGTAAGAGGTGCCGTGATGATAGATCGTAACCTTTTAGAGATAATATCTGCAAGCGCATGGATCTATCATTGTAGTATTTCACCCAAAAGTATTTGAGGGTATCATTTTTGTTGGCATTTCTTAGCATAAGCAGATAATTTCGCAAGCGCACGAAGTACCGTTGTAGCTTTCACCCAGTAGTATTCCAAGGTATCGTATTTCTCCATAGGGATGCAAGGTTAAAGATAGTGATAGTTAGCCATCATGTATCTACTAATCGGCACACCGACTAGACTAAAGTGGGGCTAAATGATATTCAAATGGATTGGATGACACACACAAAGATCCACTCCTAAAGGATAGCTTAGCTAATTGGGAGGATAGGGGGTGATGAATAGAGAGGCACTTGGTTGATATAGCTAGGGCTTTCTAATTAATTGAGCAGGATAGCTATTACTAAATGATCTACTTCGGGCACTTAGGACCAACCAACTCACAAGAGCTTGCGAGTCCACCCCTAAGTCCCACAGAATAGAACTAACATGGAGGAATACGTAGACTGGACAGGCTGTCACCACCTGCCAGCTACCACTGCGATCCGTTGAACTGAATGCAAACCAGGGTAATTACTAGCCTAGATCCCACGTGTACACTATTAATTACTACTCTACCCATTGACAAGATAAAGCACTCACACTAAATATGTACTACGCAGTAAATAAATAATGAATAGTAAATACTAAGTAGTAAGCAAGGAACCAATAAATCACTTTATTAAATAAATAAATGCCCAATTAAAGAAAAAGAACACTAGAGTTACCAGACCAAAGACGACTCTCGAAGACTATTTCCAACTCTAGGAAGAACTCCTCATCACTCTATTCACACTCCAACACTAGGACTATATCATGAAAGTAGAGAGAGTTTTTCTTGTGGTGTGTCTTGAGAGTGAGGGGGTACCTCTCTATTTATAGTGGAGGTGGAGTAGGGGCTACTCCAATGCCATGTCAGCGATCCAGGTGCTTCTCCATCATGGCCCTTGATTGGAACCGACCTTGAACTGACTTTAACCAAGGGTGTGGATAGAGGGTCATGCATGCCTCCATGCATAGAGTCGGTGGGGCAAATTTGAGCCTGATGGGCCACCAAATGGGGGTCGGCTGACCCTTCTTTGATAGGTGGGACCACCCCTTGAGTGTGGGTGTCATATCTCATTTTTAAGAATAAAAATAATATATATAAAAGCCTTATGTGCACCCCAGGATGCCGCGCACACAAGTTGACAGATCTTAAATAGTACCAAATCAGAGTTTATTACACAGCGCACGTAATAGAAAACATAGTCTCTAACAAAAATAAGAAATAACTCTTCATAAGAAGCTCCACCACAGGGACACATCAACTGGTTAACATAAACTAGTAATCGTGTCGATAACTCTCACTCCAATCATGATCTGTTACCCATCAGGGATTTTCCAAGTAACGAAATAAAACAAGTGTAAGTACATACGTACTTAGCAAGCATAGAAGGGTTCATGAGGCTCAAAAGGTTGACATGGTTTAAACTACAAGTAGCTTTTTAGTTTATGTCACATTTTAGCAATTAGCATTAAGGTAGTATCAAACCCATAACCACATGATCAGGTAAACATGATTAAGAACATGATGAAAACAACAGTATCAACATGTAATACAATTTAAGTTGATGATCCATTCCATAAAAGTTTTCAAGGCCGCTCTAACCATGAGCACGGATGATATATCGGTTAAAATCTGCATAGATGTGTACACTTTCACTATGAGTCATGATTTCCAAATGAGTAGGTTAATTACTCCCAAGCACTTAAAAACCATATAAAGCCACTCATAGGTTCCTCTAACAAATTAGGGCCATAGGGTCATCGAATGTAGGAAATCCCTCATCCAATATGGCACATGGCCTACCCGGTTATACACATACAAAAGAGGCTGTCCTATACCCAACTCGCAGATCCTCTAACTCGCTACAAAAGGTCCTACAAACAACTAGAGCCAGAGCCATATAGCCCCCACAGTTGTACGTAATGTCCCGGATGATCACTTACAGTTTGGATCTTATTGAAAACCATCTTTAATCATTAGTTGCGTAATCATTAATATATTTATAAGATCATGGTTATAAAGCACTAGCATCAACTACCCCTACGCAACATCCCCAGTTATCAAGGTAAATAGGTGTTCAAAGCTAGGTAATCCTAACAGGATAGCAAAGAGACACATGTATATGGTTTTAGTGTGTATCATGAATAGGTAACAAGGATGGTCCCAACTATACTTGCCTTGCACAAAGCTTTCCTCATGAACCTACTGATCCTGGTTGTCGAAGTACTCTTGGTCTCCAACGAACGGCTCACTCTCTAAGCCCGATCAACAATCAGCAACAAGCAAGCAACGAGCAATCATACATGAGCAAACAAATAGACCTAGTTAGAACAGTACACCATATCAATAAAACAAATTGAGAAAAGGTTATAAAACTAATCTACACGCCACTATGATCACACAAACGTAAAGATTATCAAAATCAGAGCTATAATGAGAAAGTTATAAATTTTACAAGTTTTCCTATTGTAAAATAATAGATTAAAATAAATATCGATTTTCAAAATTTGAAAATAAATCTAACAGTTGTACTAACATGTAGATTATGAAATTACGAATCTAACATAACTTGAACGGATTGATTTGGACCAAAAATGAAGAAGTTATAAGAAAAATAAGATAATGGAAAAATTATAAATAGAGGAAAACGTATTTTTGAATTTGTAAAAAGAAAATATGCTTTCCAAAGAACCAAGCATACTCATCCGAAGCCGCAAAGGAGTCTTAACTAAATAGGAACAAACCCAAGGGGTTTTTCGCAAAATCTCCAACCAAAGAGGTATCGCCCACTCTGGGTTGTTGGATCTGTGACTACGGCTCCGATTAGAAGTTGAAGGAAGAGAGAGGAGTGCTCGCCAGGGAAGAAGACAGTTCCGACTGCGGACATGGCCGGCGATGAGTGGAGTTCGTCGGTGAACATTGAAACCGGCCCTAGAGGCTACGAAACGACGTGGGACTTGAACCAAACGAAAGCGGAGCTCAAAGCAAACTCACCGGTCGTGAAGATGAGATCGGAGGTGAGCTGTGGACGATGGACGGCCTGCGACGGCGGCAATGGAGATCCTGCAGAAATCCAGTGAGTCAGAGAGGGCAAATTTGGGCAAGGTAAGGATAGAAATTGATCTCGGCGGATTCGCAAACTTGAGAACGAACTCGGTGACTCGTTGATTGCAAAGCTAGAGCAGCGGAACGCGAACTCGAGCTGAAGGGCGGCGGCTAGGGTTTTTGGTGGCTTGAGCTTGGGTTAGAGGCAACGCTGGCGCGTGGGTTCAGAGAAAAGCGAGACGGCATGTGGCACTAGCTATTATGGGTGAAGATGCGTGGGCGTCACGCGAGGACGGAGTACGCGGTGTCGGGGTCGGGGCGGACTCAGCAGAGGAGTCCTGCATGAAAATGACGAGAGGAAGGGGATGAATCTGGTGGGTCCCGGACGTCAGCGACACATGACATGGGTCTGACTCATCAGTCAGACAAAAAGAGAGGGAAAGGAGGTTGGCTGCCAGCGCTAGCTTGCTGGGCCGACCCAAGGAGGTTGACGCGCGGGCCACGGGGAACGAGAAAAGGCCTTCAGGCTAGAATGGAGGGGAGAGGACACAAGGCCGATGGGCCATTTCGGGCCAAAAGCCAGGAAGGGAATAGGGAGGGAGAAAGAATTCCTTTTCTTTTGTTTAAACCATTTTTCAAATAGATTTTGAAATCCAAGATAAACTCAACAAAATCCAAACATCACAATAAAAAATTATGCAACAGCATGAGTGCACAAGCATGCTTCTTGTCCTATAATTGATTTTATTTTCATAAAAGTTATTATTTCCTTTGTTTTATGCTCACACAAATGGACAAATTAGATCAATTTGACTATTTTAAAATCATGCAAATTTTAGGGTGTTACAATTTTACCCCTTAAAAGAATCTTGTCCTCGAGATTGGACTGGTATTTCCACGAATAACTACAGATCTAGTATACCAGGCAAATCACTCGAAAAAACATCTGAAGACTTACCCACGACATATCCTCGAGCATCATGCAACTGATTCACAATGGCTGTAGGTGGTGCTTGTACTGCCGCTTCAACACTGATTCGATCCCCTTTGGTGTTGTCGATCCCCTTTGGTGTTGTCAGAACTACCACTTTCTCCATACACTGAATTACCACATTTTGTTGCTTCATCCAATCCAACCCCAGAATCACATCAATGCCAGATGCACTCAACACAATCAGACTAGCAGTGAACTCTACCCTCCTTAAAGAGATACTAACTATGGGGCAACAATAAGAAGCTGGTATTCCTCCTCCCGGTGAGTTCACTAGCATGGGTTCTTTCATGGCCAAGTAAAGGTATGCTATGTGTTCTAACAAATGCTTGGGATATAAAAGGATGAGAAGCTCCTGAATCAAAAAATATAGTAGCAGAGATGGAGTTGATACTGAACATACCCAGCATAATCTCTGGCTCCTGCTGAGCAGTAGCTTCCTGTGCAGTCTTGGTGGACACCCATAGTTAGCATAAGATTTTCCATTGCCACTCTGCCTCTGTGGCATCTGTTGATTCTTCTTAGGGCAATTATTAGCATAATGCCCCACCTCACCACAACAGAAACACCTGATGGGAATACCAGTAGCACTATTCTTCAAAGGAATTTTGTTAGGTGTACTGAGACGTGGAGTCTGATTACCCTGCTGCTGCGGTGTTTGTTGATTCCAATTCTGCTATTGGTTCTGTGAGCGATTCTGGAACTGATTGTCCTAGCTAATTGGTCCCTGGTACCTCTGCTGATAACCTTGGAAGTTGGAACGAGAGCGAGTGTTGCTCCCAAATCCTTGTCCTTCCATCCTTCTCTTCCTGTCCTTGTCCCTGCGCATGTTGTCAAGCATGATAGCGCTATTCACAAACTCCTAGAAATTGGTGCACTTCTGTCCAGCCAACTGTAGTCTGAGTTCATAATAAATCCCATTGAGGAAGTGACGCCACTTATCAACTTCTTCTCTCACCTCATTTGGAGCATAGCGAGCAAGCTCATTGAACTTGTTGTGGTACTCACTCATGGTCATGTTGCCCAGCCTGAGAGATCTGAACTCCTCTTGCTTCTGCTCAACAAGACCTTCTGGAATATGGTGCGCCTTGAAGTCCTTGACAAAGTCTTCCCAAGTGATAGCAGGAGCATTTGCGGGACGAGCAGCTTGATATGACTCCCACCATGTTTGCGCAGCCCCTTGCAATTGTCCAGACCCATAGAGCACCTTCTCTTGATCATTACACTGAACGAGGTTCAATTGCTTCTCCATGGCACGTACCCCGTCGTCAGCTTCTAATGGTTCAATGGAGTGAGAAAACATGAGAGGGTTACCATACATGAACTCTCTACGCTTGTCCCGTGGTTGAACTTGTGGCACTCCTCCAGCTTGCACAGTTTGTGCCAATTGTGTCAAGGCCTGCATCATTTGAGCTTGAGAAGCCATATACTCCTCATGGGTGACTGGTGGGGGATCACCTCCAGCATTGTTCCTGTTGCCCCTTCTCGACATCTGCATACCAATTCATATACAGGAACCTTAGAATAACCGAAACTATAACACTGTCCTCTTCTGAAAAATTCAGGCAAGCTTTATATGGCTGGGAAGATTAGGAAATTATCTACGACTTTATTTTATATAATAGTGTCAGATTCGGTCATTAAATTGGTCAAAAACAGGACACATCAAAAACTATTTCAGACATTCAGACTGCGCAGAAACATCAACTTGGGACAAATATTACTTACAGCTCAGAACAGATATAAGGGTGATTATTGCGGCATTAGAAAGGTAATGAGGGCTAATTGTTGCCATACAAATTTCACCAGATTTGCAGTAGCCAATTTCGAGAGCCAACAGAAAGATTGCAGACTGCTCTAAGATTTCAGCACATGACAGATTCGAGATTGACCAAACCCATTTTATTTAAACGACCCAAAACTTAATATACTTCACTAAGGAACATTGTAGACAAGCCCACAAAGCCCCAGCACTCATTACAAAGAATCAAATCACTCAAAAGCAAAAAGACAACTCAACTAGCACATCAAAGTTCACTCACACATAAAAGACTCAACTAGACTTGACTATCTCATTCTAAACAACATAATACCTAAGAGATTTCCTAAACCTATGGTCAAGGTGGACTATCAAGCTCCTCATAAATCTTTGGTGGACTTGGTGGTGACAACGCGGCTTCATTATCTTCACTATTCTAGTCTTCCTCCAAGACTTCATCCTTAGGCTCCATTGACTCGTACAAAACGCACGGCGGGTAGTAACCTTCATTGGAGTTCGAGCAGACATGCAAGCAGGTGTCATCTATAGAATTAGACTAAGTTGGATTAGAAGCAATGTTTTTATAATAGTATAAGAGGGAACTGGCATAAAGATTTAGAAAATAACAAGGCCAAGATGGTAAGCAAGAATTAAGTGAAGCAAAGAGAGCTAAAAACGACCATTCTAACTAGGCTTGTGTTATATAGTCAACCATGCTCTGATACCAATTTTTCATATCTCATTTTTAAAGACAAAAATAAGATATATAAAAGCCTTATGTGCACCCTAAGATGTCGCACACACAAGTTGACAAATCTTAAATAGTACCAAATCAGAGTTTATTACATAGCGCACAGAGTAGAAAACATAGTCTTTAACAAAAATAAGACATAACTAAGATAACTCTTCATAAGAAGCTCCACCACAGGGACACGTCAACTGGTTAACACAAACTAGTAGTCGTGTCGATAACTCTCACTCCAATCTTGATCTGTTACCAATCCGGGATTTTCTAAATAATGAAATAAAAAAGTGTAAGTACATACGTACTTAGCAAGCATAGAAGGGGTTCATGAGGTTCAAAAGGTTGACATGGTTTAAACTGCAAGTAGCTTTTTAGTGTATGTCACATTTTAGCAATTAGCATCAAGGTAGTATCAAACCCATAACCATATGATCAGGTAAACATGATTAAGAACATGATGAAAACAACAGTATTAACATGTAGTACAATTTAAGTTGATGATCCATTCCATAAAAGTCTCCAAGGCCGCTCTAACCGTGAGCACGCACGATATATCAGTTTAACTCTACGCAGTGATTTCCCAATGAGTGGGTTAATTACTCCTAAGCACTTAAAAACCATATAAAGCCACTCATAGGTTCGTCTAACAAATTAGGGCCGCAGGGTCATCGGATGTAGGAAATCCCCCCTTCCAATATGGCACATTGCCTTCCCAGTTATACACATACTGAAGAGGTCGTCCTATACCCAACTTGCAGATCCTCTAACTCGCGAGAAAAGGTCCTATGAACAACTAGAGCCAGAGCCATGTAGCCCCCACAGTTGTACGTTATGTCCCGAATGATCACTTACAGTTTGGATCTTGTTGAAAACCATCTTTAATCATTAGTTACATAATCATTAATCAAGTTACAAGATCACGGTTATAAAGCACTAGCATTAACTACCCATATGCAACATCCCCAGTTATCAAGGTAAACAGGTGTTCAAAGCTAGGTAATCCTAACAGGGTAGCAAAGAGACACATGCATATGATTTTAGTGTGTATCATGAATACGTAACAAGGATGGTCCTAACTATACTTGTCTTCCACAAAGCTTTTCTGATGAACCTGCTGATCCTTGTTATCAAAGTACTCTTGGTCTCCAACGAACGGCTCACTCTCTAAACCCGATCAACAATCAGCAACAAGGAAGCAACGAGCAATCATACACGAGCAAACAAATAGACCTAGTTAGAACAGTACACCATATTAATAAAAAAAATTGAGAAAAGCTTATAAAACTAATCTACATGCCACTACGATCACACAAATGTAAAGATCATCAAAATCAGAGCTATAATGAGAAAGTTATAAATTTTACAAGTTTTCCTATTGTAAAATAATAGATTAAAATAAATTTCAATTTTCAAAAGTTAAAAATAAATCTAACAGTGGTACTAACATGTAGATTATGAAATTATGAATCTAACGCAACTTGAATGGATTAATTTGGACCAAAAACGAAGAAGTTATAAGCAAAATAAGATAATGGCAAAACTATAAATAGAGGAAAAACATATTTTTGAATCTGTTAAAAGAAAATATGCTTTCCAAAGAACTAAGTGTACTCATCCGAAGCCGCAAAGGACTCTTAACTAAATAGGAACAAACCCAAGGGGTTTTTCCACAAAATCTCCAACCGAAGAGGTATCGGCCACTCTAGGCCGTTGGATCTGTGACTGACGGCTCCGATTAGAAGTTGAAGGAATAGAGAGGAGTGCTTGCCGAGGAAGAAGACAGTCCCGGCGGTGGACATGGCCGGCGATGAGTGGAGCTCGCCGGTAAACATTGAAATCGGCTCTAGAGGCTACGAAACGACGTGGGACTTGAACCAAATGAAAGTGGAGCTCAACGCGAACTCACCGGTCGTGAAGATGAGATCGGAGGTGAGCTGTGGATGATGGACGGCATGCGATGGCAGCAATGGAGATCCTACAGAAATCCGGCGAGTCAGTGAGCGTGAATTTGGGCAAGGTAAGGATAGAAATTTATCTTGGCGGATTTGCAAACTTGAGAACGAACTCGGCGACTTGTCGATTGCGAAGCTAGAGCAATGGAACATGAACTCGAGCTCAAGGGCGGCAGCTTGGGTTTTCGGCGGTTGGAGCTTGGGTTGGAGGCGGCGCTGGCATGTGGGTTCAGAGAAAAGCGAGGGGCGTGCGGCGCTAGCTATTTATGGGCGAAGATGCGTGGGCGTCACGCGAGGATGGAGTACGCGGCGTCGGGGTCGGGGCGGACTCTGCAGAGGAGTCCTGCTCGAAAACGACGGAAAGAAGGGGATGACTCCGGTGGGTCCCGGATGTCAGCGATGCACGACGTGGGTCTGGCTCGTCAGTCAGACAGAGAGAGAGAGGGAAAGGAGGCGGGCTGCCAGCACTAGCTTGCTGGGTCGGCCCAAGGAGGTTGACGCGCGGGCCACGGGGAAGGAGAAAAGGCCTTCGGGCTAGAATGGAGGGAGAGAGGACACAAGGCCGAGTGGGCCACTTCAGGCCAAAAGCCAGGAAAGGAATAGGGAGGGAGAAAGAATTCCTTTTCTTTTGTTTAAACCATTTTTCAAATAGATTTTGATGTAGATTTTGAAATCTAAGACAAACTCAACAAAATCCAAACATCACAATAAAAATTATGCAACAGTTTGAATGCACAAGCATGCTTCTTGTCTTATAATTGATTTTATTTTCATAAAAATTATTATTTCCTATGTTTTATGCTCACACAAATGCATAAATTAAATCAATTTGACTATTTTAAAATCATGCAAATTTTAGGGTGTTACAGTGGGACCTCTTCTTGTGTCGATTGGTGAAAATAGGATGGCTGATGACTACATAAGGGGGTCGGCCAACCCCCCTATGATGAGTGGGGCCATCCCCCTTCGTTGTGGGCCCTCTCCACCTCCTTTAGAGTGGGTATGAAGTGATGGGACCCCTTGATCACTTCGGATGACGCAGATGTGGGTCCATGGATCCATGGGACTTCATTTTTCACCATTGAGAGGAAACACACTTGTGATCCAAGCGTGGCACTTGCTTGGGACTGTGTTGGGAGGATCCTGGTGGTCTGGCAGTGTTCAAAAGGTCCCATAAGGGGATCAGGCGATCCCCCTTTGGTGGAATCATAGGATCACCTTCTGCAGGTGGCTTCTACATGCAATTCTAAGCACAATAGTGGTGCTGGCTTCCCCAAGGTGGGGTCGGCCGACCACATCATTGTGCCCATCTTTTGCACATTGCTCCAGAAGCTATGATTTTGATGAATGTGAAGTTGGTTTCTCAATGGTCATACATGGTTGGTTGTCCAACCTTCATATGGAGTTTTCGGACACTGCAAAGTACCTATTCTGAGTGCCTGCAACCAAATAATAACAAGTACATGTGGAACCAATTTATTTGTACCTAAGTCACTATGTGTTTGGTGATTTCCTTCTAGAAAGAATGTCTTGTTGACAGTTTTGATGGGGTAAAAGCATGGTACAACTATGTCAACGAGCTCCCCCACACTAAACCTTTGCTCGTCCCGAGCAAAGCACTAATATATGGATTTAGGTGCAACAAGTTATGAAATAAGACTTCAAAGATATGATGCTAGCATAAAAGATATTCCAAGTCATTTCTCATACCTGTGGCTTTGAAGTGGCTACCATGTCGGCTTGAGCAGTTGAAAAGTGGAACAACATGACACTAAGTTATCACTATCCCCATGAAGCATACTTGGAGTTTTTATCATTTTTGAAAATAAAAGCATAGCTCACACTTCTCCTAATATGGCACTCTCAAATCGCTCAATGGTGTATAGATGTCCTCACCAAGGCATTTATATTTTTACCTTTCTTCCTAGTTCTAATAGGCTTATGTGGAGCTTGTAGGTAAGAGAGATATAACCATGGCATACTTGAATTGAATATATTGCTAAGTCAAACACCGGGATCACAAGGAGAAACATGTCATACAAAAATGATCAAGATATGTGTTATTTGGTGGTACTCCTTAAAAACCCTCCCTTTAGCTTCTAGGAGAGCATGTTTGTTTTATGTTTTTTTGCACAACGGGTATTGATGCTTCTGCTGTATCATCTATCATTTGGGGATTTGTTGGCACTCCTTATTGCATAATTTTTACCACCAACTTTATAATAAAATGAACAACAACTTAGCAATAGGGCTTATGTACTAACATACTCCATAAGTTTTGGTGAGTTAATCATTTTCAGGACACAAGTATGAAATAAACCAAGTATATGGAATATTTGTACCAAAAGGCGCCTTCCAGGAAAGCGTAAAATACCAAGGGGAGACAAGCAGCCCAATCGAAGCATTTCTGGACCAAATCCCAAATGAGGCTGTGATCCAGGTCCACTCCACGACCCACCTGCCAAAGGCGGTGGCGAACGGAGCCGAAAGTGGGCCGGCTGGTGCACCCAAATGTCGTTTCAGGCCCAGCTTCCTGGAGGCGGTACATTCAATGCCAAGGGAGGGTGGTGCGTTGTGGGTTTTCCCATTCTTCCCCTTAATTGACCTCCACACACTATAAGAGGAGGGGAAGAGGCACTCTACAACATACACTCTACACTACATATTTGAACTATGCACTATATATTCTACCTCTTAAGCTTCATTTCCATAGTTGTGGTAGCCCTGGGGGTGACAGACCCGAATAGGCCTTTGTATTCCACCACGTTCAGGCTGGTGTTTTCGTAGAGCTTTTGGCTGCCTAACCCCAGTTATGTCTTCCCAGTCTTTTCGAGAACCGAAAAGGAACAACTGCTCTGAAGTGAGTGAGTCCAGTAAGCCGTGACTTTAGTTATCTGGTGACCTTGGTTTGAGCTTAGAAAACCCTCTCGCCCTACAAAAATATTCTTCTACCTTCTTTTGTTAGGACGTTCCTGCTCCTCTCTAGTACACTCCGTTCCCTGTGGAAAATACGATACCCTGAATACTTCTGGGTGAAAGCTACAATGGTACTCCATGCACTTGCGGATTTATCTGCTTACGCTAAGAAATACCAACAAGCTTCCTGACGCCGTTGCCGGGGAATGGTAGCTGTTCTAGAATCGAACCAAGTTTGTTCGTGTATCTTTTTTGTTTTTCTTTTACCACAAATATAACTACCACCACCCACCATGTGGATTCCACTCCTATTCATAAATTTTCGCACCAAAGGGCTAGTTCTTAGAGCCACCACAATCATCACAACCAGTCACGGCTCCTAGCTATGAACTCCGTCCTGGCTTTATAACCATGGTTCAGGACCAATCCTTCTCAGGGCGAGATGATGAAAATCCATGCACCCACCTTTGGGAATTTGAGCACTTGTGTTCGTGTCTATATATTTCTGGCATGGCACATGAGACCATTAAATGGAAATTGTTTCCATTCTCCCTTTTGGGGAGAGCAAAACAATGGTATGCTCACACAGTTGGTGGAGTAAACGGAATTTGGAACGAACTTTGGGACAAATTTTGTCTCGCTTTCTTCCCTCTTTCCCGAGTTGCCGCCCTTCGAATTGAAATTCTTACCTTCCAACAAAAGGAGAAGGAGACTTTAGGAGCAGCCTCGGTTAGGTTCACGAATCTTATAAATACAGGCCCAAACCTTTCTTTGCCTGACCAAGTTCTCCTAAATCATTTTCATCTTGGTCTGACCAAAGAAACTGCTCTCCACCTTAACATATCTTCTGGAGGCTCATTCACGCACATGACCATTAGTGAGGGGAAAGCTTTACTTGAGAAAATCCTTGAAAACACCCCTTACACCGATCTATATGATGAGTTTCCTGAGGTAGTTGAGGTTGGTCCAAACCAACAAGAGGAGGCACTAGCAACCAAATCTAAAATTCCTTCAAATCCCTGTCTTATTCATCTCCCTTTGAATTCGAGGAAGATCTTTTTGAAGATGTTAGAAATGCCTCGAATTTACCAGTTGAAGTGAGACCTCTAGTGCACTCTGCACCGACTGAGGATGATGGTCCGCACAACGAGCCCTTCCTTGTAGAACATATCAAAGGACTCTCGGCCATCATGAGTTGTGAATGGTTGGCAGAAACGAAGTTATCCACTGAGGTAGCCCGAATCATTGCCCCATCTGATATTTTACCTTGCGTCCTTAGGGAAACCATCTTAGAGGCTCACTATTGTCTGACCATTGGGATGAATATTATGTCCAAAGCCTTGGCTAAAAAACTATGTCCCAACGAGTCTTTGATCCCCTCTCAAAACTCTTAAAGATTCCTTTGGGACCTATTATTGAGAATAATGGGATCATGAGGTCTATTCCTTTACGCATAAGAGATTCTGAGTTTCGTCTAGATTTTCACATCTATGATGTCTCAGATATGTCCCTCTTGGTTGGTTTACCCCTGGGGACACTCTTTCAAGGTAGACCAAAACAAGGACTTTTGAACTTAAAACTAGGAAGTTCTCCTATCGCCATGTCACTTGCACACTCTAACAATGCGGTAGTAGAACCTAAGCCCGAACAAGACCCTATGGACGATGTCTTGGTGGCTACTTTAGAAGACATGGTTCAACCAACTCTAGATGATGAAAATTTTATTCGAGGAGGAGCTGGCAGAGCATGTTGAGCTGGACCAAACTGAAATGCCATCAAAGCCCTCAATCGAGCTTAAGCCCCTTCCTTTTGGCTTAAAATATGTTTTCTAAATGATAACCGTGAAACTCCGGTCATCATCAGCGACAAGCTTTCTCAAGACGAAACCCGTAGACTTGTCACTATCTTAGAAGAACATAAATCGGCCATAGGCTACTCACTCCAGGACCGCAAAGGGATTAGTCCCACTCTCTGCACCCATAGAATCCATATTAATCCTGATTCATCACCTTCTAGGGAACCCCAACAGAGACTTAACAATGCTATGTGAGAGGTTGTTAAGAAAGAGGTCCTCAAACTCTTGCATGCCGGGATTATTTATCCTGTGCCACATAGCGAGTGGGTTAGCCCTGTCCACGTCGTGCCGAAGAAAGGAAGGATGACAGTCTTTGAGAATGAAAAGAACGAGCTTATCCTCAACGAAATGTTATGGGGTGGCGGATGTGTATTGACTACCGAAAACAAAATAAGGCCACTAAGAAGGATCACTTCCCATTGCCGTTCATTGACGAAATGTTAGAACGGCTTGTGAATCACTCCTTTTGTTTCCTTGACGGGTATTCTGGGTATCACCAAATCCCGATCCACCCCGATGACCAAAGTAAGACCACTTTCACATGCCCGTATGGAACTTACGCATACCGACGCATGTCGTTCGGTTTGTGCAATGCTCTAGCTTCCTTCCAACGGTGAATGATGTCTATTTTCTCCGACATGATAGAGAAAATCATGGAGGTGTTCATGGATGATTTTACCGTCTATGGCAAAACCTTCAATGAGTGTCTGGAAAATCTAGACAAGGTCTTACAATGGTGCACAGAAAAGCACTTAGTCCTGAACTGGGAGAAGTGCCATTTTATGGTTTAGGAGGGAATAGTGCTTGGACACAAAGTGTCTGCCCGTAGGATAGAGGTGGACAAGGCAAAAACTGAGGTCATAGAACAACTTCCACCTCCCACGAACGTGAAGGGCATTCACAGCTTTTTAGGCCATGCAGGGTTCTATAGGCGATTCATCAAAGATTTTTCTCAAATCGCTAGACCCTTGATGAGCCTTTTAGCTAAAGATGCGCCTTTCGTCTTTGACAATGAATGCCATGAAGCCTTTCAAATCTTTAAAAAGGCACTCATTTCAGCTCCAATCATCCAACCACCTGATTGGAAGTTGCCCTTTGAGATCATGTGCAATGCTAGCAACTTTGCGGTTGGCGCCATTTTGGGCCAAAAAAAGGATAAAAAGCATTATGCTATATGCTACGCTAGCAAAATCTTATCTGGGGCACAGCTGAATTACGCCACAACTGACAAAGAGTTGTTGGCTGTGATCTTTGCAATAGAAAAGTTTAGGTCTTACTTAGTGGGGGCAAAGGTAATTGTTTATACAGCCCATGCTTCTCAAATACCTCCTCACTAAGAAAGACGCTAAACCCCGGCTAATCTGATGGATTCTTCTGTTCCAAGAGTTTGACATAGAAATTAGAGATAAGAAAGGGGTAGAAAACTTAGTAGCCGACCACTTGTCTAAGCTTCATCATAGGGATATGCATGAGTTACCTATTAATGATTATCTAAGAGACGACACGCTCCTAAAGGTAACGGCCTCGGATCCATGGTACGCAAATATTGTCAACTATATAGTTGCAGGATATGTTGAGCAGGGGAGGATAGGAGGAAACTTAAGCATCAAAGTCGCTCCCATCTGTGGGACAACCCGTACCTCTACCAAGTATGTGCTGATGGGTTGCTGAGAAGATGTGATGTGAACCCGCTAGGGTTTGGGGACGATCTTTCGATGAGAGGCACGAGATAACTTGATTGGTGGATGGAGATGACGTTCACGGCCCGACTACAGCCTTCAAGACTGCGCCTTAGCGACCGATACACCAATTCCAAAGGCCATCACGATCTTGTGGAGCGTGACACCAGCCACTAGGGCTCCCTCCTGCAAGCAATTGAAGAACTAGCAAGAACGAGGAAACAAGCACTAAATTGGCAAGATCAAATTGAAGGTTTCAAACTGAATCTTATTATGAGCGGGGTTCCGAAGACAAGGAGATGGGCAGCTGGATCAGCACGCGCACCTACAAGCAAGTAGCGACGGCTAAACTTGATGTAAACAAAACCCAATCTATTTGTAGCGGCTATGGAGGTATAAGAGAGGGTAGAGGGCGACCTTGTCCTGGCAGGAGTCGTCCCACAACCCTAGGACATGCCCCTATTGGCCCCACTTGATACATGGCCCATCGGGCAACAATCAGGTGATACGAGGACAGAAAAACCTCTCGGTGTTATTTGCATCATTGCCTCTGACTCTGAGAAGATATCAATATGAGACTAGATCCATAAGAAAGTAGACTTGATAAGCTTTCCATCAAGTATCAAAACGTCCCAATTGGAGTCCGTATGAAGCCGTGGTGACCCACACAAGTCGGGGTTGTTCTGCAGTCCGAATCCAACTCCCAAATCGTGTTGGGTTTGGACTCTTGCTTTCCTTGCTCTAGAAGCGACGTGGTAGCCTGATGGAGGACATTGTGGACACATGGACTTGATCCCCAATCACCTTTGTTCAGTACCATGCTTCCCATATGCAATCAACCCTTGAGCTGGTGTTGCCTC
>CM041628.1:55950613-55962574 GCA_023333625.1 Bothriochloa decipiens
GGCGTGGCTGACTTGGATGTATGATTAGTGTTGATGTCCTCATCACACAGAGCGGAGGCGGAGCCGGCTTGTCGGGTTCTCCTCCAACTTGTACCTCTACGGAGCCGACTCTTTCGTGAGTAATATCCGCATTCTTTCTTTGCAATTTCCTTGCAATCTGTTTAATTAAAGTTCTGCGCTTAATTTACTTGCTTACGGGTTCTTTGCTCGACCGAGTGCTTTAGTCCAAGGATCCGGGCTAAAGTAGTAATCGACAGCATAGACGTGGTACTGCGCCCAGCCCCATAGTTCTGGTAGCCCCGGGGGTGACAGACCCGACCAGGCCTTTGTATTCCACCACATTCGGGCTGGTGTTTCTGTAGAGCTTTTGGCTGCCTGACCCCGATTATGTCTTCCTAGTCTTTTCAAGAACTGGAAAGGAACAGTTGCTCCGTAGTGAGTGAGTCCAGTAAGCCATGACTTTAGTTTTCTGGTGACCTTGGTTTGAGCTTAGAAAACCCTCTCGCCCTACAAAAATATCCTTCTACCTCTTCTGTTAGGACGTTCTTGCTCCTCTCTAGTACACTCTGTTCCCTGTGGAAAATACGATACCCTGAATACTTCCGGGTGAAAGCTACAATGGTACTCCGTGCGCTTGCGGATTTATCTGCTTACGCTAAGAAATACCAACAGGATTGCATCCCTCTTTTCTCCCCTTTTTTTATTAATTTATTTTTTTGATAGCCCATGCCTCTCTCTTGATTGTAGAAGATAGCTAGAGGGGGTATAGACATGTGTCTCAAATGGAGCAGGTTGCATACTTCCAATGTGTAAGTAGAAAATGGGTGCATGAGTATATGATCTTGATCAAAAAGCATGACAAGTTTCTCTACCTAGATCAACAAGGCTTGACAAAGCTCAAAACACTCAAGCGTGGCTTTGGTAGGAATTTACCACCATTGAGGAGAAGTGAGGTTATTGGTTTTGATGTTTTATGAAAATATAAATCTCCAAGAGCTTACATAGAAAGATAAGATTCCTTTAGTCTACTATATCTCACTTCACAACAACTTAGTTGACATGTTTTTCCTATATTAAAATGGCCACAAGTAAAGAGTATATGCACTAGGAATAAAGTTTATGCCAGCCAACCTTTTCAAAGTCATGTTCATGAGTTGGCAAAGGCTTGTCTCACTTTTTAAGTTTGATTTTAGTATATGGAACTTCTCAACACATCAAATCTTAAGAAATGGCAGGATTTTAATTTTGATTTTAACATGTAGCATTTTCAACATATCAAACTTATGATGAAAAAGCAAGAGTGGGTAAAAGGGATGCAAACCAGTGTAGAAATGGCAGATGCCGAAAAGATGGTAGACAAGAATTGTGATGCCTCCCCACACTAGGACCTTTATGTCACTTGGCAATAAAAGCCTAGTGTCGATGTTGAACCCCTCTAAGTATGTACTCTATTTTTGAATGATGGCTTCCTCAAGATGTCTCCACCTTGTTGTTTTGATCCTTCATTGTTTTTGTATTCAACCTGCAAGGTTTAGTGACAAGCATACCCGAAGGATACAATCTTCTACAAGGTGCATTTGTTCCCACTTTTTACAAATTTATTTGTATTATGATTTCTTCTCAGGTAAGAACACAAAGAAGGGACAACTTATGTTTTGTTTTTGAAAAACAAGTTGAAGAGCAAGAATCAAATTTTTGGACATGGCATTCTCCTTGTTGTTTTTAATCTTGAAACATTTAGTAAACAAAGATGCCAAAGGGAATTCATCTTCGGAACATATTATTTTTGACACTGATTTTTTTTATTATATTATGGGAGGTCTTATTAGGAGAGTGGTTGCAAAATTTTTATGCAAAGAAACAATGCTCTAATTTATTATGCATGAAAGAAAATGATTTTGTGAAAACTAAACATGCAAGAGCTAACAACTTATGCAAGAATAAAATATGGGATACATACCGATTTACCTGTCGACGAGGGCTCATTGTTTCAAGTCAATCGAGCATGACTTCTCCATTGAATTTATCTCAAGGACTTAACCACCCAAATTGTTAATCTCCTGTATGGGTTAGTCCATATACACAACCAACATCTACACAAGCAGTTTTAGTTCCATAATCAAACTTGACACCATGTTTAATTTGATTAAGGTAGACTATTTAACCTAACACCATGATTAATTTAAAAGCCTATGGAAGTATGATAATTGCGCAATAACTAACACTCCCAAACTAAAACGTACTAATGTAGAAGGAAGCATGTAAACAATGAACATGAGATGATTCAAACGAGTGTACGAGCCTTGAATGAAGAATCAGAGAACCAGAGTTTTTTTATATGTAAGGCGATGCAAATGGGATAGATGAATGCATTTAAACAAATATACCATGGTTTCAAAAAGGAAATTGAATGAGTGATATGCATGCAAATCTAGGCTTTGGCTTTTTTCTTATAGCATGGCCCATCTAAGGGTCATCATCATACCGACTGGCAAAGCCGATATATGAGCCGAGATGTTCCCATTTAACATTCACCTACCACAAAGCTAGACTAGGAGCATCGAATAGATAGATAACAGTAAAATTTTTGTCTACCTAGTCTAGGCATGGCGTCCGAATACAACTCAAAGAGTAGGAGCCACCAAAGAAAACACTAGATTTATGAAGCATTAAGCAAACATGCAGTGGTGAAACTAAATATTAGAATGAATAAAAATGTTTTTGGTTGGTTCTCTCATACTTTGATTGATTCATCACTCACAATTTGTGTTTGAATTGTGAATGATGTAGTCGTTCCATCACATATGATGATCTTATTTACTCCTGACGATGACCTTCTCTCCATCTGCATAGAGTTAGTGTGTATCTACTCCCAAAATTTTTACGCCAATTGCTTCCCCGGCAACAGCGCCAGAAAGCTTGTTGGTATTTCTTAGCATATGTAGATAAGTTTGCAAGCGGACGAAGTACCATTGTAGCTTTCACCTAGGAGTATTCCAAGGTATCGTATTTCTCCACAGGGAAGCAAGGTTAAAGATAGTGATACTTAGCCATCATGTATCTACTAATTAGCACACCGACTAGACTAAAGTGGGGCTAAACGATATTCGAATGGATTGGATGACACACACAAAGATCCACTCCTAAAGGATAGCTTAGCTAATTGGGAGGATAGGAGGTGAATAGAGAGGCACTTGGTCGATATACACTAGTGGAGATCTGGCCTTCCATGATGATATTCCTTATGATGATTTTGTTATGGTCACCGAAGAGTGGTTTCCATGATGTTTTGGTCGCTTTGGTCATTGAACTGCATGATGATTTTGTTTTTCGTGACGTTTTCTAAAAAGGTCATAGGAATCGTCATAGAAAGCCTGATGGAATCATCATAGAGGCGTTCACGGTACTGTTCACTGCTGGATTGTGACGTTTTCACGGATAACCTTGAGTTGTAACCAACACACTTCATCACTGAAACCCGGGCCCACCATTTGGCTATGGGAGCCGGCGCCGTTTGCCTGCGCGAGAGCCGCCTTCACTCATACTTCCATCCGCCATTAGCACACATCACTAGTACCCCCCATCCACCGTTAGTCATGGGACCCGCCCATCATTTAGCCGGACGCTTCCCCATCCGACGTTATGGGACCCGCCGTTAGTCATCTATTCCGAATGGGCGCCGTTCTACCACACTTCACCGACCGACCTATGGGACCTGCCTGCCAGGGGAACCTTAAGGCCACCACCCTACGACGACTGACATGTGGGACCCATCTGAGACCGTTTTCCATCCGACGTGTGGGATCAGCGTGTTAGTTAGATGGGACCCGCCTGGGACCATTCTTCTTCTGACGTGTGGGATCAGCGTGTCAGTTAGATGGGACCCGCTATAAGAGACCCATCTCTGTTCATGTGGGGTCAACCTTTTCGACTAACATGTGGGACCCGTCTGGGACCCTTTCCATCGAACGTGTGGGACCGTCTTGACTGACATGTAGGACCCGTCTGGGACAGTTTCCATCGGATGTGTGGGACTAGAGTGTCAGTTAGATGGGACCCACCATAGGGCACCAACCTTGTTCATGTGGGGCCACCCTTCTTCGACCGACCAATTGGACCGTGTAGCAATCTTCACCACCCGACGCGTGGGACCAGAGCGTCAGTTACCAGGGACCCGCAACTGGGGACCCATCTCTATTCATGTGGGACCTCCTGTCGATGATATCTCCTCGGCAGTCTACCACGGGATACCCGGAAGAAGTAGATTTGCGGTGAGGGCGCACTAAGACCTACGAACCGGATGTGAGATGCAAGACAACCAACCAAGACAAACAAGGGTTTATCCAAGTTTAGGCCGCTCAAAAGCATAATACCCTACGTCCTGCATCTCTGCTGCTGTATTGATGAATACCGGAGTACAATGACTAGATGTCAGATGCGTACTAGGGCGGTCCTTGCCCACCTTATATAATGGGAGGCAAGGTTACATATCTAGGGTTTCCCTGTGGTCGGTTACATTGCTCCGTATATTGGAGATTACGAATAGATCTAACGACTAAGACTCCTTGCATGCCAAGTAGCCTTGAAGACCCGCGCGGCCCACTGACCAGGGTGCTAGCGGACCACGGGCTTCATCTTGTTGTCCAGCCCACCGACCAAAATAGTGATGGACCGACCTTCGTCTTGTGATCTGGGCCGTCTGGTCGAGCAGCCCAAAGTTTAGCTGTGAGGATATATGGGTTTATACCTCCCACAGCTAGTCCTCGAGCACCATGTATCTTGAGGAAGTCGCTGCCTTGACCTGTACTGAGCAGTGAAGATGCAGAATACGTGATGCCAAGCAGTGAAGATGCAGACCACGTGATCCTGATCAGCAAATATGCTGACCACGCCGAATCGACCAGCGAAGATGCTGATCACTTTAGCACTGTCTAGGCTCCTCCCGAGTAGTCCGTAAGTCTGCTCCTGACCACGACTCCTGTTAAGGAAGGTGATCTGTCGAAATATGCATGGTGTTCTAAGAAAAAGAAAAATTCTTTTCACGTCCTGGGATGTGGGCCCACATTAGCACGTGATAAACTGTGTCACTGGGATGTTAACATGAACCAACTTTACGAATAGGAAAACAAACTAAGAACAGAAGATAGGCCCGAGTCACCATGAGGTGATGTGGGCCTATGTAGTCCCCAAGCTCGATATAAGATAGAAAATGTTGTATTGAGCTTTTAAGAAAAACTCAGGATAGCATCAACTAGGTATAGTCAATACTAAAGGACAAGTCATTGCACAGTCCCCAAGTATGCTCTGGATGCGGCATAGGCTCAATTGGGTCGGGGGACACCGAGAATCCATGGTCTGTGGGCCCCATTGGGTGCACAGTCCTGAGAAATAGGATGTAAATTATGTGACCCAAAAAATCAGTCCCCTAGTTTAAGTGGAAAACCCTGGAACAAATTCGAAAAGAAGTATATAATTAAACGAGAAATCCAGGGAACAATCCCGAGATTACTAGGCATGTGCTAGCTTAGGGTAAGGACAATCGGGAAAAGTGCACGGGGGAATAAGAAATCCCGCGGCCCACATCACGCTCGAGGACCAGTATGGCCCACTGCAACAAAAAAGGCCGCGTCCACACGAGTCAGCGAGTCCAACCATAGAAGTCAAAGCGACGTCATCCGATTCCTATAAATAAGCAGCCGCCGCCAGGGGGAATGGTTCCGCATTTCAGTCATTCCGACTCCGCACTCGCCCCACTCGCTCGAGTGTTCCGCCCTATCTGCTTCCTTGCAACCACCGCCATCGCTACACCGCCCACCGCTGCTACTCCATCCATCGCTGTGCAAGGCAGTCGAGAGAATCTAGCGCATCTGCACCACCATCGTACGCCGCTCACCCGTCAATCCACCACCCGCGGAGGAGATGGCAAGGAGGGGAGCCAAGAAGGCGATGAAGGCGTCCGGATCTGGTGGATTCGGGCCACATAGGCAGCAATCAACCTCTACGTGGGAGTCGCTGCAGGCTTTTACCGACGAGGGACTGCTTTCGGTGTGGGAGATGGAGGTATGGCGAGAGCCGCGAGGTGAGGACTTTCCTCGACACCGAGATGGGGAAATCATGGTTTTCGAAAACTACATAATGCGAGGATTGGGGCAACCCGTTAACGGGTCCTTGTGGGATCTCTGCATCTTCTGGGGATTTCAATTTGCGATCTCGACCCTAACTCAATCCTCTCCATTTCCATCTTCATCGCATTTTGCGAGTGCTTATTGGGCATCCCTCCCCACTTCAATCTGTTCTGCTATTTCTACCTGCTAAGGAAGAAAGGGCCAGAGACCGAGGGTCCCAGATTGCAGGGGGTTGCTACCTGCGCCTGCGGGATGGGATGAAGAGCCAGTGGCTGGATTTTTCCTATCGATCGGCATGGAAGAGCTGGTTCACCCGCTGGTTCTACATGAGCCAGGATGTGGAGGGGAGGAGGTGCCCTGTGATGTGAATCAGGTCCCGGATTTCAATCCCAAGTGGTCCAACAAACCTTCTGAGGATGAGATGCATCAGGTCAGGGAGCTGTTGCAGTTAATTGACAATGAGCGTGTCAATGGTCTGCTGGTGGCCGGGACGTGGCTGGTGCGTCGGATCCAGCCCTGCAAGGAGCCGGTAAACCGCCTATTCGAGTACGCCGGGTGGTCCGACCACTCCCGAGAAACCCGAGAGAGGCTACTGCTAGAAGCACTAAACCAGCGGATGTCTTCTCTGTTTGAGAAGTTCAATCCAGAGACCAGCTACCCAGAGGAGCGCGCGCGCCCTTATGACATGACCCGACTACCACCAGCAGTAAGTCAATAGTATTACTTTCCGTCGTATTACACATTATCGTTTGGTTGTAATGTGCATAACATCTCATGTTCTGACTGACAGACACTGCTTGGACAGGATCGAGCAGTTTTCTTCTCCGCGGTGCCAGTAGAGCAGTGGCCTCGAGGAGAGGCACTGGCCAACCAGCGGAGGACTGAGGAGGCCCACTACCGGAGTAGGGCCAGAGTAGGGCGGGAGATGGTGGATGTCTCCAGCCCTGAAGATGAAGAGATCCCCGCTGCCCAGGCAAGGCGCCAAACAGTGGGGAAACAGCCAATGTCAGCCGCCGCAAAGAAGAAGAAGCCCTCCACGCTGCTGTTCGGGGGAAAGTTGAACCTGGACGGCAGAGCGGGGGGGGGAGCAAGAAGAGGGGTGCCCCGACCACCCTGGAGTCGTCGAACTCTGAGGACTTTATCACGCTGAATGAGCGTCGAAGGAAGCGTTAGGCTATGACACCTCAGATGGGGGACACCGAGGCCCTCGACGATGACATCGACCAGGAGGTCATCGCGGCACACACCACCACCACCTCCTCCCCCACATCAGGGGGAATCTACTTCCACAACCCGACCAGAGCAGGCCAGGGGATCTACACCGCCACCACCATCTCCGCCGCCTGCATCACACAGGGTGGCGATGCCGCTAGCTGGGGCAGCCTCATCTCTGGGGCACGAAGAGGCGGCAAGGGGACTGACTCCACTGATACAGCCCACTGGGACGGGTGCCGCCAGCGTAGCGTCGGGCCAATTCCTCGGGCGCGGCAGCGGGGTGATAGGCGGGATCCTAGGCGCTCCTAGTGGGGGAGCAGCCCCGCAATTCAGAGGAGGTTTCGGTGGGCACCAGCGTAAGTGTCGTGACACTTATTCATTGTATTGCTTCTTCGAACAGGTGTTCTAGTGATTACCATCTATCTTTATGAATTTTGTTTAATGATCTAACAGCAATGCCCCGTCGGAGACGATGTGGCACTCTGCGTCCGGGTAGACCACGCCCCCACCAGCCACTAAGCGAGCTCTGGTTCGCGACACGGTCTAGTCCGTGTTGGAGGCGGCGGCTGCCAGTAGCACGGCGACACCGAGCAGGCCCGCTGCTGCGCCAGGGAGCCCTCCCGAGAGGCAGGTAGTGCCTTGGAGAAAAGTTGCAGCGGGTTGTCTGCCCAGTCGCGCTCTAGAACAGGCGAGGTCATCAGGTGCTCCTGCGTCAGGCGTGGTGGAGGAGGTGCCCAGTGTGCCACCCCGGGTCGCTCATACTGACATCCCTCGGCAGCACGTGTACACTACGCGCAGGATGGGACAAGAGTTCGTGTCATACGAGGAAATCCTGGGCGATGACGTGGAGGCAGCATCCAGGTCGCCGTGGAGGTGCTGCTCAGTCGGGTAAAGGTACGTCCTGATAGTGAGTCTATTGATTACTGTTCTCCATATGTGTTCGGAATAGCTAATAATGTCAATATATGGTGTGCTCAGTCCCTGCAGGAGACGTGTGCTCAACGCGGCAAGACCATCGAGCGATTTGCGCCTATCTGGGAGGAGTGTCAAACTCTTCGAATAGCGAAGGCTCTGATAGAAGTGCAAGCCAAGGTGTATCAGGAGTGGAAGATCTAGCACGAAGACAACCTTGCTGCTCTGCGTCGGAGTGTGGAGGTCCTCGAGGCGGATAACAAACGTACATTCTCTAATCACACCATGCATACTGACCTTGGCTGCATACTTATAGGTTGTGCAGCCAGAATGCTTTGATGGCCATGGAAATCACCAGCCTGCTGAACCAGAAGGAGGCAGCAGTGGAGAAGGCGAAAGAAGACATGGCACAGATCGCGGAACTGACTGGTAAGTCAGGCGATATCAATTCTGTCTGCTGCATACAGGGTGGACCAGTGTATGCTAACCACCAATTGTTTGTGTGGTAGATATGAGGGAGCGGCACATGGCCCAATTCTAGGTGCTGGAGGATGCCAACGCCTCTCTCCAGGGAAAGATCAAGCTATTGACTGACCACATCAGGCCAGTGCTGAGGGCCATCTTCCCTTGAGACGAGCACCCCACCGACCCTGTGGGTGAGTCGGTTGTTGTTGCAACCAGTGCAGGAGGCTGTGGCTGGCTCTGCAGGAGTTTGTCGTAGGAGCTGGATGCTATGTTGCCGCCACCGTGCTCGCCGTGGTCCGCGCCAACTATCTGGAGGTGGAATTGTCGGACATCGAGCGTGGAATCCCTAAGGAGGTCCCTGATGAAGAAGGCGAAGAGATCCGGGCCTCGTCTGGCCCAACTGCCGCCGCCATTATTGAAGACATGACGCTGATCGAAGATCCTGCAGCAGGCGGTGGTGGTCAGTTGGTTGAAAACAATGTATTTATGTGAAAACACTGTTTGTAAGTTTGTGCTGAGCACTAGGTGCTTGTAAACTTTAGCCATTTGATGCAGACTGGTAGGCATGTTTAAGTGGGTGATAAACATATTGCCGTTTTTAAATATGCGAAGTTTTAGTATAGAAAAATTATGTCGACAATTAAGTTTTGCCCCCACCCCCGAAGCGAGCTAACTTTATTTGGTGACATAGGGATGCGCTAGTGAACAACGTAGGACCGCCAGGATCACTAGGTACCTAGTACCATTAAAGAGCGACTGCCAAATCTCCTAGTGCCAAGTAGCGCGGAGATTTAACACATCGTAAGAGGATCGAGACACAGTGTCTTGTCAAGCCGTTCTCGGCGGGCAGAAAATAAAGTTTAATTGTGACTTATGCAGGGCGCATGTATAACAGATAGTGCATGAATGCAAAGCTGTAACAGGAAGAAACAAAGGACAAAAGAGTTTATTAATATTTGGATAAAATAAATAAAATAGGGTACATATCTTATTCTACGGGTAGAAGCGTATGAGCTGCTCGATATGCCATGAGTTGTCCTCTTCAATGCCCTTCAATGTCTCTAGCCGATAGGATGTTGGGTGTGTGACAGCCTTAATCCTGAACGGCTCTTCCCATCTAGAGGATAGCTTGTGCAGACCATCTATATTCTGAATTCGTCGCAACATGTAGTCGTCGACCACGAATAGCCTCCCTTTGACGTTGTGGTTGTAATAACGGCACACGAAAGCTAGGTATTTGGCAGTGCAGGTGCAAGACTCGATTTCTTGGTCCTCTTTAGCTATAACATCCACTTCTCTAGCTTCGTTGGAGGTGTCTTCGTCATGGAGCACGACACGTGGTGATTGGAAAGCGACCTCAGCTGGTAGGACAGCTTTGGATCCAAACACCATGAAGTATGGGGATACTCCAGTGTTGCGACTGGGTTGTGTACGTAATCCCTAGACCACGGGTAGTAGTTGCCCAAGCCACCGACTAGGTTTAAGGTCTTTGTCGTCTCGGTAGACTCGCTTGCATAGAGTATCAATAATCATGTAATTGGCTCGTTCCACCTGTCCATTGGCCCGAGGATGGGCGATGGATACATATTTGACTTTGATACTCAGATTGTCACAGAAGTCAAAAAACACGTCACTGGTGAACCGGGTGCCTAGATCAGTGAGATGCTGTTTGGCACGTCGAACCGATGGATGACGTCATCGAGGAACTGCACTACCTTTTCGGCTGTGGCTTTCTTAACGGCGTTGTACTCAATCCACTTGAAAAACTTGTCGATGAGCATGTAGACACACATGTGACCCCCAGGAGCCTTCTTGAAGGGACCGATCATGTCAAGTCCCCAGCTTGAGAAAGGCAAAGTGACCGGGATAGTTTGGAGTTCATGTGCAGGGACATGAATCTGCTTGGCGAACATTTGGCAATCTTTACACCGGCGCACGTAATCTTCTGCGTCAGTAACGGCTGTCGGCCGATAGAACCCTGTTCGGTAGGCTTTGCCGACCAGTGTCCGGGATGCAGCATGGTTACCACAAGTGCCAGCGTGAATGTTTTTCAGCAGTTCAATACCCTCTTTCTGGGTAATGCACTTCTGAAAAACCACACACCTTGGACCCTTGCGCATCAGCTCGTCATTAACCATGAGATAGGCATGGGCTCGACCGATCAGCTACTGGGCTTCAGTTTTGTCCTCTGGAACAAGGTGGTCATTTAGGTATCTGACAAAAGGCCATCTCCAGTTAGGCTGGGAAGGCGCTGCCTGCTCGGCTGGCTCGGCCGGCGGCTGCTCACTAGCGTCGTCAGATCCCTGCTGGTTGGGGTAGCTCTGCTCAACCTCTTTAGCCCTTCCATTGAGACCCGCTATGAGCTAGTCAGTAGCGGGACTAGGCGTGGGTGCATTATGAGCTTGATCAGGGATCGAAGGCTTGATCAAATCCTCGATGAATACACAAGGAGGTACCTTGGCCTGAGATGATCCGAGCTTGGATAGCTCATCAGCACCTATGTTCTCGGTACGAGGTACATGGATAAACTCCAGCCCATAGAACTTATTCTCCAATTTGCGAAATTCAGCCACATAGGCATCCATTTTCTCATGAACGACGTCCCAGTCTTTGTTGACCTATCGAATGACTAGAGCAGAGTCTCCATATACCAGGAGCCATTTTATACCCAGCTCGGTTGCAATGCGGAGGCCGTTCTGGGCGGCTTTGTACTCGGCCACGTTATTGGACGCCCTGAAGTAGAAACACAGAACATAACGGAGCGTGTCCTTGGATGGAGATATAAAGTAGACACCTGCCCCAGCGCCATCGATGTTCAAGGAACCGTCGAAGTACATCTGCCAGTGGTCGGCAGTTGTATCGGCCGGGGGCAAGTTAACGTCCGACCACTCCACAATGAAATCAACCAGGGCCTGGGATTTGACAGTCTTCCGGCTGTGAAACATGAGCGTGAAAGCGCAAAGTTCTAACGCGTATTTAACAACACGGCCGCTGGCATCTCTGTTGCGGAGGATGTCACCAAGTGGAGCCTCCGTGACTACCGTGATCTTGTAAGCTTGAAAGTAGTGGAGCAGCTTCCTTGTGGTGATCAGTAGCACATAGGGCAGCTTCTGGACATGGTTGTAACGTTGCTTGGATTCATTGAGGACCTTGCTAACGTAGTAGATTGGGCGCTATACACCATAGACGTGCCTAGGTTGATATGAACCTGCTAGGGTTTGTGGTCGATCTTTCGATGAGAGGT
>CM041628.1:55967574-55991177 GCA_023333625.1 Bothriochloa decipiens
GCGTGGCTGACTTGGATGTATGATTAGTGTTGATGTCCTCATCACAAGTTCCTCGCGCTCGACCACCATCACAGTGCGGACCACGTTGTTTGTGGCTATGTAGAGGAGAAGTTCCTCGCCATCTCGTGGGATTGTGAGTACTGGGGGAATCGCAAGGTACTCCTTGAGCTGTTTGAAGGCCTGGTCGGCCTCTGCCGTCCACTCGAACTTTTCTTTCACCTTGAGAGTTTGAAAAAAGGGCAGCCCTTTTTCACCCATCCGTGAGATGTAGCGGCTCAGGGCCGCCATGCACCCAGTGAGTTTCTGTATGTCTTTGATGCATCGGGGGGTTGTAGATCCAACACGATTTGGACCTTCTCGGGATTGGGGCGTATGCCATCCTGACTGACCACGTTGCCCAGCAGGATCCCGGAAGGCATGCCAAAGATACACTTGTTGGGGTTCAGTTTCCACTGAAACTTGTTGAGGGCCATAAAGGTTCGTCGAAGGTTATCGACCAATGTAACGGAATCCCTGGTCTTCACCACCACATCATCTACGTACGCCTCGACAAGGTCATCAGAGATTTCATGTTCGAGGTAGGCCTGGATGGCCCGTTGGTAGGTAGCTCTGGCGTTCTTGAGGCCAAACGACATGGTCGTATAGCAGAAAGCGCCAAAGGGGGTGATGAAGGAAGTCTTCTCCTGGTCCTCCTTTTTGAGGGCTATTTGGTGATAGCCCGAGTAGCAATCAAGGAAAGAAAGCAACTCGCAACCTGCAGTGGAGTCTATGACCTCGTCGATTTGAGGAAGATTGAAAGCCTATTTAGGGCAGTGTTTGTTGAGATCGGTGTAATCAATGCACATTCTCCATTCATTATTCTTTTTGAGTACAAGAACCGGATTGGCTAACCACTCCGGGTGATACACCTATTTGATAAAGCCAGCTGCTAGAAGCTTGGCTACTTCTACCCTAATGACTTCCTTGCGATCACAAGCAAACCGTTGCATTTTCTGCTTGATCAGCTTAGCGCTCTTCAAGACGTCAAGGTAGTGCTCGGCCTTTTCCCTTGGAACACCTGGCATGTCTGCGGATTTCCACACAAACATGCTGACATGCTCTCGAAGGAACTGGATGAGCGCGTCTTCCTATTTGGGAGGAAGGGTAGCCCCGATCTTCATGGTCTTCGAGGAGTCACCGGGGACAAGCTCGATCAGCTTGTGCTGCTTGACCTTGTTGGAGGGGCGAGGAGCAGAACCCACCGGAACTTTGAGGTCCACCGGGGACGCGTCCTCAACCTCCAAGCTAGTATGCTCTAGGACATGCTTCAGCTGTTCGACCTTCGCCGCTACATAAGCGTTGGTCTCGCACTCCTGTGCCATGAAGACATTGCAACATAGGAGCAGGATGCCCTGCTCGGTTGGGAGCTTGAGCACGAGTACCCATAATAAGGAACCTCCATGAACTTGGCGATCCCTGGTCGGCCGAGGATGGCGTGGTAGATCCCCTCTAAGTTAGCCACAATGAAGTTGATGTGGTCAATGTGGAAGTGCTGTTTTGTCCCAAACTGGACAGGCAAAGTGATCTGCCCTAGAGGATACGAGGGCTTGCCCGGCATGATGCTCCAGAACAGAAAATTGTAGGGTTGAGGTCCTCCGGCTTCAGGCCAAGCTCCTTAACGGCCGGATAGAACAGGATGTTCAGGGCGCTGCCCCCGTCGACGAGCACTTTCTCGAACCGGATGCCGTCGATCACCGGGTCGAGGACCAACGGAAACCGACCAGCATCGAGGAGTTTGGCCCACATATCGTTTTGGCTGAACGAGATGGGCTGCTTAGACCACGATGGCACCCTGACGTTAGTGACGAGGCCATCAGACTTCTGGATAGATGTGATAGCCCACGTCAATAGCTTCTTGTCTCGCGCGTTCTCTAGCCCAACCTTGTCGCCAAAGATAACAGCAGCGACGTTCTTCACGAGATCCTTGTAGGTGTGCCATGGATTGGGGTCTTGGGGCTCTTCCTCATCCGCCTCGTCTTGCTGGACAGTGTTTTTAGCTTCTTGTTGGCGGTAACACTCTACATTCCTCATCCGTGTCCACCAACACTCTACATTCGCCCAACGTGTGGCCCTTGCCAGGATGGTGAGAGCAGTCCTGGCTAATGACCTTGTTGAGCTCCTTGTCGTGATCCCACTTATGGCCCTTCACCGCGTTGACGGAGTCGGCATTGTGGTTGCGGTTGCACTGACCACCGTTATAGCCTTCTCAACCACGGCGCTTGAAGGAACCGTTGTCGTCCTGCTGGTCAGGGTCACGGTTGCCGCGACGGCTTCCGTGGCGAGATCAGGGAGGCGATTAGAATGGCAATCCTGATTGCTGTCATGGTCTCGATCATCGTCACAGCGATGGTTGCGGTTGGAGGGGCCAACATCACCTTCATTGAGCCCATCATCGAGGTGGGCGTATCTGTTGGCGATGTTGAGGAGCTCTTCCATGGTCTTGGGTTGCTTGAGAAGCAACTTCTTCTGGAGATCAAGGCCTCGTGGCTAGACCAGACTGACAATGAAGAGGTCGATTCCCTCTGCCAGGGTGACGTCGGTCACCTGATTCCACGTGTTGGAGAAACGCCAGATGTATTGTCGCAGCGACTCTCTTGGCCTATGGTGTACCTGCGCCAGGGCATACTTGATGCTTAACTGAATGCAGGTCGGCTTAAAGTTGTCGATGAACATCTGGCAGAGCTGATCCCAGCTGAAGATAGTTCTGGGGCACTGGTGTAGCAGCTAGGAGGTAGCAATGTTTCTCAAAACCACCGGAAGGTAGTTTGCCATAACACCCTCGTTGCCACCGGCCGCTCGGACGGCTAGTTCATACAGCATGATCTAGTGTTCAGGATCGTCCCTTCCGTCGTACATCTTGACGTCGCCGATCTGGAAGTTCCTTGGCCAGACCACAGCCTTTAGGTTTTCTGAGAACGGTGCTGGTCTGCTCATGCCATGGTGAGCGTGGTAGCGCTCCTCGAGGTGATCGCGGAGGTCAGAGCCTCCTTGGCACTGCTCGAATTCCTGCTCGGCACGACGGTTGTCGTTGCATCGCCAGTTGCCACGCTGGCGATTGCCACGCTGATGGTTGTCCCATTGGACGTCAACCTGGGACTCTTCATGCGAGTCATTCCGCTGGTTGTCATTAGCGTTTGGCCAGCGAGGCTGCTCAGGAGGAGGGTTGCGCCCTCCCTGATTGGATGAGTTGTCAACGCTGCTCTCCGTAAGCTGATGGTGACGGCTGCGACATTGTCGGGACCGTCGCGACCGATATGACGTTGCTAAGGAACTAGTGGAGTGGAGCGGAGTCGATTGACTTGTTCCTCAGTGGCGATCAAGAAATCGCGGATTGTTTTGACCCCAGGCGTGTTTGGAGGAAGAGTGTTGAGCCGATCCATGGCTACGATGATGTTGGCCATGGGGGTCTCATGGATGGGTTGATCCCGACCATGTCGAATTCACCGTGGAGGTTTCGATGGAGGTGGCGTGGCCGTGGGCCGTTTGCCCCGTTGTTGCCACCATTTACGATGCCGTTACCACTGTTGTTAGCGACGTCCGTTTGTTGCTCCAGGAGTCACCGCCGCTCTCGATCACGATTGCACTCTTCTCTTTCCTGCTTTGCCTGAACGGGAGGCTCATCGTTGCTGACCACGAACACTATACATCAAACCCAGGTGGGTACCTAGAGAAGTCCAGCACCATATCCGTAGCTTGAGCCTGGTGTACTGGTGTTGTTCGGATCCCTTCCTCGACATGCTCCTAACCCCGAACCTCAGGACTCTCTTCGCCAGAGAGGAGATACTCGGTGTAGTCGAAGGAGATGGAGGGCGATCTGTCGAGCTGCGTAAGCAGATTGGACATAGTGCTGCTCTTCAGAGCAGTCCCCGTGGATGTAGGGTTGAGATCTTTTAGGACCACCATGTTGACCACCGGCCTCGGGTCTATGGGAGCCAAAACCCTAGATGGATCTAGGTCCAGAAGGTGGTCGTCACGTCGTACGGGGGTGACCTGCAGGTTCCTTGCATAGGATGCGGCTGCATTGTCCAACCCGTACGGGAAGACAGCTCGACTGCCTGTAGCAGGAGCGCTTGGGCCTAGTGGGGTCAAATCAGCAGGTTGCATCCGCTGGGCCCGACGCTGTTGCCTCAGCTATGCCCGGAACTCCCTCTGGTTCAGATCTGGACGGTGCAGACCATTGCCGAGGTTAGGGCCACGCCGGCGTTGGTGTACGTCAATGAACTCATCCAGCCTGACTGGAGATGGAGCATGTGCGATGACCAGATCTGAATTTGGTCGGCGTTGACGGCGGACCTGATTGGCAGGCTTCCACCTTTGCTGCTGGTTGGGAGGTGCACCTCCTCGGTGAACAGGAGGTGGTGCTCGGGCTGCGGCCGGATTAGGATCCTGGCGACACGGGTAGCTGGCTTGGCTCGGATGGCCTTGCTGATGTGGCTGGTTGGAGTTGGGGCTACCCTGCTGTCGAGCAGGGTGCAGTACTCGGTCCGCAGGCAGATTTGGATCTGCACGGCCTGAGTGGTCGGGGCAGGTCGTATGCCCACACTGACGTGGACGGACAGGGGTGAAATCCAGGTATTGCTCGCAAAGCCGCGTAGGAGCGGACTCCACATACTCTAGGATCTTGACTAGACCTTCGCCGTGCTGATCGATCATGTCGATCAGATCGGAGTTGTCGATGTGCCTCCTCTGGTAACGAGGAAGCCTCCAGTTCACCGCTGGCATAGTCACCATCTCCGCAACCATCATGAGCGGCACGGACGACCCCGGGGGCGGTCCCGAGATCGGAGTTGTCGGTGGAGTGGTTAGCGTGGCTATTGCTGGGATCGACCGTGTCGCAGACGGCGTTGAAACCGACTGTGATGCTCCCGTGAACGTGACGGACGACGCCACACCGGAGGTCCAGGTGAACGCCCCGATGGTGAAGGTGAGGCCTGCCTCGAAGTCCATGGAAGCGGGGAAGGAAGCCATCTGGTTCGTCAGAAGATCATATTGCACACCCCCTACCTGGCACGCCACTGTCGACGATATCTCCTCGGCAGTCTACCACGGGATACCCCAAGGTAGTAGATTTGCGGTGAGGGCGCGCTAAGACCTACGAACCAGATGTGAGACGCAAGACAAAAAACCAAGACAAACAAGGGTTTATCCAGGTTCAGGCCGCTTGGAAGTGTAATACCCTACGTCCTGCGTCTCTGCTGCTATATTGATGAATACCGCAGTACAATGACTAGATGTCAGATGCGTTCTAGGGGGTCCTTGCCCGCCTTATATAATGGGGGGGCAAGATTACATATCTAGGGTTTCCCTGTGGTTGGTTACATTGCTCTGTATCTTGGCGATTACGAATAGATCTAACCAGCTAAGACTCCTTGCACGCCAAGTAGCCTTCAAGACGGTAGCGGGCCACGGGCTTCGTCTTGTTGTCCGGCCCACCGTCCAGAATAGTGATGGACCGACCTCCGTCTTGTGATCTGGGTCGTCTGGTCAAGCAGCCCAAAGTCTAGCAATGAGTGTATATGGGTTTATACCTCCCACACCACCCTTCGCTGACCGACATGTGGGACCACCCTTCTCTGACCGATGTTGAATTCCCTAAAAACATTGGGTTCTTTAGGATTCAAACCCGGGACCTGCATTAAGATGTGAAGGTCTTTGCCACTACACTAAGTGGTTGTTTGTGTTCTCGTCCCCTTAGAGCCTTTATATAATGTAAGTAAATTTTTTGTTCTCTTATATCTTATATCTATATATATGGGATATATTATATCCCCTAAAAGTGGAAAAGTATCTGCCTGTTGGACTTGCAGCGAAGACGGAGGCGGCATCGGAGGATCCTCGGTGTGCTGTGGTGGCTTCTGCATCCATTTGGAGGTAGGCGACGGGGCTTTGCCGGTGGAGCACGGCGGCATTGGCGTCCGCGTCGCTTGTGTGCTGCGGTGGAGGCGTCAAATCCGATCTGCATCGCTTGTGTGCCACGACGGAGGCGTCAGATCCGAAGTCTCCTTTCTCCCCTTTTTATTGTTCGTTTCTTCATTTCTGTTTTGCCTCAACATGGATCTACTACAGGACTTGGGGATTTCGCTTAGATATATCATCTTTGATGCATACCTCCATATCCCCTAATTTTAGATAGATGCGGAACGGGGAATGGTTCTGGTAGTCCCTGTAGCACATGGCTATTGGATTTGTTAGGAGGCAGCAAATCAATGCCACTAATCTTTAAGCTGCATTTGTTGTTACGCATGCTGCAGATTCGAGATGAAACCTAGCTATGCTGTGTTCCGCGGCTGTAGGCAAGGGGTTTTCCGCAGCTAGGCTGACTGCCAGGACCAAGTTCATGGGTTCTCTGGTGCTTCATATAAAAAGTACAACTCCTACGAAGATGCAGTTGCTACCTTCAACTTAAGAGAAAACAACTCAAATCCACCCTTCACTGCTGATGATGACATCTGTCTTCAAAACCCAATACTTGCTCCACCCTCTTGCTCCTTCAAAATTATTGTAATAGTCATCCTGGTTATCTATGTCTGTAACATATGGAAGAAGCTGAGCTCGTGTACTGACTGTTATTGTGATTGTTAGACTTGATTTAGCTGAATTTGTAATGGTATTGTAAGTGTGATGGTTAGACTTGATTTACTCAAAATTGTAATGGTTATAGCTCCATTAACTGCTATCCTAGTTTTTGTTATATATATCTATGTGCTGCTATTCTAAATTTTGACAAGCTCGTACCATGGAAAATGTTAATGGCTGTTAAAGCTGCTTTTCTTCGGATATACGTGCGCAATAGCATTTCAACCCCATGGTTCCTTGATCCGTTCTGCATAACAATGCAATGAGATTTGCTCCTTGCTGCAATATGGGAGCCAGCTGGTAGGCGAATGATGTTTTGTATCGGTGCATACTGATTGATACGATAATCAAAACTGACAAACCCATTATTATTTGTCCTACGAGGTCAATAATGTAGTGGTCGGACTTTCTACATTGGTAGATATGAATTGCCAGGAGCCAACACTTGGGACATGGGATAGTCCGGCCATTTCTCTTTTTGTGTACCATGGGAAAGTCCGGCGCTATCTATTGTACCGCGGGACAGTCCTTCAATGAGCCGAGTGATAATTGGGCTGTCCCCGCTCGTAAGGGACAGTCATCCACCAAGTACGTCTGCGCCTCGACTGTTGTTATTGCTTTACTTGCTTATTAGGACAGGCCGGCTGTTCCTCGTTTGTGCAGCGCTGGAAGTCCTTCTTGTGTGCCATAGTTGAGCCGTCTTTGTAGGGACATGAGTATACTCTCAAGAGAAGGGAAAGTCCTTCGGTATCACATTTCTACAGTGGCGGGCAGTCAATCGTAAATGGGCCCACTGATAATTGGGCTGCACACCGGTGCACACCGCTCTACAATAGCCGTCACGCACACACCCCTCTGCTACACCACTGCTCCAAACCCTACAATGCTGCTCGCTACCATACAGCGCCGCACACCACTCCACATCACCGGTTCCGTGAGGAAACGATGACCAAGGCCGAAGACAAAGAGACGAAGAAGTCCTCATTGAAGCCGCCATGGCCGGAAGGCAAGCATCCCATCTTTCTCTTCATTTGCTTTGTTCCTTAGGAGTTTGCACTAGGGATTCAGATTTTGATTTGGAGAAACGCAGCAGTGGATTTGCCAGTGTGGTGATGGTGGGGTGTGTGTGGGTGGGTGGTTGGAGGGGGCGTGGCTGTGTTGCCCTCCCCCACCCACCAACTTTTTTCGCCTCACTCACTCATGGGGACCATCCTCAAACACACATTTATCAACAGTAATCTTGAAAATGTGTAGGAAATAAACAATTATTGCTTGAAATTTGTTGGGCTTGACCATGATTCTTGATACCAAATTTGATTGATAATTCATTTGGATGGCTGTGAATGTGTTGATGTTTCCAAATTGATTGGTCATATATGATTATATGCTGTATCTAAAATGTTTGCTCTATACTGTATACCATGGTACTTTGTCATCAATTTCTAAGCATGGAATCAAGTGTTGTAGCTTGCTTTCTAATTTCTTATTTGTTTTCATCAGTGGAGGCAGTTTTGATGAGACAAAGTATCCCATGGACTTGGGTCGGGTCCCTAAAAGGATATTTGATTGGGACGTATCTGCTTTGTATGAGAGGCAGTACAACAAGCAGCCAAATAATTCTCCATCATAATATTTTCGCACAAGCAAATAGTTTAAGCTGTTTCGAGGAGGCTTAGATAAGAGACCTATGTACGAAGAGCATAGGTGTGTGAATTGGGAGCAGTTGGAGAAGTTTCCCCTAATGGCGAGTGTTGTTACTGTCTTTGAGGCCATGGATTTGAAGGATATGATGGGGATGGAGCAAGACTGGAATTGCTTGGTAATCAGACAGTTCTATGTCACACTAGAAATTAGGGAAGAGGAGGAGAAGCTCATCTGGATGATGGCACCGGGATTTTGGAGGCATCTTTCTCTGATGGGAATATTTTGCTTTTGAATTTTTAAAGGGCATTATTGTAGAAAGAGAGAACAAGAATAATAAAAAGTCTTTTTTTAAATGCTTTTCTAAAATAAGAGAATATGATAAGAGAGTGGATAAAAATCTTTTGCTTTTATAAAATAAGAGAAAATGATAAGGGAGTGGATAAAAATCTTTTTGTGCATGTGCAAAAGTTTGAACATGCAGACTTTAAAATATATATGCCCATTTTTTTTAAAGATAGGTTTCATGAAGAAGGGTCATGAATACAGAAGATATATATATTTTTTTAGATAAAACAGAAGGACACAAGGTGAACTAGGTTCAAAGACAAAAACGACAACCGTTCCCCAGCAACGGTGCCAGAAAGCTTGTTGGAGCTTCTTAGCGTCAGCACAAAAGTTCACAAGCGCACAGAAGTACCGTTGTTGCCTTCACCCGGATGTATTCAGGGTATCATATTTCCATAGGGAACAGAGGTGTAAGAAGTCTCTAAACTAGCTCTCCCAGAATGACAATATGAAGAGTAGCTTGGGTAAAGAGGTTTGTCTAAGGCAAGAAACCCAAAGCAATGATAACTTTCCCACTACTTACTTGCTTCAGGCACTGACGCACTTGGTCTGCCAAGCGATATCAGTGTAAGCTCTACTCTGTGTTCGAACGTGGGGGAATGTAGGTACGAGTGGACAGGGCTGTCACCACCTGCCACCTACCCCTCTACCCGTGGGCGTGCGCAGCAAACGAAGGTAGACCCCAATCTAGACACCATGTCTATGAAGGCGACTACTACTCTAGTGTTGTACAGGAACATCCGTCTCTATCAGGAGTCCTCTACTAGAGCACCCATCCAAAGGACGAGCGACGATCCCACAAACATGTAGCTTTATGAAAGAGACATGCTTAATGAATCAAACCAAAGTTGAACACGAACTTCTTACTTCAAGTAGCAAGACGATCGTAGAGGTACAAGTTGGAGCTAGAGCCGACAAGCCCAGCACTTCGTCCACCCGGAGGTAGAACTGCTTCGACAGTCTGGCAAGCGAAATCTACATAGAGGTGCAATTCAAATTAGCGGCACCATCGCAGCTACCAAGGAGCTGAGCGGTCTCGCTCCTGCTAACGTGAGGCAATTTCTCTTGTGTGGTTCTGTAGAGGCTGCAGCAAGCTAGATACACAGTTTCATAGGTTCTCATCGTAAGCATTCCCTTTGCATGTGGTTGCAGCTGCTGATTCAGGAAAGTAGTTACCATCATACTCCATCCATGCTGCCGTAGATGGAGAAGCTCCTTTTTGTAGCTTCAACCGGTCAGGCAAAAGTTATACTCATAGCTCCGTAATAAGAATTACGCGTGTGGCTCGTAAAACTTGACGTGACTGCGGCTGGGAATCTGGACACAAGTTAAAGGAAATCGAGGAAAAAGGACCTTTTGACCACCATGGCACGCTTCAAACTTGATTGACTGATACGGTTGTGATAGGTCTTTTCTCTACTTATTTGACTCCAATCCAAGCAGTAGCAATAGTCGAGGGGCATAAGTACTGATTGCTATGTTGTGGACAGCTGACAACGCTTTGCAATGTCCTATGTGATCAAATGCTCAGCGGCCGGACCTTCTGGCGTTCCAAGTAAACTTCCACAGATACAGCCATCAGTCCTGCATTAGTTATAGGCGAGCCCTTTGAGATAAACACCCCGCTGCATGGTTCTTGCAAGTTCAGCAACTCTTGTCAAAGACACGAGTTGGGTCCACATAGAGCCGATTAGGCCAAAGTGTACACGTAGCTCGGTAGTCCAAACATCTATTCGGACCACGAGAAAGTTCGACCTGCTCATATTTGATCTCATAGTAATGTCCGGCGGCTGCATGTTTGATCGCGTCGGATAAAATCCTCTTCAATTTACTTTTGTTTTCCTTTGATGCTTTACTCTATCATATACTTGTAATATTTTATGTGGCTAACTTTATAGGAAGGTACTAGGGATTATAGTAAGGTCTGCTGAAAACTGTAGTAGAACGAGATGTGTTCAACATAGATCAATACCACTATGACCAAACGACCTGAGCCACACAGCGCTCAACTGAGTTCACCAACCTAATACAAAGCTCAACAAAAGTTTAAACAAACATGCAGATCAGAGTTCATCATTCATTTGCATCTGCTTCCCATGTGTGTGTGGCCAGTCTTTGTATACGCGCGTGCATGCCTTCATGGCCACCGTGCGTCGTTCATCGTTACTATTCGTTGAGTGAATATACTTTAAATGGTTGGATCGTCTGGCTAGAGAAGTCTACAGAGAGGTCCAATTAAATTAGCATCACCATCACAGCTGCCAAGGAGCTGAGCGGTCTTGCTCCTGCTAACGTGAAGCAATTTCTCTTGTGTGGTTCTGCAGAGACTGCAGCAAGCTAGATACATGGTTTCATATGTTCTCACTGTAAACATTCCCTTTGGCTATGGTTGCAGCTACTGATTTAGGTACCCAATTATCCTCTAACTTCATCCATGATGCGACAGACGGAGCTGCTCCTGTTTGTAGCTTCAACTGATCGGGCAAAAGTTATACTCGTAGCTTCGTCAGAAGAGTTACACGTCAGGCTCAAAAAATTTACCGGAGGCTCATGAGACTGACGTGACTACGGCAGGGAATCTTGACACAAGTTAAAGTGAATCGAGGAAAAAGGATCTTTTGACCACCATGGCATGCCTTAAACTTGATTGACTGATATGGTTGTGATAGGTCATTTCTATACTTATTTCACTCCAATCCAAGCAGTAGCAACAGTCGAGGGCAGAAGTACTGATTGCTACGTTATGGACAGCTGACAACGCTTTGCACTGTCCTATTTGATCAAATGCTCAGCGGCCAGACCTTCTGGCGTTCTGAATAAACTTCCACAGATACAGCTCATCAGTTCTGCATTAGTTATGGGTGAGCCCTTTGAGATAAACACCTCACTGCATGGTTCTTGCAAGTTCAGTGACTCTTGTCAAAGACACGAGTTGGGTCCACATAGAGCCGATCAGGCCAAAGTTGTAGACGTAGCTCGGTAGTCCAAACATCTATTTGGACCGTGAGAAAGTCTGACCTGCGCATATTTGATCTCGTAGTAATGTCCGGCCGCCTTAACTTCGATCGCGTCGGATTGTATCCTCCATAATGTATTTTTGTTTGCTTTACTGTGTCATATATATACTAGTAATATTTTATGTGGCTAATTTATAGGAAGGTAGGGATTATAGTAAGGTCTCCTAAAGAACTGAAGCAGAACGAGTTTGGTTCAACACAGATCAATGCCACTATGACCAATCGACCGGAGCCACACAATGCTCAACCGACTTCCACCCACCTAATAGAAAGCTCAACAAAAGTTTACACGAACATGCAAATCAGAGTTCATACAGTCGCATGTGCTTCCCACAAATGAAACCTAGTCACTTGTACTAGGACTATTGATACGTCCCACATAGATCAAGGGGCGAGCAGGGCACGCAGGATCCTCTCCACGTCCACCGTCGCTAAGATGGCGCTGGTGGCGGGCTCGAGGCTCTTGATCAGATCAACGATCTCATTGATATTCAATCCTAGTGGGAAGCCCTGCTCCACCTCCTGGACGCTCGCTACTCCGCCATTATGAAGCTGGGAAGCCGCCAGCGCCATGGCAGCCCTTGACGAACGGCGTCGAACACCACAGCTTGAAGGCGAGCGAGAAGGGCTTGGAGGCGCTCCTCTGCAATGGCTGGATTGCCTGCTGCCTCGATGGGGAAGGTGGAGTTATAGGGGACAGTCACGATGGCAACCAGGTTTTGGAGCGCCACCTCTACGGCCACCTTCCCTGGTTGGCAACGGCAGGGGCGACGTGTGCGGCCTCCAGATCACCGCGTAGCTGGTCCTCGATCCCTCAATACCTCCAAGACCATGCTATATGCGTGCAATAACTTGAAGAGATCATCTCTGTCTCCGTCACCGCCTGAGGGTTTTCCTCCTTCTGAAGATTCGCCAAATTCAGCAGCAGAGGGCGGTGCGAGGACAGATGGGCGTAGCATGGCATGGAATTGTGACTGGCAGCTCCCATCAGGGAAAGCCTCTAGGTGCCGCTTCCTGAGCATGACCGCGGATAAAGCACCTGGATCCAGGGCCAACGTGGTCCTCTGCAAAGAAAATGGACAATCTCCAAATACTAGTTGAAGTAAATGGCATGAATACAAATACTCTAGTAAGATGAAGATAAACAACATGAACAACAGTATGGTGATTGTGCACCTCCGAAGGGGGAATTGGCATGACAGATATCACGCCGCTAAGAGGTCCGTCTGTAGGTGGACAATTGCCGATGTAGAATGCCTCCGGTGCCACGCCCCAGCCAAGATCCTGCGCACCCGGTCCCATAGCTGCCATCACTAGTTCGTCTAACACCTTCTCATGGATGGAGGTGCTTGACTCGATTGTAGGGTCCCTCGTGCCTAGGTACCCACACTATGGGTTGTTACTCTTCTTCAAGGGGAGAACCCGACGGGCCATGAAGGTACAAATCACCATCGCCCTCGTCAAGCCCCGGCCCTTCAGGTCCTTGATCGCATCCATAAATTTGGGCACATCCACCGCAACATCCAGGTCTAGCAGCATCGACCATTCAACCGGCATGTCACCACGCAGCCGGTCCGAAGAATAAGATGCCAGCGGTGTCCCCTCATTAGGCAAATAGAACCACATCTGCTGCCACAACAAGTTCACGAACGGGCGGCGGCGAAGGCTCAGGTATCTCTCCTCCCATCTAGGACGAAGCTGGATCGAGGCCCCCCCATCCGAGGATGAAGGACCCCCCTGGCGGTGAGCAACCACTTTGAACAAAACCTTCCATAGAAAATAATGTGCATCGATACCTAGGAAGCCCTCGCACAGCATGATGAAGACGGAGTGGTGGAGGATCCCGTCTGGAGTCAAGTCGTGGAGGCGCAGCCTATAGTAGTACAGCAACCACCCGAGTAAGGGGTGCATCGGCAGCCCGAAGCCAAAGGCATGGAAATCGACGAAAGAGACAACCTCATTTGGCTTCAGCCTTGGCTCCACTTCCGTTGTTTCTAGCACTCTCCACCCGATCACGTCGGAGCTGTCCATGATTACCCCATAGCTCGCGGATCGTCCAACATCTTCCGGTCGACGGACGATTTTGTCCACTCTGTCATTATCCCTGCAGGGAGCATCGACGACGTAGAGGGCGCAGACGGGTGGAGGGCACAAGCTTTGGGATGGAATTGAAGCAGGAGTTCTGGAGAGCCTTCCCCTCTCGTCGACGGTGTAGAGGGCACAGTTGGGTAGAGGGCACTAGCCTCCGCCTATCACATTCAATGCGATGGGTAGCGAGGCGATGTCCCTGTTGCAATAGGCTACTGATGGTAGGCACGCGCGTGTGCCTGTGCGGGAATCCTGGAGCCTACTAGACGAATGGCCAACGCACGTCGGTCCTCTTCACTCTACCGTCCGAGTAGGCCAGATTTTAAATGGCCGGACCTTGTGTGATCCTGTGTGAATCTCCGTCCAGACATGAGCGCACTGTTGTGTGCCATCAATAGTAGTAGTACAGTCTAATAAGACGAATAGTCAAACAGGAATCATAGAAGTCAAAGAATTGAGTTTTACTTTGTGAGATGGAATATTTTATTATGAAAATACATTCACCGCTACATGTCTACAGTAATAGGTGGCAGATTGTGTGAGATGTGTCTGACGCGATCAGAGTTTCGATGAGTGGACATCACTACGGGTACGCTTGTAAGGTAAGACTGAAGATTTTTCTCCCAACCGCTGCGCGTAGCGTCGGGTGCCGTCGTGGTTGCTCGGGGGTCGCAACCGATGCTTGTATTTACATGTACCCCCACCCCACAACTGATGTTCTATACAATTCAGGTTTGTGGCAGCTCCAGAAACACAGAAAAAATAAAGCACCTGCACGAGAGGAGAACAAGAACAGAGGTATCGCACCAAGGATTCCTCAAGATTGTGAAGTTCCCTAGTTGGCACTGCAGGGCAGCTGTAACAACCCTAAAAATCCAAACACCAAAAATCACAACCAACAAATTTTTTTGTAAAATAACCAATGGTTGGTGAGTGTCATGTAGGAAACCAACTAGTTGCACAAGTAGCACCAAGTATTAATGAAGCATTTGCATTTAACTTACAAGAGTTTGATTTGCTTCTTATTTGATTTTATGTAATGTAATAAAATCAAATAACCCTCTATCACATGTGTATATATATGCTACTAACCGTGGACATGGACCCAAACCACCATGAGTCCCTAGTAGACCAAGCATGAAGTTTTTCTTGAGCTTACAAAGTTGCATGCACTAACATTTCATTTTATACTTTGCATGAAAATAGGAGGAAGAAATAGGAAAGGGGAAATGGAAAGGAGGCTTTCAGCCCGAGCAGCAAAAACGGCCCAGCCTGGCCTGTTTCCCCCGCGGCCCAAAGCCACCACCGTGTTTGGCCTGCTAGGCCGAAGCCGTTGCGGCCCACCCCAGCTGGCCTGCCCCTGCATGCCCGCCCGCACGCGTGGCCTCACGGCCCAGCAAGCCCTGCAGCCCAGCAAGGCGCTGCCGCTCACGCATGTGCGCCCGTGCCTGCCCACTCTGCCGTTGACTGCCGGGCCTCGCGTGTCAGCTACTACTTCTGTCCACCCAGCCATCCCATCCGAGTTCCAGAAATGGAACGGAGCAGCCCCGCCATTAGTCCTTTGCCCCCGATCGTGCCGCTGCATCCTGGCTGCCCGTCCACCGCGCCGCGCTCAGGGTTGCCCTAACCCTAGCTCGGAGCATGCTTGGCCGCTCGATGCGCTTCACCGCATCGCCGCCATCTGCCGTCGTCCATGGCTGCCATGGTGCCTATAAAAGGGAGGAGTCGGACCCATTAGGGTTTCCCCTGTGCCCAGCCGCAATCCTTGCCTGGCCACTACTCACTCGTTGCGCAAGGAGAAGAGGTGTGGAAGGAGGAGCAGGAGGCGGGAAAGAAGAGGAGCACCGGAGCCTGAGTAGGAACCCAGAGCCGCCATCGCCGCTCGAGCCATCGGAGGAGGACGCGGAGCCGCTGCCCGACTACATCAAGCAAACTGTGCCACTTTACTTCATTTGCCCCGAGCTGACGCAGCCGCTGCCTCGCCACCAGCCGGTTGCCTGCAGGTGAGCTCGTCTTGCTCGTTGCCATGGCTGCCCGCTAGAGCGGTGTTGCGTTCCCTATGCCCTACTCCATATCTTGCTTCCTTAGCTCGACCGACGTATTCGCCGTTAGCTAGAACGCCTTTTTGGCAAGATCGTGGAGTCGGCACAGACCACAATAGGGGCTTAGCACCTTTGCAAGCCTCGGTCTTCTCGGACTCTGGCTGCCAGAGTGCTGCCGTGGCGTTCACCACCGCGCGAGCCCCGCCGTGCCCCATTTAGCTTCGTTAGCTAGCTCATGGAGCTCCCAGCTACTCCAATCAGAAGAACAAGAAGATGGCGTCCTGGGCCGAAAAATGTCGGAGCTTCACCAGCCGTCGCCGCCTCCGCCGCCACCGCAGTCGCCGCCGGTCGAATAGGGGGTCCCCGGTCAATTTAAGCACTATGCTAGGTTCGTGTTAGTTTCACGAGCTCGTTGTGCTAGTTGAAGCTGCTTCTCGCGCGCTGTGGCGCCTTGCAGCCATGGTCGCGCTGCCCGCCGCCGTGCGCACGCCGGCCAGGTTGAGCCCCGCGGACCCGCTTGAACTCCACCGCCGCTTTTGCCTTGCCCTAGCGCTGCCGCAGCCACAGCTCTAGCCAGCACGAGCGGCCAGAGCCGCAGCACCGCCCGCTGTCGACGAGCACCGCCATGCCAGCCGCGCGTGCAAGGGGATTCCCCCCCGCGTGGACCATGTCCACCGGGCCCACCGTGGGCCAGATGGACTAACTAGTGGGAGCCAAGTGGCTCGCCTGCGTTTGGTCCACCATGGACCAAGTCTGCACCGCCCGAAGGTATAGACCAGGCCCGCTAATAGCCCACAGAACGACGTGGACAACCCAACTGATTGCCACGTGTTTGGGCCAGGCTGGCCCGACCCAGCCCAGATCCGGCCCTACCCAGGCCCGCTGAGGCCCAATCAGGGCCCGTCGGCGTTGACCGTTGATCGGTCAACGTTTACCATTGACCTGGTCCCGCTAGTTAGTGACTAGACCGCCTGGACCCACCTGTAAGCCGCTGTACTACCTCTGACTAGTCACGTTGCGCCACGTGTCACGTTGACATTTAACATATCCAAATTTCATAAAAATGAGCTCTACATCATAGGCTTATGTATGATTACATTTGGAGTTATTGAATTTCATTTGGTTATTTGTGCTACTCTATAGGAGTCGCTAACGTGACTATTACGTTTTGTTTCAGAGGAGGAGCAGTTTGAGGAGGATAACTACGAGTACAAGGAGGAGCTCCGTGATGACTTCGTAGGTGCCACATCCCACCCAACCTCATAGATCCTATTATGCATGGCATAATATCTAGTTTGCTAGAGCTTTATTTATGAATATCACCTGTGATAGGTTGCATGTTAGAATTGCCTGATGAAGCCTTTATCTTGTCGCAACCTTACTCCTGCACACCCGCTGATAGGCTAGACGCATGCTTATTTACTCATGATGCTTTTCTTCTACTACGCTTTATATCTGTGATGTGATGCGTGGTGGAGTATGGTTATATGGATAAGGCACGTAGTGCCATTTTACTCGGGGAGAGTGCTGCGTGTGTCTTGGGTGTGTGGTGAGGGTTTGAGTCGATCGGACAAGATTATATGATGAGCCTTGGGCGAGTCTTGCCGGGGGGTGTGTTCTGGGCATCCCCATGAGAGGTGCCTATGGCGGGTACATTGTGAGGTATATGGTGATCCCGGGGGTGAGAGCCTTCGTGTAGCGAGGCCTCGGGTAGGAGGTGCTGTTGTAGCATGGACTGTTGTAGTCCCTATGAGAAGATAATCCTGTCTGATCCCCCTAGGACCTGATATCTCTTGAGAACCGAAACCTTAGGACCTACGTGCTCACCGCTCGCTCCTGAATTGGCGGGAGACGGATGTCTGACTGGCTAGGACGGTGCCACTACTACTAGGTTGATAGCAGATAGTGTCGGGAGGTACGGGCATCGGGACCCACACCCTCCTTAGACAACATAGTGACCTTGGGGGGCCCGGTACTATGTCTCATAGTCTCAGTGTGCCGGTGGTATTCCGGGATGTCCCAGTACTGAGTGGTAGGGTGGCATCGCACCGGTTAGAAAGCAGCCGGAATCAGCCTAGGCGGGGCACCACCGATGATGGTGATCTTGTGGTTACGGGAGTACATGCTCTGCAGAGTTTTGAATCTATATATAGTCCGCGGCCTCGGTTTGGCCTTTCCCTCGACCTATGATTCTCAAGAGTAGTCAGATGAGTCCTTCTCTTCTTCCCCCTGATGTTACCCTTTTCGGCTGTGAGCCGCTAAGACAGGCTCCGAGAGGGAGTTGGACCTGTCAACTGAGTGCGAGAGGGTGAGATGTGTGCGATGACGAGATGGGAATGATGATGGATCAGAATGGGTTAAAACTTGATGTATTACTATTATATAATGATGGTTACTACTTGCATAGGAAACCACAGCCAAATAATAGGTCTTTTGATTATATCCTTTGCATCCACCAAATACTACATAGCAAAAGCAAAGCATAGGGTGGGACGAGTGGCCAGTACAACCATACTAAAAATTATTTGGCAGGTGAGCCCGACTACGACTTCACCGACGAGGAGTAGACGTCTCGTTCCTACGCTCAGGCTTCTTTTGGTGATTGTTGTTACTTCCACCTACCGCAGTTGTTCTAGATGCTGCTACTCTGATGATTCCGCCAGTGTGGCGATGTACTATTTGATGTAACCCCCTCTATTTGAACTCTTTTGTTCGATGTATGGATTTCTGTATCAACTATTGCTGGATAATGTGATGGTTTGAGAACTATTATATTATTCGTCATTCTGTGTATTTTCCCTTCGTGGGAAAATTGAGAATGTTTCAGCAGCAAGAAGACATGGAAATCCAAGCCAACACGACATGGAGTGCTTCATGGTCCTTCTTCCTGACATGTATGCAGATGAATTAGTAAGCGCCAGTTATCTGTGCCCAGATCTGGTGGGCTTTGCAATTGCGAATGAATCACTCCTTATATTTGGCTATGTTTATCGCTGTGCACGCAGAAGCTGCCATCTGAGATGGCCATGGCCATCGAAGCTTGCTGAAAACTTGAGCTTTATTTAGACGCTGACCAGATCCAGGCATGGTGGGTGGTAGAGGTGTTCCCTGTTGTCGACGACCTTATGTACCTCTGCTGGGGATGGAAGAAGATCACCTGTGTCCTCGACCTCCGCGATGGGTACACTTTTGTATTGCAGTATGATGGCTACTCATAGATTAACTTCAAGGTCTTCGATCTTACCGGCTGTCACAAAAAGTAACAGCACACCGACGTGGTCTCCTGTAGAACTCTCTCCCTGCCAATCCCGGAACCGAGGAGTTTTGCAGTGATCCTGAAGAAATACCACCTCAATGCGAAGTATCTGGTGAGAACTCACGCTAGACGCAGAAATTCCGATGTTTCAGGTTACCATTGTCATCCTTCACATCAATCTCTCTTTGTGGCAGGCAAAGAATGTTCATGTGGACTTTGAACAAGTGCACGGCTACGAGAATTTGTCGGTGGTCATGCTGCGGATGGCTGGGCAGTCCTTTGTCGTGGGCTTGAAAAGGAACATCAAGAACAAAGTCTACCGCACATAGTTCTGGTAGGGGTGGGACAAATTATGCGCTACGAACTGCCTCGTGGTTGGCGACACCTATTTTTTCATGGTCATTCACGAGTACACCTGGAGCATTGAAGCCAACGAGATGTGGGAGACGGACTCGATGGAATTGCTTGAAGCTACATTCAAGGTGGAGGTGCGCAGGACAAATGGCGAATGAAGGCGGTAAACTAGGCACATGAGTTGACACCATCTATATTTTGTCAGTTTAGCAGAAGTATTATCTGACCTATCAGGATTTCTAAGTATCGGATTGTCTCAGGCTTTGTTTGGATGGACTTCGACTAGTTAGCTCCCTTGATAGTTGCCACCACTCTATTTTGTTCATTTGATCACAAATATTGTCTGGCTTGTTAAGATTTTCTGTGCAGCGGACTGTCTTAGGCCCAGTGTGGATGGACTGCTGAGTAGTTAGCCTTTGGCCCAAGATAGTTGCCACCACTGTATATTTTATTATTTCTTCGAATATTGTCTTCGGCCCTGTTTGGAGTTGGACTGTGACTAGTTAGCTCTCCTAAAATCATCCAATTAGTTTGTTCATGAATATTGCTATTTATCTATTGATAGATTAGTACGGCCATACCTTATCCCTCCACTATAGTGTCTGGCTTTTTTATTAATGGCTTGGTCGATCTATGGGTCGCAGGAAAAATTCAACAGCTATGCATCCATCATTCGACGGATGCAGTTGATCCAAATCATAATTCAAGCAAGGATATATGGAAAAGTTACAGCCGAGCGTGTATACATACATATTATATATAGTAGACAAATATGAAGTGTGATGAAAACCATGAATAAAGGTAGACAAAACTATATGTTATTATATATTATGTAAACATCTATATGAATTTGAATAGAATGATATTATATTGTATCATATCTGATAAAAAATCGATAAGGTAATATAAAAAACAATAGAATATTTGATTACATATAGATGAAAAGGTGGTGAGACAAATAACATATGTCGATGACTTGTGTGTTAATGGATTAATATTTGCAATATATCACATAATAGAGATGACATGAATATTTTTTGTAATTAATATGGGATGACATGGACATAGTGGGCAATGATATGAACACATGGCATGAAGAGATAGGGCATTTAGTGGATCACTTAGAGCAACTCGAATAGAGTTGGTAAATGTGGATTGCTAAACCTATGATTTGGCCAACCTCTAAAATAGAAAACCATGTACAAAAATTTAAAAGTGCAGTAGCCTTTATACTATGCCAATGATAGTGGCTAACGACACATGCAAGCTATATTTACCAAGCGAGGTTCTAGGAATAGCCAATTTGCTATTTTACAAAACAAGACAATATAGCTGTTGGAGTTTATTTTTTGCTCTAAAAATCTAAATCTATATAGCATACAAAACAAAGGATGACATGTCACTTGGAGATCTGCTTGAAGAGATAAATCATTTGCTGGGGTTATCTTTATAAGAGTTATAGTACTCTCCGTTTCAAGTTGTTGTTCGTTTGACTTTTTTGACCTCAGTTTGACCATTTGTCTTATTAAAAAAATAGAGCAAAATGTAGTCAAATTAGCTTATTCTCGAAGATCTTTTGTTAATTAAGAAAGCTACAACAAAATAAATGATATTTTGAACAATTATTTGAATAAGAAGAGGGGTCAAACTTGGTATAAAAAAGCCAAACGAACTACAATTTGGGACAAACTAGTAGATATTATAAATAAAAGAGATCGAGAATACCAGTCAGAGTAGTAGGCGACCTCGCCGGCCACCAACATGTTGTTCGGCATGTTGTATTTATGGAGCTGGGGACTTTCTCCGATCGTAAACATTTTCCAATTAAAAAAACATAGAATATGTGGCGGTCTCTACTTGAGAGCAGAGGGGGTGGTCTCCCCGCCTGAAGGTTTGAATTTTGGGCAAAATTTGAGCTCCGCGCCCGCCAACACGTAGATCGGTTTTGCCCTTTCGTGCTGAAAATATGTTCACCTGAAACAAGGGCATTTGTGGTATTGTGGTGGCAACAAAAAAGCGCAAGGACGGGCCTTCTCCACCCCAATCTCCCATTCTAGCGGCCGCACCTATTTCTCTTCCCGCTCTGGCTTCCCTCAACACTTTCAAACTTTCAAGCAGTGCCGCCCGATGCTATGCCCACCCCGCTCTGAGCGCTAGGTGCCATCGCCGCAGCAGCTTGACTCTAGATCCGGATCCCCGGCCTAGGCACCCATCGCCATCAATCGGATCCGAACCCTAGCTGGATCCGGATCCGAATCCGGTGCCCCATCGTCAACGCCTGCCGCACCAGCTCCGCGACGACGATGAGACCTCGGGGCTGACAACGAACACTAGCTGGTTAAAGAGGAGGATTAGGTACCGAGATTCCTTTTTATGACGTGTCTTGCACTGAGGTGGTTGAACCTGAGATTATTGTAGCTGCATCTACTCTTTTATTGGATCAATGGTCCCCGCATAAGCTGTAGTTTGGCACTTATTTGTACACCCCTGCTCTGCTGTGTTGGCATTTGATATAATCATTTTCTTTAGTTTAATATAAGTGCCTTTGTAATCTATATGAAGAGGAGCTAAATCCTTATGAATGAGCACAAAATGAAAACATCATGAAGAATCTATTAAAGATGCAAGAATTAGGAATAAATGTGGGCCTAAAACCTTTGAGTCCTCCAAATGAAAAGGTGTCGGGCGCAAAGAGTAGACATGGTGAAGATTTGGAATACATCCCTGATCCAAGGGAGTTAGTTGATGGAGGTCCTAAATTAGATGAAACAGATTCAGAATTAGAAGCTGAGCCAGAGCCTCTTGCAGTTAAGTTGATTATTATGTCTTGTATTTTGTTATGAGGGGTTGGTGGGTGCAATGCAATGCTTCACTGTTTGGATAGCAATTTAATTTGTACATGCTTGCTGCTTTTGTTTGTTTCACCAATTTCAGTGTTAGGGTCCAGGAAGGAAAAGAAGGCGAAGTTCTACGAAGCAAGTTATGCCAACAGCACCAAAGTTGACTGATGTTCTTACTCGGTCTAGTAAACAAAAATTGCTGGATGTATCTAGTGGAGGTGGACATAGTTCTAGGTCGGCAGCAGCAACCGACCATGGCGGAGAAGTTGGAGGTTGGTATTAAATTACACATGACTCTCAATCGATCTGCCATATATTTTTGATATTTATATTACTTTTGTAACAATATGAAACCGAATTTATGCTAGATGACAATACCCATGCCAGAGAGGGTCCTTCTGAGCAAGCTCCGGTCAACCCCAAAACGTAGAACAATAATGAAAATGTGCATGGTTGGTATTAACTTATAACTGTGTATAAACCAATTGTGCACTAGTTATTTGATATCCATGTTGCTTTTGTAATAATCTAAATATATGAAAACGGTGTAGAAGAACCATAGGAAATGAGGAACAAGATGGGAAGAACTACGGGAATTACGTTGAAAAGATTAAGTAGAAAATATGGAGAAATGACGATGTGCATCTCTATTGCTGAGGGGAAAAGACGGCCACAGGATCTGCTGCAAGCCGCCAAGTTTGCCTTAGAGGCCAGTATAGTAGTTGGGTGTTGCATACCAATTTTGACACATTTCAAGCATTACAAGGCACCTGGCAGCATGGTCCATTTTGATAAGTTTCTGAATATGCTATATGATGTATCGGTATCCCTTCTTCACATTGCACCATACCGTGTGCAACTCACTTACTGATTTAATCTGCATTCACACTGATGCAGACAAATCTGGCCTTCGACCAGCACCACATACCAACAAGAGAAGCTTGCTGGAGTGTGTTTCGGGGTGCTGCGAGGCAGGAACACTACAGGTTGAAAAAATTGTACTTCAATAATGTCCCTGCTGATGAGATCATGACAAGCTCTCCTGTCGAGTCCAAGGATGATAAGCAGTGGCAAGGCCTTTTCCAAGCTTGGTCCATTGTTAAGAGCAAGGTGTGTGAACTCAGCGATTTCCTGTCTAGTCTTCCTATTGTCTACATATGCTGTGGTCTAACACAGATGTCGTTACAGGAAGTATCTGTAAAGAACAAGCAAAACGGTGCAATAGTGAAGTACCACCAGACTACAGGGTCTTAATCCTATATTGTCGGCCTCCATGAACTAGTAAGAGATGGTTGTTGTATTGTTATCGGTACTTTGTGTAAATGTAAATTAAAACTCACATGCAAAGTGAATAGATGGTGATATGAACCTGCTAGGGTTTGTGGTCGATCTTTCGATGAGA
>CM041628.1:55996177-56052985 GCA_023333625.1 Bothriochloa decipiens
CAGCAAGTATTGGCGTGGCTGACTTGGATGTATGTATTGGCGTGGCTAACTTGGATGTATGATTAGTGTTGATGTCCTCATCAGATGGAGAACAAGAGGAAGGCCGCACGATGACACCGAGTAGATGACAGTCTAACTGTCAAGGACTCGATGAACAACTTGGTGGACCTGATGGAGATGTTAATGCTGTGGAAGTCTTCAAGCGGTTCCATACCAGTAAGAGGAAAGGCCTTAGTGATGCTGCAAGAGAAGCTGTTGTAAGCACCTTGATTTGCTTTCCTTGAAATTTGCAAGTCTATCCCAATCTATATGGTACCTCTACATTGAGATTATGTAATCTCTGTTGGATCTAGGCTGATCTCTACAAATGCATTATGCTTATGTATTCTCTATCAGCAGAATGCTGAGGAAGACCTATGCATTAGTTATGAATCAATGTTCGGTGTTTTCAATTTAAATCCTCTACCACTATCTATAACCTAATGTTCAATGTATGAATATTCATAGGTAGCTATGGAAAGCCTGCTAGCAGCCCATGTTGGTGAAGGACAGGAAGTAATGGCTAGTGCTGATGTTGTTTGCAAGGTCATCTATGACTCCCAAGGTATGAATGAGTCACAGGCACACATCCGCAACATCCTTTTTCTGAAGAATGCTGGTATCCGGGCAGGGTCCACCATGACCGAGACATTAGCAAAGAGGGTCTTTCGACAACAGATTTTTGAGGAACAGGTATGTTGTGCTGGCCTTGTTGAGCGATTGGATGAACTAAAGAGGAAAGCAGAGAAGACTGAGATGGAGTTTGAGGAATACAGGAGATGACATGAAGAGCAGAAGAAGTTTTGTGATTAATTGTTGGCATCCAAATCTTCAGTGATTAACTATAGGTCTTCTGCTTTAGCGGCCTTGATGTGTGCACTTGTGTGTCGGTGTGTTTCGGTTTGATGTCTGGACATGTGTGTTGAAACACCGGCAGCGGCTTGCTGCTCATGTGATGTTAATTGGTTTATGTGATGTTCATGTGTGATTTTAATTGGTTTAAGCGATGTTTTCAAAATGGTTTATATGACGTTTTGGAGTTACTTTTGTGATGAACTGAATTTCCTCTATGGACGAACCAGGGCAGTGAATGTGGTGAAATAAAAGCTCGACATGTGGCCGAACTGGTGGTCTACACGTATAATGACCAGGCCTCGATGCGTGGGCTCCTGAATACCTGACGCGTGGAGGGAAATCATCTCGCCACGTGTCCCAATCAGAAAGCTGAACATGGACGGATGCAAAAGTGACAACTGGTCGAATGTCAAACGGCCACGTGGACAAATAAAAAACCGATAGATGGTCCAGTGAGGCACAGACATGTGGGCAAATAGCAACACCAAACCTGTGCCAATAAGAATGTGATACGTGGCTGAACAGGGACCTAACACATGGTCCTATGAGAACCTAAAACATGGAGGAACTGGAGCACGCCATGTCAACCTAATGGCCGCCAGGGAGCCTAACGACCGTCTGGGCTGTCATGTATGCATACGTAGCTGTCTTGTAGGCATACAGAAACAATACTATGACGGTCACCATTTGGTCATAGGAAACACACTTTCACGACGCTATTTTTAGAATCACCATAAACACATAAGAGTGACACGAGTTCCACAATGGTGGTGTTTTGGTCACAGATTCATCACAAAACTGAAATAGTGATAAATTTTGCACCTTCCGTGACAAAAATAGTTCATCATGGTAGGTCATATCTCTACTAGTGATAGCTAGGGCTTTCTAATTAATTGAGCAGGATAGATATTACTAAAATGATCTACTTCGGGCACCTGGGACCAACCAACTTGCAAGAGCTGGCGAGTGCACCCCTAAGTCCTACAGAACACAACTAACATGGTGGAATACGTAGACCGAACAGGGCTATCACCACCTGCCGACTACCACTGCGATTTGTTGAACTGAATGCAAACCAGGGTAATTACTAGCATAGACCCCACGTCTAGACTATTAATTACTACTCTACCCGTCGACAAGGTAAATCACTCACACTAAATATATACTATGTAGTAAATAAATACTGAATAGTAAATACTAAGTAGTAAGCAAGGAACCAATAAATCACTTTATTAAATAACTAAATGCTCAATTAAAGAAAAAGAACACTAGAGTTACCAGACCAAAGACGACTCTCGAAGACTAATTCCAACTCTAGGAAGAACTCCTCATCACTCTATTCCCACTCCAACACTAAGACTACATATTGAAAGTAGAGAGAGTTTCTCTTGTGGTGTGTCTTGAGAGTGACAGGGTGCACCTCTATTTATAGTGGAGGTGGAGTAGGGGCTACTCCAATGCCACGTCAGCGATCCAGGTGCTTCTCCATCATGGCCCTTTATTGGAACCGACCTTGAACCGACTTTAATCAAGGGTGTGGATCGAAGGTCATGCATGCCTCCATGCATAGAGTCGGTGGGGAAATCTGAGCCTGATGGGCCACCAAATGGGGGTCAGTCGACCCCTCTGACAGGTGGGATCAACCCTTTGAGTGTGGGACCTCTTCTTGTGTCGATTGGTGAAAATAGGATGGCTGGATGACTCCATAAGGGGTTGGCCAACCCCCCATGATGAGTGGGGCCATCCCCTTCTTTGTGGGCCCTCTCCACCTCCTTTAGAGTGGTATGAAGTGGTGGGACCCCTTGATCACTTCGAATGATGGAGATGTGGGTCCATGGATCCATGGGACTTCATTTTTCACTGTTGAGAGGAAATACACTTGTGATCCAAGGGTGGCACTTGCTTGGGACTGTGTTGGGAGGGTCCTGGTGATCTAGCAGCATCTGAAAGTCCCATAAGGGGATCGGCCGGTCCCCCTTTGGTGGAATGAAAGGATCATCTTTTGTAGGTGGCTTCTACATGCAATTCTAAGCACAATGGTGGTGCTGGCTTCCCCAAGGTTGGGTCGGCTGACCCCATCATTGTGCCCATCTTTTGCATATTGTATCCAGAAGCTATGATATTGATGAATGTGAAGTTGGTTTGTCAATGGCCATACATCGTTGGCTGCCCAACCTTCATATGGAGCTTCTGGACACTGAAAAGTACCTGTTCTGAGTGCTTGCAACCAAATAATGACAAGTACATGTGGAACCAAGTTATTTGTGCCTAAGTCACTATGTGTTTGGTGGTTTCTTTCCAGAAAGAATGTCTTGTTGACAGTTTTGATGGGGTAAAAGAATGGTACAACTACCATCAACAGTTATTTATATTTTCCCGTAGGAAGGTGGGGGTATAAATACCTCTAGCATAGATATGTTATGACTTCATATCATCAAAACATGTCCCACTATGCAGGGGTTAAACAATATAGTTTGTAGATAGTGGACACACATGGAGCAACCTTAAGGATAAAAGGTAACATAAAGAATAAAAGAATAATCCTAAGCGGAGCAGGTACGTCATATACATTTGCATAGAACAGTTAGTGACATATGATAAATAGGTTAAGATACAAAGCCAATGTCAAGAGCAACAGGGAGATCCCGGCAGCTGATCTGTCAGCCGATGGGGACATTTATGAACTCCTACACAACATACGAACATGGGGGATTATGAAGGACGGACAAGACTATGTCACTCCCTGCCGTCTACCCCTTAATCGTGGCATGCTGTCATATCTGAAGGCTTTCTCGCATCCAAACACCACGTCCGCATACTAAGGAGCTACCTATATCCCCTAGGACTCTGAAAGTCCTTAGTTTGGTTTTCGATAATTGATGAAACCTAGGACTAACCTTTGATCTAAGTGGATGATTTAGAAAAAGGTAGTCCGTGTCAAGTGGAGCTCAATGGATGAGTCATGATATGGAGTCATGTAGCCTATGGTGAAGATCAAGATGAGGACTTGGCTCGATGGACCGGTTGGAAGTGTCAAGGGCAAGTTGAGGCTTCAAAGAGAAGGACCATACGGCGGTGAAGCTTGGTCAAGACTTGGCGCTGAAGGACTGACCAATGGTGAAGAGCAAGTAAGATCGAGATCGATGGACCAAGACGGTTGCATGATGATATGGAGTTTCAGGTGTCATGTGAAGGCTTGGCGGTTGATGGAAAAGCAAAATGGGCTCAAGGCAAACGTATAACCTATAGGGCCATTTTGTTTTGCACTCAAGACACCAAAGAGGGTGTGAGTGGTTTAGGATCAATAGCCGAACTATGAAGAGGGGAAGTCTTCGGTAATTGTTCTTGAGTGCCTCTAGGTCTATCATTTCATGATGATGCATTAGAATCTAATGTGCTAATTGAAAACCCTTGAAAATGATTGTGAAAATGCTAACACACAAGCACATGGAGATGTACACTTGGTGGTGTTGGCACATTTGCAAGGAAGGCGATGTTGAAGTTGATTGTGATCAATTTGGAGAAGAGAGAAAGGTTTAAAAAACTGCTTTGATCCTTAATGTTTGGGATCAGGATTATATGTGGGTTGTATAGCCCTCTGTGTAAGCTTTCCAACGAGTCCAAGAAGATCAAAAACAGAGTTCGGAGCTAAGAAATATGCCCGTTTAGTGCCGGGTGGTCCACTGCTCAGATGAACTCTGGACGCTGGGCTGCGTACGCGTCCAGAGGGGCTGCGGATGCGTCCAGAGAGGGTTGCTGACACGTCCGGAGCTCACAAAATTGCGTCCAGAGCTGGGTCATTTGAATCGCTAACTTGGGCGTGAAAGAAGTGAATGGTGCGGACGATGACATCAGCGTCCGGAGGGTTGGATGCTGAGCGTCCGAAACTCCGGATGCAAGTCAGAGCCGACCGTGCATTTGGGGATAGCTCTAGACACCGGAGTGCTGCATCCGGAGGTGAGCGTCAGATGCATCTGGAGGTACGTAATGGCTAGTTTTCGAAGGCCATTTGGACGCACGAGAAAATATAAAGCGCCAGACGCATCCGACGATGGCCCCGGACGCCTCCAGAGGTCTCAAAAATCAATTTAAAGTGGGCAACGACTAGTTTTGGATGTGGGGGCTTATAAATAGAGGTTGGCCTGGGCATGGTCATCTCTCTCGACTCTCTAACCTTCTTGACATCCTATTGAGCTGAAGTTTTGCCCTCCTACTCATTCTCTGTTGCTTGGTTGCACATCATAAGTGAGATGAGTGATTTGAAGTGCATTTGCATAAGGTGATTCATCTAGTGGCACTAGCGAGTCATTTGGCTGGTGGATTTCTTGTTACTCTTGGAGAGTACTGCTCCTAGCCGGCTTGGAGTTCCTTGGAGACGTTGAGAAGAGTTTGTGAGAGGTCTTGAGCTTTCCTCGACGGAGTGCCAAAACCTACTCTAGTAAATTGCTTGTATCATTGAGTTACCTCACTTGAGAGTGGTGTCTTGCGGTTCCCTTGCGAGGAAGTGGCTTGCGAGTCACACCAAAGAACAATCTAGGTGTTGGTTGACACAATGAGTGACGTAGCTTGTCAGTGCATGAGTGAACACTTGGTGAACAAAAATAATCGTGTCATCATTTGTCTCCCGGTGATTGCTTCTTCATATTGTGATTGTTGCTATATTGTTTGATTGGTTATCATCTTGGTGATTGGCAACATCTTCTCTTCACCGTCGGTATTGAAATCACCATCCTATCTCTTGTATTTTCATTCATAGCTTATCTTGTGTAGCTTGTGTAATTATATGTAACACCCCTGGTGTTATATTAACTAAAACATGCCATGTCATCATATGCATTGCAAAGCATTCATGATTAGGTCAACCTTAATGTGCATCAACTAAAACAAATTTACATTTCATACGTTGCTTGTGTTTCTGAAATGATGTGTCACATGAAATCAAAAAAATCTATTTTCGAATGTCACCCCCAAATACTTGGTTTATATTCTATGTACTTGAGGTGTAAACCATATTTACACTAGTGTCAAGCATAGTCTATAAATTTAAGTACAACCCTTAAAAATGAATTCCATATTTGAAATTGAATTTGGATTTCAAAGCTTGTTCCCAAGTCTTGCAATTCATATTTGAATTCAAATTGGAAAGCTATAAAAGGATTTTCAAAAGTCAACTTGGTCAACCAAGGGTACTATTGGGTCATTGACCTTAAAATGCCTTTGGATGATGTTTGTGCTCATTAATTAACAACCAATTAATTTAGAAACCAAATCGAGTTTGAATTCAGTTTCAAAAACCCTAATTTCAAAACCCTTTTTTTATCCCCTCTTCTATATTTCAAATTCTATAAACAATTTTGAGATACTCTCAAAATATGGTTTGTAGATCTTGATAAGAGCTATATTTATAGTATTCAAAGTTTTTCAAGTTTCCAAAAAGAATTTTAAATGAATTTAAAAATACAATTTTTTCAGCATTTGTCCCCTTTAGATTTTAAAATCATAATTCAAAAATTATGCATAATTTGGGAAAACTTTGTATATGAAGAATGTTTGGTTTGAAAAGTTGAGCATTTCATAGATTTGAAGAGTTTCAAGTTTTATTAAAAAAATCAAAAGTAATTTTAAATATTTATTTCTAGGGTTTTGTTTCCCTTTTGAAATTGAGTACATGTTACAAAAACTAAGCAGAATTTGAATATGTTTGTTAAATGAAAAATGTAGCTCTTGAAAAGTTATGAAAGTCTTATTTTTGGAGATTTTCAAGTTCCTATATAAATTCTGGAGTAATTGGCAAAATACCGAAGTGACATCAGTTCTACAGTAGTTGCTGACGTCATCATTAACGTTTCACCTCACTACTCACCATAGCCGCCATGTCCATGGCCGCCATCCCGGCTTACCAGCCATCACCAGCGCGCACGACGCTAGAAACCTCCTCGACTGCGTGTCGCCCGCCCGTGCTTTGTCTCCTTCCTTTAAATAGCGGAGCCGACCGATATTTCTCTTCTTTTTACTCTGCTTTCGTCAGCTCCGCTGCTCGCCGTTGTGCGTCTCCCTAGCTAGCTCAAGTAGCCTCTCACCGCTCGGAGTTGCGTGAATCGCGGTCGTCTTCTTCCTGGCCGTCATCAAGTTCGCTGTGAGCCACCACCGTCGACTGCCGCCATTGCTGCTCATTTTCCTTTATCTTCTTCACCTTCATGTCCGCGGTGAGCTCCTGAGCCTGTCCATCATCTAGTTTCGCCTCTTTTGTGCCATAGCAGCCGAAGCTCGTGCCACCGGCGAGCTTTGCCCTGTTCACCGCCACGCGCATGGCATCGTGCTTTAGGAGCTGCGTTTGGCTCAATTAGTTTGTGCTTTGCACCTGCCTGAGCGTATAGAACAGGTTGGTGCCCTCATCATCGTCGGAAATAGCTCCAGTCGCCGTTGCCGCCATAGCCGCGCGCCGCCGTGCTACCATGGCCGCCGGCCAGTGCGTCGCTGTGCCTTCGCCGCTTCATTAGCTAGCCCAGCTTGTTCGCCTTGTCGAGCTGAACCTACAGGGCCAAGTCCCGTCGCCAGAAACCTCGCTGTTGCCGAGAAATCGCCAGTTAGCGACGGTGGGTCGATGGTCAGCGCCGGGAACACTGTTTAAAAATGCTATTTTCAGAAAATGATTTAAATGCTATTTTCAGAAAATGATTTAAATTCTATTTTCTTCCATAATTTATAGTAATTCATGTATAGCTCCAAAAATTCTAAAAATTTTTGTGTATGCTCTTTATGATGTTCTCTACCTAAGTAAAATATAATATGCTAAGTTTGAGTACTTTTTGCATAATTTAAAATTAGTCCTTTTAATTTAAAAATGCATCTTCTTTGATTTTTAATAAATAAAATAATTGGCTTTTATTTTTGAAATTTGTGTTGCCATCTAATTAGACCAAGATCGTTTCAACATAAAATTTTGATCTTATTTAGACAACTTTAATTTTATGCCTTAATTTATGCTTTTTAAATAATTAATTAACCTTTTTAATCATGCTTAATCATTGTAGGATTTGTTTGACTTTGGGATTGATTGATGACCTTAGGTCATTAACCTTAATGACCTTTAGAACTTTAATTAATTGTTTGCACTTATCTTAATCATGTCATTAGGGCTTAATTAATGTTATTTCATGTGCTTAATGAACTTCATTAAAGACGTAGTTAACCCTAATTAACTTAGTAAGTAAACTTTGTTAGCTTTCAACTTTATCGTGAAGGAAAGTTGTCCTCGAGTTCTTAATCTGGTTATGCATCCATCAAGCATCATGTTTATTATTCCATCATGTTGAAAGATATCATGTTTTCATGTAGCTTCCGTTAACGGAGAGTTTAACGTTGTCAAACCAGATCCCAAGGAAGAGCAGACTTAAGAGTTAGGTGTTGATCCAGAGCCAGAGAGCGTCTACCCCGATCACCAAGGCAAGCCCCAGATGCATTTAAATCCTATCCTTGTTTTATAAAGTTTTTATCACTTTAATTATGAAATGCTACATTAGAGAATAGGAGTTGAGTGAAAACCAACCAGTTGTATTACCTGTCTTACTTCCATATTACCTTGTTACCTGTTTATTTAGAAAATGCATAGTAACGCTTAGCCCTGCTTAATTAGCTAAGTTTTCAAAAAAAAATAATAGAATGAAAAAGATGAGATTGGCTTCACCTGATGGAATCATGATGATAGTTAATAAATTGAGTCCGGACGTTTAACTTGCATTGGGAAAGGAGTCCCTCTGTAGTGTTTTCGTCTATTGATGATATAGGCCCCGTCCGTTGTAGGCTTGCTAGATCAAGACTAGATAGCCACATGCATGGTGTGGTATATTGTGGGTTTGAGTCCCACGTATATCGATACACTGTGGGTTAGAGGTCCCATGTGTATCATGTGGTTGATATATGGCTGTGGTTGTTATCCTGGTATATCATGTGATCTGATATGCAGAGGAGTTAGAGTCTCTAGTATATCGGTGATCTAGGTCCTAGCTAGGTAAAATTGATTCGAATCACTGTTGCTCCTCGGAGAAGGAGACTTGATCACTGCCCTGCATCGTTGTCAGTGTTTGGACCCGGGGGTGCCCTAAGCTGACAGGTAAACGTGTACTGCGTGCTCCCTAATCCGAATGGTGATGCAAGAAGAACACATGATTTTTATCCTGCTTCGGGCAAGAGAAGGCCCTACGTCCAGCGGGGGTAGAAAGTTTGTATTATCTTGCACCGAAGTGCTTGTACAGGGGAGAATACAAGTGAGCGAGTGAGAACGGAGGTGTAGAGAGTGAGATTGTGCTAGGACTTGAGCGTTTTCTGGGGTTCAGGAAGCTCCCCCTACAACGAACCCGGCGTCTCCTTTTATAGGCCAAGGAGAGGCACGGGTGTACAAGAGTCCTAGAGCTGCCGTAGATGATGACGTCGAGGGGGTGATGCCGATCATGTCATAGCCGCTGTAGAGGCGCGCACCCGGCATGGCTTGCCCTGTAGTGACGTGCTTGGAGTCGATGGCAGTCCTCTAGGGGCATCACGATGACACCGCAGGTGGTCGGTGAAAGACCCGTGCCCATCCGTGAACGTGCTGGTCCTTGTTCGTGTCGTGTGAGGAGTTATTGGAGTGCTGACAGGAGGCGTCGAGGTTTGACTCGAGGGGTGGCCGAGGGGGGTCGAGGCCTGAATGGATAAGGCCATGCCCCGCGAAATTTGGTACGAATGTTGGCAAATGTGTTTCGAGGGGGCGCCTAACAGTGTACAGTGCCCGGCATGGCGTAACAGTGTAGTACGAATCGCTGATTCTCCGGGTATGGGCAGTGAAAGGAGGATTCAACCCTTGTATTTGACCACTGTAACACCGCTGTAGCCACGATGGTAGGAGTTGGTGGGAGCATTGAATGCTTTGAGCGCCGTATAGGAAGTAGGTAGATCGAGGGGGGTAGTAGCAGTCGACGGGGGTCGTCCGCTCGGGCAGACTTTCGCCACTCGTGGGGTCGTCCTCTCGGGCGAACTTCCATCACTCGAGACTTTCCATCGAACAGGAGACGGTCTCGACTTTGACACTGCTCGTGGGCGGGCCCAGCAAGGCTCGAGGTCCGCTTGGTGGACCCTCGCCTCTCAGGCTGGTTGCAGGCTTTTTGGTGATTTGGATTTAACTGTTCGGGGACTGATTCTCCTGGAGATCGAGGGTTTAGGGTACCCCCTTATCTAGGTACCCTACAGTAGCCCCCGAGTCTCTGCACGAGTGCGGGCATTCACACAGAGGCTCATGAACTGGATTCATAGTGTAGGTCATTCTCTGAAGGGTGCGCGTGAGCGTACCCTTCGGCGGTAGCCCCCGAGGCCTCAGGAGAGTAGAATACTCTCCTGAGGGCTTTATGCTTTTCTTGCCGAAGCGTGCTCGAGTGGTCAAGCCCCCGGGTGGTTGGTTCCTCTTTCGTCGAGGCCATCCGGTCGTGAGCGAGCCCCCGAGCCTCTTTCGTCGAGGTCAATCAGGAACAAGCTCGTCTTTTTCTTGCGACCCTCATGTTCCGTTTCGTCGGGAGGAGGGGTGAGAAGCGTCGTGCTACCCTTGTTTGGGCGAGCTCCGACGTCCTCGGGTGAGCTGCTATCGGTAAATTAAAGCAAGAGCTCGTGCCCCGTTCAATAGGGGTTGACTTGTGGCCGCGGAGGCACTCTTATTGAAGTAAATCAATGGGTCCCATGGATGCCGACCCCTTTTGATCAGGTTCGGTGGCTCGATGCCTCCCTCTGAGGGGATTCCGAAGTGGACCCTTAGTTTCGCCTTGAATATGTCCGAGGGGCCTCGAGAGTTCGCTCTCAAGCAAGGGACTTGTGTCGGCTCCCCCTCGGTTATCCCTGACTCAGGTACTCGAGGGTGGCTGTCGAACCCTGACCGAGGGCCAGCCTTCGCTCCCTTGAGATTTTTATGTGGGGCCGAGGCCCACATTCCTTACCGTGGAAGGCTCCGTCGGGCGTGTCTTTTTAGGTGGAAGTTAGAGCGGCGCGGTCGCCGGACCCATGCAATGGCTAGAGCCTGTGTGGTTGACGCGTGTTTCCATTCACGGGAATCGAGGGAGTGGTTAGGTAGGTGCAATAAATGCGAGATTTTACCGGCCTCCCGGTCGGATCCGCCCGTTGCTCTTCGGCCTGCCTATAAATTCGGGGGTAGGGCTTCGTCCATTCCCCATCTTGCCTTCCTGCTTTCATCACCGTCGCCACCGGAGAGCATAGCCGCCCTGCTTGTTAGCCGCCCTTCGGTCCATCCGCCGAGCAGATCCGCGATTTACCATTGTGCCAAAGCTTCTTCCTCCGAAGGATTAGCTCCCATTGGCTATGATAGAGCAGGAGCTCGAAGGGCTGGTGGATGAGGGGCTTCTTCGCCGCACCATCTCGGTCGACCGGCCGGAGTGGATAGTGCCGCCGAAGGAGGACCGGGAGCCGAACACACCAGAGGGGTACGTAGTGAGCTTCGTCAAGTACGACCGGATGGGGCTCGAGTCACCTCCGAGCCGGTTAATGCGGGCGCTGACCAACTACTACGAGGTCGAGCTGCAGCACTTCTCCCCCAACGCCATCTCCAACGCGGCGATTTACACCGTCGTCTGCAAGGGATATCTGGGGATGGAGCCACACTGGGAGTTGTGGCTTCATGTCTTCAAGGGGGAGCTCTTCACCAAGCCGGTCTCACAAGGGAGGACGAGGATCGCTCGTGTCGGTTGCTGCAACCTGTCCTTGAAGTGAGCGGAGCTGTTCATCCTAACGGGGCTAATGTCCAGCCATAGCGGGTGGCACGCCTGATGGTTCAACGTCCAGAACGACGAGGGCTGGCTGCCGCCCTACACTGGATGCACCATCGCGGTGCACCCAAAGCATTGGCCGCGTGGCATGGCGAAGGAGCGTCAGGTGAGGCTAAATCCTCTCCTCGATGCGTTGAGGACTCTGCGCGAGCGGGGGCTGAACGCCGGGATCGTCGTCTCGGCGTTCCTTACCCGGAGGGTTCTCCTGCTGATGCGGTGCCCACTGCGCTTGGACCAGATAGTACTCGAGGAGCCGCTCAAGGGGTGTCGGATGTCAACCAAGGCCCTTCCTTCCGAGGAGGTCACGAGGCGGGTGAGGGGTGTGGTCGCTGGCGCCTTCGCATCGTACGAAGTGAACAACATCCCGATGCTGCCTGACAACGGTCACGTCAGCTGGTGAGTACCTCGTCACGTCGTTCTAGGATTTCTTTCTTCCCCAACTCATCCTCGTGCCTTTCTATCGTGGGTTTGTGTACAGTGGGCCATAGACTTTAGGGCGTCGACGCCCCCAGTCAAGGAGGACGATCTCGATCGTTAGGCGAGACACTTCACTGCCCAGCAGTAGAAGAAGACCAAGGACAAGGAGAAGAAGAAGAGGAGGAAATGGAGCCTCGAGCACCTGGTGCGTGAACAGCGCCGGGCGAAGCAGGGGCGTGAGGGGCTTTCCGAGGAGGAGTCTCCCTCGAAAGAGGAGGAGGAGGACGAGGACAGCGATGACGAAGGGGTACAGGCGCGTCTCGACGCCTCGGTGCCCCAAATGGCCTAGGCTGCTACCCCCTCTATGCAGGGAACCGTCGGGGCGGGGTCGTCCTCTCAGGCCTCGAGGGTGACCTCGGTGCCCGTCGAGGGCCGGGAGATGAGAGCCTCAGAGCAACCCTGGGGGTAGGGCTTGAGCGACCCCTCGACTCAGGGTAGGTCATCGTCTCGTCGCACGCGCGGTGGGACACCTCCGGCCCCTTCACGGGGGAGGTCGAGCACATCGCCGCCTCAAACTAGGTTCTCGGCACCCGGTGCGCAGACCCAGAGCTGGTCGACCTCGGAGAAGCAAGGAATGCTGAGGATGTCATCGGTGGTGGCTCCGAGTGGCTCGGGTTCTGACATGGGCCCGTCGAAGAAGGGGGCTCAAAAGCCCCCGAGCGATTCGAAGGTGGGCAGGAGGGCACCCCTCATCCCCGTGGGGTAAATTTTCTGGCAACTTCAGCCCTCCTTTCCCCCTTTTTTGTTTTGGGTGTTCTTATCATCTCTTGCTCGTGTGTGCTCCAGGGCCAAACGTGCACTAGAGACAGCAGCTCCCTCCCCTGCCAAGCGGCTCAAGACCGACTTCGCGACGAAGGTGGCGGCGTCGACAACAGGTGTTACTTCGATGCCCCAGGCGGCGGCAGTGGCTGCCTGGATTGCAGAGGCCCGCGCCGCTATGACTCGCGGTAGGCTGACGTGCGCTGCTTCCGTTGCAGGCTCGATCGGCCCAGGGACTGTGGCGGGGAGGGACGCAACCCAGAGCCTGGAGCAGTCCGACGTGACTCTGGCATCGCCGGGCTCGAGGACACAGCCCGCGGCCGGGAGCCGGGGTCAATGGAGGAGACCCTGATTATCGTCGAGGGCGAGGGGACGGATTCCTCCGCCCGTGACGCAGAGGAGACGGCGGAGACCCCTCAGCAGCAGTATCTATGGCCAGCATGGCCACACGGGCTGCACGAGCTGGAGGAGCGGCAGAAGTTGGAGCGGCTGCAGAAGCAGCAGGAGGAGGAGCAGCTGGCCTCCAGCCATCCTGAGCAGTCGCAGCAGCAGGAAGAGTGGCTCAAAATGAGCCAGCTGCAGCAGCAGGAAGAGTGGCACAAAACGAGCTAGCCGCAACAGCCGCAGCCAGTGGGGATGGCCTCGAACCTGTCGTAGCCGGAGGAGACAGCCCCATCGGCCGCGGGGCAGGACGGCAGGCGGCCGGAGCTGCTGTCTTCGAGCCAGCCAGAAGGGGCTCCGCTGAATGCGGGCCAGGAAACCAAGCGGCTAGAGTCGTCGGCCTCGAGCCGTTTAGAGGGGCTGGCGACTGAGGATGTCCTGGCGTGGGGGAGGTCGGAGAGCCGATCGCGCAAGCGGCACCAGCGGAGGCGTCGACGGCCGAGATGGTTGCGATGGCATTAAGGCCTCACCCGACATCGGCTGGGGCGTCGGCCGATCGAGGATCCTCGTACGGCCCCGGTTTGTACGCTCCCAGCCTCCTCGCCATGGGGAAGCAAAATGTAGGGGAGGCTGGTTCGTCGAGGGTCGAGGAAGGAGCGGGGTTGCCATTCCCCATGCTGGCTGACCGAGTGCTCCGGCACGGTGGCTCGGTCGAGATAGGGGATGGCATTATGGCGGCGGTGCAGGAGCAGATCGAGGAGGACCTCCCTCACTGGGGTCGGGAAGCTCTTCGACTCCAGGACCCGACAAATCCCGACGCTCCCATGCTCGAGGTGAACAATCCGGCAAAGGTTGAGAGATGGGAGCACGTCCAGGAGTTTCGGGCCTAGTTGCAACATGCCCTGCGGTTGGCGATTGACGTCGCCTCCGAGGACTTGGCAAGATGCTTCTGGGTATGTGATCTCCCTTCGCGGTGCGGGGGTCAATTTGCTTTCTCATCTGACACCCCCTTTTTTGTCTTTTTGTTCCCAGGACCTGAGGGGGCGCTCCCAAGCCAAATCCCAATTCATCCACCTGACGAGGGGTGGATGGGAGCAGGCTCCCATGCTGCAAGAGGCAGTCGAGGCTGCCCGGGCTGAGGCAGAGAAGGCGAAAGAAGACGCGGCCAAGGCCCGGGAGGAGGTGGTGAAGGCCAAGGAGGACGCTTGTCGGCTCGAGGGGAGGCGGCCCAGGCCAAGGAGGATGCCGCCAAGGCCCGGGAGGAGGCGGAGAAGGCCAAGGAGGATGCCTCGGTGGCTCGAGGGGAGGCGACCCAGGCCAAGGAAGCGGAAGCCAAGGCCCAGGAGGAGGCGTGAAAGGCCCTCGAGGCCTTGTCCGCCGAGGCTGCCACGCTGAAGAAAACCCTCCAGGAAAAGGAGGAGGCCCTCACGTTGGCTGGCATGGCAATGGCTAGCATGGCAATCGAGGACCTGAGGGTGGAGAGGACTGAGGCGGTCCGTGCCCTGAAGGCAGCCAAGAAGGAGCACGCCGAGCTGCAGGAAGGGTACACGACCCTCGAGACCCATGCCGCTCGTGAGTCTTCTTCTTTAGCCTTTGGATTTCGCATCTGCCGCTCTTGTCGTGGCTGAGCCCTGCCTTACATTTCAGACCTCAACGAGGAGTTGATCAAGGCTCAGGACAGCTTCAAGAAGCTCCGGGACGCCTACTTGGCCGAGACGAGGTTGACCGACACCCTCAGCACCGCGATCACCTTGGTCTGTGACAGCTTCAATGTCAAACCTCAAGTGGAGGTCGACATAATTGGGGGCTCCTTCGTCGCCCGGCTGTACGAGCTCAGCCATGTCGTGAGAGAGCAAGTCCGGAATGCACTCCATGTCAGTGTGAAGCGGGCGAAGGCGGTTGTCTTCTCTGGCTTCACCTACGACATGGGGGTGGTCTCCCATGGCTTTGTCTGCGACCCCTCCAAAACCGACGTCAAGAACGAGGAGAGGCATCGGGCCTTGATCGAGGCTGCTGAGGAGCCCGCGGTCGTCTAGCGAAGCTGTTCGAGCCCGAGGTCCTTCCGTCGGGCGTCGACGAAAAAGAAGTAGCCGGCCTATGAGCCAAATCTGGGCATGAAGGCCCATGTAATAAGTTAGATTTTTGACTTGTGGCGGTGAGGCCTTGTGTTTTATGTCCTTTTCTTTCCTACCAGCCTGACTGTATTTTCACTAAGTAAACTCGATGCACGGTCGTGCCCCTCAATGGGGGGAGTGAGTGGAGGTACCATAGCACAGAGGCATAGGTGATCTCGTGGCTCGACAGCCCTCGACCCTTGGGACATTCTCGTGATGTTTTTGACTAAGTGCCGACACATATCGAGGCGTGTGAGGAAGAATAGACATCGAGTTTTGAAAAAATGTATGAGTTTTTTAGGAGCTTCGGGGGGTTCCCCCCCTTTTGTAGCCCCCGAGGGAGGCTCGACTCTGATGAAGCAGAGTCGAGGCTACCTTATGCATATGAATAAAAAGTTTGAACTTGTAAATGAAAGTACTTCTTATTTATTTACGACATGGAAAATGTACAAGGCCTCGAGGCCCTAAGGGTAGAAGCGACGTAGCTGTTCAATGTTCCACGCATTGGTGAATGTCTCGCCCTTGCCGTTGGATAGCTTGTAGGTTCCGGGCTTCAACACCTCAGCCACGATGAAAGGGCCTTCCCATGGTGGGGTTAGCTTTTGGTGGGCCTTGTTGCTCTGCCGTCGACGGAGAATGAGGTCGCCGATGTGGAGGTCCCTCTTGCGCACGTGCTTGTCGTGGTAGCGTCGGAGCTTTTGCTGGTACCTCGCGGAGTTGAGGAGAGCCACATCTCGAGCCTCCTCGAGTCGGTCGACGGCGTTTGCAAGTGCTTCCTCATTCGTTTGTTCGTTGTAGGCCTTTAGTCGAGGGGACTCGTATTCAAGATCCGTGGGGAGGACAGCCTCGGACCCTTAGACCATGAAGAACAGGGTAAACCCCATAGCTCGACCAGGCGTCGTCCTTAGGCTCCATAGGACCGTGGGTAGCTCGGCGGCCCACTTCTTCCCGTAATTCTTGAGGCGATTGAAGCTCCTTGGCTTGACCCCCTGGAGAATCATGCCGTTGGTATGCTGGACCTAGCCGTTAGTTCGAGGGTGGGCGACCGTGGACCAATTCACATAGATATCAGATGGTCGCAGAAGTCCAGGAAATTCTTGCTGGTGAATTGCGTGCTGTTGTCAGTGATGATGATGTTGGGGACTCCGAAGCGGTGGATGATCTCGGTGAACAACTGAACCGCCTATTCAGATCGAATGTTGGTGATGGGCCAAGCCTCGATCCACTTGGTGAACTTGTCGACGGCTACGAGCAAATGGGTGTAGTCCCCGGTTGTCTTCTTCAGGGGCCCAACGCGATCTTGCCCCCAGACAGCAAAGGGCCACATGATGGGGATCATCTGCAGAGCATGGGCGGGGAGGTGTGTTTGCTTGGCGTAGAATTGGCACCCCTCGCATGAGCGGACTAGGCTGATGGCATCGGAGACTGCGGTCGGCCAGTAAAAGCCTTGCCTAAAGGCATTTCCGACGAGGGTCCTTGGAGCAGCGTGGTGGCTGTAAGCCCCCGAGTGTAGGTCCTTGAGCAACTCCTTCCCTCCTCGATGGTGATGCAGCGCTGAAGGACCCCGGTGGGGCTTCGTCGATAAAGCTCCTTGTCATTGCCATAGAGGACATAGGTCTTGACCCGTCGAGCAATACATCGGGCCTCGGTTCGATCCTCTGGGAGCTCCCCTCAAATTAGGTATTCGATGAAGGGAGTGCACCAGTCTGGCTCGGGGGTTGGCGGAGGAGGCGACCCCTCGATCTTCATGACCTTGGCTCCGGTCGAGGGGGTCTCGGTCGAGGGATGGGGGTCGACCTCCAGTGCTGCAGCTCCTTTCCCTGCGCCTAGATTGACCGAGGGCTCGTGCAGGTCCTTCTAGAAAACATCAGGTGGGATAGTACCTCGAGTCGTCACTATTTTTGCCAGCTCGTCTGTGGCCTCATTGTATCTACGCGCAATGTGGTTGAGCTCAAGGCCGTAGAACTTGTCCTTCAACTTGCAAACCTCCTTACAGTGGGCCTCCATCTTGGGGTCATGGCACCTCGAGGCCTTCATGACTTGGTCGATCTCGAGATCGAGTCACTGCGAACGTCGAGGCGTCGAACCCCGAGCTCGATGGTGATGCACAAGCCATTGAGGAGGGCCTCATACTCTGCAACGTTGTTAGAGGCGGCGAAGTGGAGTTGGATCACGTAGCGTATGTCGACTCCGAGGGTCGAAATGAAGAGTAGGCCTGCGCTCGCTCCCGTCTTCATCAGCAAACCGTCGAAGAACATCGTCCAGAGCTCTGCTTGGATCTGAGCTGGAGGGAGTTAGGTATTGGTCCACTCGGACCATAGGAGAGAGTTTCTCCCATGAGCTCGACCACCCATTTGGCTATCCTCCCGGCGGCCTCCCGGTTCTGGACTATCTCTCCGAGGGGGAAAGATGAGACCGCGGTCACCAGGTGGCTGAGGAAGTAGTGTCAAAGCTTGCATCGTGTGATCACAATGGCGTAGAGCAGCTTCTGAATCTGCGAGTAGCGAACCTTGGTTTCCGAGAATACCTTGCTAATGAACTAGACCGGCCGCTGGACGGGCAAGACGTGCCCTTCTCTTCTCTCTCGACAACTATGGCTGTGCTGACCACCTGGGTGGTTGTGGTGACATAGAGCAAGAGTGGCTCGGCTAGGTTCGGAGGTACAAGAATCGGAGGCGAGGTAAGCATGGCTTTGAGCTTGGCGAGGGCTTCCTCAGCTTCGGGGGTCCACATGAAGCGCTCTGATTTTTTCAAGAGGTGGTAGAGAGGCAGTGCTTTCTCTTTGAGTCGTGAGATAAAGCGACTGAGGGCTGCAAGGCAACCCGTGATTTTTGGGGACACCCTTGAGGTCTCGGATTGGACCCATCTTGGTGAATGTAGAGACCTTCTAGGGGTTGGCCTCGATACCGCGCTAAGAGACTATGTACCCCAAGAGCATGCCTCGGGGGACGCCGAAGACACACTTCTTGGGGTTGAGTTTGATGTTCTTTGCCTGGAGGCATTTGAACGCGATCTCGAGGTCATTGATGATGTTATTGGCCTTCTTGGTTTTGACTACGATGTCGTCGACATAGGCCTCGACTGTTGGCCCGATGTGTTTGCCAAAGACATGGAGCATGCATCACTGGTACATTGCCCCGATGTTTTGAAGGCCAAAAGGCATAGTTACGTAACAATACATGCCAAAAGGAGTGATAAATGAAGTCGCGAGCTGGTCGGACTCCTTCATCTTGATTTGGTAGTAGCCAGAGTAACCATCGAGAAAGGAGAGGGTTTCACATCCTACAGTTGAATCAACTATTTGATCAATACGTGGTAAGAGAAAGGGAACTTTAGGACATGCTTTATTCAAACTGGTCTAGTCTACACACATCCTATATTTCCTAGTCTTTTTCTTAACTAGTATAGGATTAGCTAACCACTCGGGATGATGAACCCGGCCGCCAAAAGCTTGTTGACTTCCTCCCCTATGATCCTACGCTTCTCCTCGTCGAAGCAGCGCAAAGCTTCACCGGTCTGGACCCGGCTCGGATCTCCAAGGCATGCTCGGCGACGTCCCTCGGTATGCCCGGCATGTCCGAGGGACTCCATGCAAACATGTCGGTGTTTGCGCGGAGAAAGTCGACAAGCACTGCTTCCTATTTGTCACTGAGGGTGGCGCTGATCGTCAGCGCACTCTCATCGGAGCTGCTTGGGTCAAGGAGGATCTTCTTTGTGTCTTTAGCGGGCTCGAAGTTGCCGACGTGGTGCTTGGGGTCGGGGGCCTCGGCAGCGAGACCCTCGAGGGTTGCCGCCAGCATTGCGGACTCCTCGACGGCCTCCCCATTCTCGATGCACTCGACGTCGTAGTCGTACGCGTGTTTGAAGGAGGGGCCGACGGTGATGACGCCTTTGGGTCCCGGCATCTTGAGCTTTGAGGTAAGTGTAGTTGGGGATTGCCATGACCTTGGCGTAGCCGGGCCGGCCACTGATGGTGTGGTACGTGCCATGGAACCTAACCACCTCGAAGGTGAGCGTCTCCTTCCTGAAGTTGATGGGAGTGCCGAAGCAGACGAGGAGGTCGATGCGGCTGACGGGGAGAGCCTTCCTCCCTGGTACAACTCCGTGGAAGCCCTCGACACTCGGGCTGAGCCTTTCTCTCGGGACCCCCAGGAGGTCGAGGGTCTCTGCGTAGATGATGTTGAGGCTGCTACCTCCATCCATGAGCACCTTAGAAAGGCGAGTATTGACGATGATGGGGTCGACGATGAGCGGGTAGACCCCCAGGTTTGGGGACGTGGTCCGGGTGGTCCTCATAGTCGAACGTGATGGCCGTATCGGACCAGTCGAGGTAGTGGGGGGTCGCAACCCTCACGTAGAAGACTTCTCGACGCTCCCTCTTACGCTGACGGGGGGAGAGCCGAGTCGAGGGCCCCCTATAGATCATGTAGCAGTCATAGACTTCGGGGAAGCCGTCCTCCTTGTCGCTGCCCTTGTCCTTGGGATCCTCCTTCTTTTCATCCTTCTCGAGGCCCACGCTCTCGAAGTACTTCTTAAGCATTCGGCAGTCCTCGAGGTTGTGGTTGGTAGGCCCCTTATGATAGGGCACGGCTTCTTTAGCATCTCGTCAAAGAGGCCCTTCTCGGGAGGGCCTCGAGGCTTCTTGCGCTCGGCGGCGACCATGAGATCGTCGGAGGCGGCCTCGCGCTTGCCCCGCTGGTTCTTCTTCTTCTTACCGCTCTTCTTGGCACCCCAATTCGAGCCTTTGGGCTCGCCCTGCTTGGCCTCGCGCTTGCCCTGGCCGTTGTCGAAGAAGGCGCCAACTGCCTCCTCGCCGGCGGCATAATTGGTGACGATGTCCATCAGCTCGTCGGCAGTGTTGGGGGGATTGCGCCCCAGCTCCCGTACGAGCTCCTTGCACGTGGTCCTGGCAATGAATGCTAGGGTCACATCATCGTCGGAGATATGGGGAAGCTCTGTGTGCTGCTTGGAGAAGCGTCGAGCGAAATCGTGGAGTGACACCCTGGACTTTTGCTTGTAGCTTCGGAGGTCCCACTTGTTGCCGGGGCGCACGTAGGTTCCCTTGAAGGTCCCCTCGAACACCCTGACGAGGTCGGTCCAGTCATGGATTTGGTCGGCGGGGAGCTCCTCGAGCCACCTTCGAGCGGTGTCCGATAGGAAGAGGGAAAGTTGTCGGATGATGGCGTGGTCGCTGCGCGCTCCGCCCAACTGGCATGCCAACCTGAAGTCGGCTAGCCATAGCTTAGGCTTGGTCTCGCCGTTGTACTTGACGAGGCTTGTGGGGGGACGGAAGGGATTCAGCAACGGTGTCCTCCTAATCATCCGGCTGAAGACTCAAGGGCCCGGCGGCTCGGGGGACCGATGCCGGTCCTCGTCACTATCGTCACGCCCGCCCCTGTGTGTACTGTAGCCTCGCGCCTCGGCATCACCACTCTTGCATCTACGGTTCTCGTTGATGTCGTGGCGTGCATCTCGAGGCTCGCGGTCGTCGCGGATACGTTCACGGACGAGGGGCGTCCGCTTGATGGACCGAACCCTCCCTCTTGTGTCGGAAGGGTTTAGGGGGTTGCTCTGAAACCACCCCTCGACGTCTCGAGGATGAGCTTTCGGCCTGCTATGCGGCAGCCACCTCGAGGAGGCCCTGGACATCCTGCTGGATGTGATGGGCCTCAGGGTTCGAGGGGGCCGGCATGTTGCGGAGAAGCATGGTTGCTGCGATGACGTTCTTGCTGGCACGGTTGAAGACGGGGCGCTCGATCGCACCCTCCCCGATGATTTGCCGATGGACTTCTCGGGCTCTGGCTCGAGCCCTTCCGTCGGGCGGATGTTCGCTCTCCTGCTCGAGGGTCCGCTTGAGCTGGCATAGACACTCCCGGTCTTCGTCGAGCTTGGCTTGCATTTCCCGGACTTGCACGAGCGGGGCGTCCTAAGCGTCCTGAGGCAACCACGCATCGTTTGGCACAGCTGGTGGCTGCTCCTCCTGATCCGCCGCGACGAGGGCACCTCTTGCTGCGGCCGCAGCTGCAGCCGTGGCTTGGGGTCGATGGTGTCGCTGCTCGACGCGACACCTCCGTCGATGTGGAAGCACTCGCGTGTGGGGTCATAGTTGTCGGGGTCGAAGTCGGGGCTGCCAGAGTAGAAGATGGGGAACTGCCCACACTGCTCCTCCTCCAGCTGTCGTCGGAGCGTACCAAGGGTGTAGTGTCTCGGGCCGGAGTCCCTCGACGGCCTTGGATACTCTGGGATCGGCACAGGTGCCTCCAAACGTAGAGTGGTGCGCAGGAGATGCCCGAGATGGTCCTCATAAACACCAGGACTGGAGCGTACAGCGATGGAGTACGTCCCGGCGTTGTTGTCCAGGCCGAACGGGAATGGCCGGCGAGTCTCATATATCCCGTGCGGCAACGGATCGAGTGGCGCTGAGACCGCGCCCACCAAAGGGGTGACATCAGACCCTCGCATCGTGAAGACAAAGTCCGGGTCACCACCGAGACCTCCCAACTCCTCCTCCGATCCCAGGCGCAGGTCTGCCAAGTTCCTGGTTGGGCACCGGGAACAAGGAAGCCGAGGTGGATGTCGTCTCGGAGCGACGATGGTGGTTGCACTGGCCACGCCTCCTCCTGGGCATGGAAGCGTGGTGACGAGACTGGCGAGGGGCCCGTTGTAGGGGCCCTGGACTACTTTTGCTTGAATCTCTGACCGAGAGCAGGACCATGTCTTGGCCATGGCCTAGCGACATGAACTACAAGCTCCCGAGCCAGATCACTGTAGCGAATGGAAGTGATGGTATGGAGTTTGCCATCCCAAAAATGGCAGGAAGCGGCTGTGACACGCAGCTCCCCTACCTAGTGCGCTAACTGTCGATGTTTGGACCCGGGGGTGCCCTAAGCCGACGGGTAAACGTGTACTGTGTGCTCCCTAATCCGAATGGTGATGCAAGAAGAACACACAATTTTTATCCTGGTTCAGGCAAGAGAAGGCCCTACGTCTAGCGGGGGAAGAAAGTTTGTATTATCTTGCACCGAAGTGCTTGTACAGGGGAGAATACAAGCGAACGAGTGAGAACGGAGGTGTAGAGAGTGAGATTGAGCTAGGACTTGAGCGTTTTCTAGGGTTCGGGAAGCTCCCCCTACAACGAACCCGGTGTCTCCTTTTATAGGCCAAGGAGAGGCACGGGTGTACAAGAGTCCTAGAGCTGCCATAGGTGATGATGTCGAGGGGGTGATGCCGATCATGTCATAGCCGCTGTAGAGGCGCGCACCCGGCATGGCTTGCCCTATAGCGACGTGCTTGGAGTCGATGGCTGTCCTCTAGGGGCGTCACAATGACACCGCAGGTGGACGGTGAAAGACCCGTGCCCATCCGTGGACGTACTGGTCCTTGTCCGTGTCGCTTCGGGAGTTGTTGGAGTGCTGTCCAGAAGCATCGAGGTCTGACTCGAGGGGTGGCCGAGGGGGGTCGAGGCCTGAATGGATAAGGCCACGCCCCACAAAATTCAGTACAGATGTTGGAAAATGTGTTTTGAGGGGGTGCCTAACAGTGTACAGTGCCTGGCATGGCGTAACAGTGTAGTACGAATCGCTAATTCTCCGGGTTTGGGCAGTGAAAAGGGGATTCAACCCTTGTATTTGACCACTGTAACACCGCTGTAGCCACGATGGTAGGAGTTGGTGGGAGCATTAAATGCTTTGAGCACCGTACATGAAGTAGGTAGATCAAGGAGGTAGTAGTAGTCGACGAGGGGTCGTCCGCTCGAGCGGACTTCCGTCACTCGAGGCTTTCCATCGAACAACATGGCCGCTGCTCGTGGGCCGGCCCAGAATGGCTCGAGGTCCGCTTGGTGGACCCTCGCCTCTCAGGCTGGTTGCAAGCTTTTTGGTGATTTGGGTTTAACTGTTCGGGGAGTAATTCTCCTGGAGATCGAGGGTTTAGGGTACCCCCTTATCCAGGTATCCGACAATCGTAGTAACAACTGGAATGATGATAGGGTATCAAACTGAAGTTGGTTGGTAATCTTGAGCTAGAGCAAGACAACTTTACTTTCTGTTATAATCAATGATAAGTTAAAACTTGATCCACAAGAGCCTTTCTGCAAAAGTCTTTGCTTCTTGTGAGCCTTACCTTGTCCCTCCGGCCTACATTTCTGAGTCTTCACCCCTCTTTTTCGTCGGGTCAGTCTTGTTGAGTACTTTTGTACTCAGGGTTTGTTGAACCCCTGTTGTAGGTGAGTCCCATGGGTAGGTTTGCTTTGCATCCTGCTGCATGACAGTCGTTGTGGAAAGTGACGATGAGTAGGAGGTTTGGCTCTTGGGCAGAGCATATCGTCTGGGTATTGTAAATAAGTTATCTAAACTTATGGTTTGTAATAACTAAACTTATGGTTTGTAAGATTTGAACTAAATGGTTTGTAAACCTATGTTATTGTAATTCTTCTGCTCTTTGACTCTGATCCATATTATTTTGTATAAACTATTGTAATACTACAATATCTCTTTGTAATGATTGATCCTACTCGGAGAATCGTGGGTGATTCAGGAATTACCCGACAGACCTTTTAAGTATTATGGAACACATACATGGCTATCAAAGGTCTGTTTAGACAATGATAGATGCATGTGGGCCATATTATTTAGGAGGTTCTACCACATTATAGTTCTCTAGCTTTCTCTTTAGTGTAGAAAGTAGAGACAAAGCCTTTGTGTGACATAGAGATCATAGAACTCGGTAGAACTGTCATTAGGAGGCTTGCTGTTAATGGTAATTATGCCCAATTTTCTACCACCATAACCATCAACATGACACTCATTATAGGGAAGAAACATCCAAACAAGTAGTGATATAGGTATAAATAACTTGGTTCCACATGTACATGTCATTATTTGGTTGTAGGTACTTGATCAGATACTTTGCAGGGTCTAGAAGCTTAAAAAGGAAGAAATAGCAACAACCAAGAAATACATATTTGCTACATAAACTTCAACGCCATGGAAGCAAGGAGCAAAGAGTAAGGAGCAGAGCTGACAAACTGGACCCACAATGAGGGGGTCGGCTGACCCCCATCCTATGGGCCCAGGTGGTGCCAAGCTGTCACTATCCAAGCAAGCTCTCTAAGCTCAATCTCTACCCTTGGATCACAAGTACACTTCAAATCAACGTTCAAGGATCAATGCACATGGATTCATGGGCCCACAACAAAGGAATCGACTTCACCACATTTCAACCAGAACATGAGCCACACTCCATGACATTTGGGGACACCCACCAGGGGGCCCACCCCCTCATTGGGTGCTCCCAAGGTCGGTTGCCACCCACCGACGTGTGCATGCCTCCATGCATCAGGTTTCATCGTTGCCCTCCATCCAAGTTGATTTGGAGGTCAGTTTGATCCTACAGTGGAAGATTGGGGGCACATGGATCGATGACATGGCGCTGGAGTAGGCCCTTCCCTACCTTCCCTATAAATATCCCCTAGACCTTCACTTTAGAGCATGTATCATAGGAAGAAAGACTACTTTAGTAGCTTTAGTGTGAGAATAGAGGGAAGAGACTGAGGAGTCTCCAAGGAGGAGTCCCAGCCCGTCTGGAGTCTTCTCCAAGGTGTGCCTCAGCGGATGGGAGTCCTCTTGTAAGTCTTACATTCGAGTCTTCTCTAGTATTTAATATTCTGGTTTGGTACTTTAAGTATACGGTTTTTAACTGGCACACTATTTTACTTTATCGAATTGCTCAAAGCATTAGCTATGCTTAGAGTAGTAAGATTAGTGTAGATGTGGTGTCTAGACAACATCTTACCAGTATGAGCTGCTTGTCGCACTACAAGACACCTAGTGTGAGAGTGACAGACCTCGCTAGGCAGAGAGTTCCTTGTACGTGTTGTAGGCAAGATAACATAGTGAGAGCGAGACTGAATAGGGTAGTCGCCTCGGTGAGGGAAGAGGTGGAAAACCTCTTTAACTCGACTTGTCGATTCATCTATCGGCCCCAGTAAGGGAGGAGGTGGTAAACCTCGTTATACGTAGAGTACTGTGGCCAGATATTTCTGCTAGATAGACCTCTCTATACCCAATCCTATACCCTTTGATCATCACCTGACGATCTTGAACCTAGTTGAACCACTTCATGTTCCCTGTGGAAAATACGATACCTAGAATACTCCCTGTGAAGGCTACATTGACTACCGTACGCTTGTGGTATATCTGTTTGCCACTTTTGGTGTCAACAAGCTTTCTGGCGCCATTGCCAGGGAACGGTAGCTATTTTAACTAGGATAAAAATTGTCAAGTTATCTTCATTTGATTAAAACTTTTCACACATATCTAAATGGATCAAACAACTCTCTTCGATTACGCTGCTCCATTGGGTGCTAAGTTGGAGCCACCGAGTTCATCGAAGGCCATTTTGGCCTGTCACTATGAGCTTCGCCCGAGTCTCATAGCGATGGTTTAGGATAATCCCTTTTCGGGAGAAGGAGATGAGAATCCCTATACACACCTACGTGATTTTGAACAACTTTGTTCGTGCATTCACATACAAGGGATGAGGCGAGTAACCCTTAAGTGGAAGCTATTTGCATTCTCTTTGATGGGAAAAGCCAACGGTGTTATACTCGCTACGTAGGGAGTGTAGGAGGAGAATGGGAGAAGCTGCAAGCCAAGTTCTGTCTTACCTACTTCCCCATTTCCCGCGTAGCTCGTCTTCGCAGAGACGTCTTAAACTTCAAGAAAGAAGAAAATGAGTCTCTAGGTGCGGCCTGGGCGCTTCTTACTGACTTAGCATCGTCTGGCCTAAACTTTGCTATAACCGAGCCAACCCTTATGCAACATTTCTACCTCGGTCTTAGCCAAACCTCCACACAATTCCTTGATTTAGCCTCTAAGGGAGCATTCCTTCATCTATCCATTAGTGAAGGTAAGGCTGTTCTTGTGACCATTCTCGAGAACACCCCCTACACTGTTGATCATACCGAAGCTCCTAAGGAAGTTGAGTCTCCTAGAGACGAGCCTATGATAGCCAAAATTCCTTTATCCACCTTTCAAGCTGTTGAACCTGAACCATAACCACAAACACCTCCAAGGGAAGAAATAGTTCGCCCTTTGGGATATCCACTCAAGATCGAGACTAATCTCTTTGCCGATTTTGGCAATGTCTCAAATCACCATGTGTAAAAGAAATCTACAACACGTAGAGCTCCTAATCCCAACCTATCCTGAGGCATGCTACCTCAAGGAAACTGCTCAAGAGCTCACGTCCATTATGAGCAGCGAATGCCTCAGGGAGGTTGAGGCATCATCCGATGTCATTAAACTCCTCTCCTGTTTCACATCCATTCCTTGTGTCATAAATAGGACCACAGTAGAATCCCTCTACGACCCCGCTATAGGAGCAAGCGTAATGTCTAAATCTTTTGCATCAACACTCCTAGCTAAGGAGCCGCTGACTCCGACCAACAAATTTCTCAAGTTACCTTCTGGGGGATTGGTCGAGAGTTGCGGGATTGCACAGAACATTTCTATCTCAATTAACAAAGTCACCATCCTCCTAAGCTTCTTCATCTTTGATATGGAGGAGGTTGACTTATTAATTGGTCACCCAATCATGAGATTCCTTGAGGGATATCACGAAGGGTGCCTCAAGGTCACCTCGGGAAGCATCTAGATCTTTTTGTTCCTTTTGTCAGCTCTGTTAATATCAAAGCCGAATCTTTACCCGAGCTTGACCCAATAGAGGAGGATATGTTGGCATCTCTTCTAGAAGCCTCTCAGCCTAACTTAGAAGAGGACGCCAAGGATTTCATTCAAGAAGAAGCCGAGTTAGACAAACCGTTAGACTTGGATGAATTCGAACCACCTCCAAAGCCCTTTATAGAGCTTAAGCCACTTCCTTCTGAGCTTAAGTATGCCTCCTTAATGGTGATAAAGAGAGCCCCGTGATCATTAGCAATCAACTCTTAGAAGAAGAATCTGCTAAACTCATCACCATCTTAGAAAAGCATCACCCTGTCTTAGGATATTTGCTGCAAGATCTCAATGGAATTAGTCCTGCTCTTTGCATGCATCACATTCAGATCGAACCTGATGCTACACCTTCTAGGGAGCCTCAAAGGAGGCTGAACAATGCGATGAGAGAAGTAGTAAAGAAAGAGGTCTTGAAACTCTTGCACGCGGGCATAATCTACCATGTCCCTAATAGTGAGTGGGTCAGGCCCGTCCAAGTAGTTCCTAAGAAGGGAGGAATGTCGATCATTAAGAACAACAACAATGAGTTAATTCCTCAACGAACCGTCAGGGGATGGAGAATGTGCATAGATTACCGGAAGCTTAACAAGGCCACAAAGAAATACCACTTTCCGTTGCCATTCATCGATGAGATGTTGGAACGGTTAGCTAAACACTCTTTTTTTGTTTCCATGATGGGTATTCGGGTTACCATGAAATGCCAATCCATCCCGATGACCAGAGTAAGACCACATTCACATGCCCATACGGGACATATGCATATAGGCGCATGTCTTTTGGCCTATGCAATGACCCTGCCTCTTTTGAAAGGTGCATGATGCCCATCTTCTCCGACATGATTGAAGAAATCATGGAAGCTTTCATGGAAGACTTCTCATTCTTTGGAACAACTTTTGATCTTTGTCTAGAGAACCTGGACTGTGTCTTACAACGGTGCCAAGAAAGGCACTTGATCTTGAACTGGGAAAAATGCCACTTCATGGTTCGAGGAAGGATAGTGCTAGGACATAGAGTGTCCGAGCATGGGATAGAGGTTGATAGAGCTAAAATAGAAGTCATCGAACCGCTCCCACCTCCCATGAATGTTAAGGGTGTTTGCAGTTTCCTTGGTCATGTGGGTTTTTATAGAAGGTTTATAAAAGATTTTTCACAGATTGCTAGACCTTTAACAAACCTGCTTGCTAAAGATGCACCCTTTGATTTTGATGATAAGTGCTTAGACTCTTTTTACTACCTTAAGAAATCACTTATCTCTACGCATCAATGACTATCTTCGGGACGACACACTCCTCAAAGTCTCAACAGCCTACCCGTGGTATGCAAACATCATCAACTTACCTAGTCTTAGGCTACATACCACCTGGGGTAGACAAGAAGAAGCTTCTCAAAGACAGCAAGGTGCACCTGTGGGATGACCCATACCTCTATCAGGTCTGCCAAAGATGGTGTGCTGAGGAGGTGTCTGCCAATAAACGAAGCTATCAAGATCATGGAGAAGTGTCACGGAGAAGAATATGGAGGCCACTATGAGGCATTTAGAACCCATGCTAAAATATGGCAAAGTGGATTCTATTGGCCTACCATGTAGGAAGACACCAAAGACTTCATGAAGAGATGTGCTCAATGCCAGAAACACGGGAATATCAACACCCATGATGCATGCCACTTACAAACAACCTTCAAGTGGAGCTATTCGATGCATGGGGGATTGACTACATGGGTCCATTTCCCAGTCGCAAGGTTGTGAGTACATCTTGGTGGCAGTGGATTACTTGTCCAAGTGAGTTGAAGCAATGCCTTGCCGATCAGCCGACTCTATACATGCAAGGAAGATGTTCAAAGAGGTCATATTACCATGTTTTGGCACCCCAAGATTAGTCATCAGTGACGGAGGGAGCTGCTTCACTGACAGAAAGTTCCGTCGCTTCCTATCAGAAGTAGGGATGAGGCATAACATTGGGACACCTTATCACCCCCATAACAGCGGACAAGCAGAAATGTCTAACAAGCAGATCAAGAACATTTCGCAAAAGACTGTCAATGAGATGGGAACGGTTTGGAAGAATAAGCTAGCAGATGCACTCTAGCATATAGGACCGCATACAAGACTCCCATTGACACCATACCAACTTGTATACGGCAAGACATGCCATCTGCCAGTAGAGCTAGAGCATAGAGCACATTGGGCAATAAAGAAATGGAATATGGATTTGCTCTAAATCTCAGAACTTGAAGAATGGAGGGAGAAAGCCTATCATAATGCTAGAATCTTTAAAGAAAGAACTAAGAAATGGCATGACAAGAGGATCAAGCAAAAGGAGTTCCGTCCTGGGGATAAGATTCTCATGTTCAACTCAAGGGTCAAGCTATTTGGCCATGGAAAACTAAGAAGAAAATGGGAAGGTCCACTCCTTGTGATCGACGCTGCAATGCATGGAGCCGTCACGCTTCAAGACAACAACGGCGACCTCTTTAAGGTAAATGGCCATCGTCTTAAAGTTTTCCATGAACATGAACCTATGGAAGAAGTTGACATGATAGAATTCATGCTTAATACAAAAATCTAAAATCTACATGTTGCTTGTTTCTTTTCTTGCATTTGCTTGATCACTAGGATAGGATGTTTAGGCTTCTGCTAAGTTAGGCACACCATTTAGGGGTTGGGCAACCCAAACAAGTGCCTAAATCACTTAGGAGCCCAAAGCCCAAGCCAGACCAGCCCAGGCACCCACATTGGGGGTCGGGCGATGCCACCCAACACGGTTCAAACTGTTGTCATGGTGGGGAGAACGAGGGAACTCAGGACATGAAATTTGAACTTCAAATTCAAAAGGGAGGGGATCGGCCGATCCCACTTTTGTGGGTGTCAAACTGATCTGCATCCTCTGAGTCATTTTCGAACGTTCCCCTAGATGCTTCCTTCCAAAATTGCCCAATTTTCGCTAGAATACCTTACCAAACCTCTACAAAACCTCCCTCCTCTCCTGCTTCTTCCTTCCACTTCATTCCTTCACGCCTCCAGCATCCTCCTACCTTCCTCGAGCTCCCATCTCACCAGTAGAACACCTCCCATGGCACCCACCAGCAAGAACTCCAGCGTGCCCACTCGTCCCCATTCACCCATGCCTAGGAGATCGCTCACCGATAGCCTCGCACTCGCCCTGGCCATGAATGAAGTTGATCCTGAACCTCTGGCCATGGCACTACCCGTCGGAGTGCCACAGGGGCACATAGGGGCTTCGCCTGATCCCAGGAGCGGTTGACCGACCATGCCACGGCGTCCCCAGTGCCCCGCCTCGGCTTCCCGGTCTCTCACACCTCCAAGGGAGATCGGGAAGTCTCCTGTTCGTTCGACCACGCCGGTTCAGCCCACCACGGGCCAATTGGTGTTGAAGGCTCCGATGGCCACGAACCAGCGCGCCATCACCATCTCCTTGGACACCATGGAGAGTACGGATTACAACACTTCCTACACTCCGACCACACCCCTGTTTTGGAAGAACCGCTAGATCATGGGCGGTGGGCTGGGAAAAGGAAAGGCGATAGTCCACTCTCTTAACACGCAGGAGAAGAAGGAGCTGTGGGAGTCTCATGGCTCTTCCGCTAGCCCTTCCATTCACTGAAGGATGGATCCACCTTCAATCATTTGTCCTCCAGGCCAATTCTAAGATGATCGGGAGGAGAAGACAGACATGGAGAAGCTGCTGCAAATCACCGCCACCCTTCGGAGCAAAAATAGGGTTTTAGAGGAGACGGTGTCTGAGCTCAAGATGGCAAACCTAGACATGATAGATGATTTTCGCCATCTCTGCATTAGTACCAACACAAAGCTCAAGTGCATCGCAAATGCCATAGGACGTGAGGACCTTCTAGAGCCACCATCTTCCTAGATCACCATAGGGCTTAGAATAAATAGCCACCTATTTAGTTTATTTCCCTTTTTGAATTCTTTTATTTCAATCATTATAAAAGTGCCTACAATTGAATTTTTTCCATTAAATGAATGAATAAAGTTTGTTGTTTCCATTGAATGAATTAATAAATGTTTGTTAGTCCTGCTGGTGTGTTGCCACCAGTAGGACATCCGCACTTGACATTTCCCTCTATCTTTGAAGTTCAGAATACCGGAAATCCTAAGTGTGGGGGGATCGGCCGATCTCCCAACTATTGTTCTGAACCACATCGAGCACACCATAGTGTCACAGATGGTCGAGCTCGCTGACACGACAAAAATTGACCCAAAAAGGGGTCGGGCGACCTGCACTTTGAGGGCAGTCAGGGAAACGAAGTTGCAGGTTAGTATTGTGAACATAGGAGATTTGAACCGCAGCAACAGGCAAGCCAGGGTGGGGTTGGCCAACCCCACTAGAGGACCCTGGGCCCACCAGGCAGGCTCATCTCATCGACAACATCCTTCCTGTCTAGTTTTCCCCCTTCTCCTCATCTCGATTTACTCATTTCCCTTACCTTTACCTCATAACTTGAATAAACATAATAATAAAAAGATTTAATTCTGCATGCTCAAAAATTGATGACTTGAGTCATGACATTTAAAGATTGGTAGTGACATGAAGTTCAATTCTTGCATATTGTCGATGGGCGAGACCGGAGGTTCCCCAAGAAGACGGAATACGGACGGAGGATCGAAGAACCCACTGCCTGATTCGAGTACAACACGGAGTAAAACGATATGAGAATTACCATATCTTAGACGGATTGTAATAGGAAAGAGCACGAAACTCTTAGTTAGGACTTGTTCCTAGAATCCGACTAGGAATCATAGAACCCGCAGCTAGCCTCGCCCCATATAAGGCCGCTGCGGGTACCCCTTGTGAAAAAAGGCGAACTACACAGTGCACCACGATCCCTCATACTCATCAATACAATGCAATAGGCTCACAACTACTGGACGTAAAGGCATTTACTCAACGCAAGTTGAGGGCCCAAAATAGTATAAAATCATCTATCTCATCAAGCTTGTTGCCGTAATCGCTGAGTTCCGCAATCTGTCAAGCTCTTCCGAACAAAAACACCCTCTCGGGTACCCCAGTGGTGGGCTATCGGTGAAAAACATTGACAGCTGGCGCGCCAGGTAGGGGCTTTCGGTGGATTGTACACCAAGAGTTCGGTGGACCTCACCTTCAAGATGAGTTTTTCGACAGGAACAACCTTCATTTTCGATTCATGGATCTGCGAGGCCAATAGGGAAGGCAAGATCTAGAGCCATCTGGTCAGGCAGTCAGAGCTCAATGACATCAGGATCGACGCCATGGAAGAATTTCGACTCCGAGAAGCTCGCGACAGTTTCAACTTCGGATCCGGATCGGGAAGAGGAAGACTATGAAGCTGATTCGGAGAAGAATTCAGAGACCGTTTTCAACTCCAGCGCCATCAAGAATCCGACTCATGCTCAAGAAGAAGAGAAATATGAAACCGACTCTGACAAGAACTTGAATACCGTCTACAACTCGATGACATTCATCAAGATCCCCAACTCACTTCCGTACGGATTGTGCAACTCATCTCTATTGTGCAAGAATACCTGAAGAAGTCGTACGAGTGCCACGAGTGCCCAATCCACGAGAGAAAAGGGTACATTCATCTGATGAGTCGGAAGACAACATATCTGAGGATGAAAGAACCGAAGAAGATGAAAGCGCGGATCACAAGCAATCAAGGCTGGGCCAGAACCATCGCCGATCTAGCAGAAGGGCAAGGCAAAGCACAAGAAGCAAGCATGGACCAAGTACTGACAGGACCACATGATGTACAACAAAATGAAAGCAGAAAAACAAGCAGCCAAACATGAAGAACAAGAGAAGATCAACGAAGTACCAAACAACTCGAATCTCTGAAGAAGGCCCAAAAAGAAAAGGAAGCCGGGCAAAAGAAGACACAAGAACTTGAAAAGGTGCCAAATAAAGATCAACAAAATGAACAACCCGCTATTGTTGACCAGCAAGGCGGACAACCCCAGAGATCAGTCTTCACTAGAATAGAACCAGAAGGGAGCAGCAACGTAAGAGGCAGAACGACAAATCACCAGTATTCAAGACCACCTCCACCGCCAAGATATGAAAGAACCCACCCATACCCACCATAAAGAAGGCCAGAAAGAAGCATGATGATAAGCAGAGAAGAAGGATGCAGAAAGTCAGACTGCAGATCACGCTATAGAGAGCGTAGAAGATCACCATCACAAGATTACAACAAGAAAGACAACTACGACAAATTTCCATGTTTTGCCAAAAGACTACAAGACATGAAGCTACCACACAAGTTCAAGCCATCAAATCACTCAAAATACAATGGGAAAGAAGAACCGAAGCAATGGCTCAGAGTTTATTCACAATCCATCGAGTTGGTCAGAGGAGATGAAGACCTCAAAGCCCTATTCTTCCCAATGGCACTAGAAGCAATGCCATTACAGTGGCTTTTCAAACTACCCGCAGGATCCATCAGATATTGGAGTGACTTGCAAAGGCAATTTTGTAAACATTTTGCAGGAATTATCATACACCTAATGACAGTGGCAGAATTATAAGGAATCACACAAAAGCCAGGAGAATCACTTAGAGAATACAACATAAGATTTGGCGAAACAAGATCACAAGTGCACGAAATCACTGATAGAGAAGTCATCGATATATTTAGCAATGGAATCATCATGATGTGGCAATTCAAAGAGTTCAATAGCGAAGACCCGAAGACAAACGAAGAATTCAAGCAAGCTGTTCAAAAGCTTATATCCTCAGAAGAAAAAACAAATAGAAAGTTCCCCAGCAACAGGGACAGCAACAAAAGAAGAGGAAGGAACGACTATAGGAACAACGACAAGAGGCCAAGACAAGACAACATGGTGGCAGTAGCCAACAAGAGAACCAACACTATTCAAAACTTGACACCCGAAGAGAGAGACAGAATCAAAGCAAGACAATTCACAAACTTTGAAGACATGAACTGCCCAATGCACCCAAGGTCAGGACACAAACTCAAAGATTGCCACGATTTCAACAGCCAGTACGGAAAAAATGCTAGGTACCCAACAACCAAGAAAGAAGGGAGCTAGAACCAAAGAAAGAAGCAAAGAAGCCAGAGAGAGATTTCCAAGAACCCCAAAAGCAACTATATGTAATATTCTCTAGAGTACCAGGCGTAAGAAACAAGCAATAGCAGAAGCTGGCGCATAGAGCCATCATGGCGGCAGAACCCGCTGTTCCAAGATATCTAAATTGATCAGAATACCCCATCAACATCACTAGAGAAGATCAATGGACAACCACATCGAACGTGGGTTGTTATCCACTAGTGGTAGCACCAACAAATCGTAGGAATTATAGTTCCCAAGGTGCTAATCGATGGTGGAGCTGGTTTGGACATCATATTCACTGCAACTTTAAAAAAGATGAGCATTGATTACGAAGGGATGATTACACCAACAAGTATACCGTTCTATTGCATAGTACCCAGAACAGTAGCGGTACCTATGGGACAAATCACATTGCCGGTTACATTTGGCACCAAGAAAAAATACAGGACGTAGTTCATCAAATTCGAAGTAGCAAATTTTGAATCATGCTACCATGCAATCCTAGGCGACCAGCATTAACCAAATACATGGCTGTACCTCATTATCCGTACCTACTACTCAAGATGCCGACAACCAAAGGGATATTATCACTACAAGGTGATCTACAGAAAGCATATGATTGCGACGTGCAAGCCATCCAAATAGCAGAAAGATAAAAAGGTGAACAAGGAAGAAGGGAGATTGCCATGATAGCAGCAACAATGAATCCATAGGAGACAGAAGTCCCTACAAAGAAGGCTAGCAAAAGTTTCACCACCCCAACCGAAGTGAAGACAAAGAAGATTGACCTAGAAACTGGTGATCTCGAGAAGACGGCGACCATCAGTGCAGAACTCAATCCTAAATAGGAACTCACGCTCACCAAATTTCTTAGGGACATGTGGCAGAACCTCCCAAATTATATGGCCCACGCACCTATCATTGTCCCGAAGACCTCTGATAGCCATGCATGCGTCCCATACAACTTAGAAAGCCCTGTTGGGTGCCCTGAAAGGACCCCGATTAAACCACATTTTATACTTATATCAGGATCAACAAAGGAGTAGCTGCAACATTACAACATTTATTACAAAATAAGAATCAGAGTGCAAAGAAAAGATAAAAATAAATTTACAAATTATAAATAAAGTATCTTTTATAAACTTATCTTCAATTGCGAAAGCAGAGTAGAACTACAGAAGACAACTTAGGTAGAGCGCCCAAGTCGGGAGAGGACAACCAGATCATGTCGAGCCCACCGACATGAACTTGATTTGAACACCAATCAACACCTGCAATAGGGGTTCAATAAAACCTGAGTACAAAAGTACTCAACAAGACTGACCCGACGAAAAAGAGGGGTGAAGACTCAGGAAATGCAGGCTGGTGGGATAAGGTAAGGCTTGAAGGAATTTTCGCAGAAAAGCTCTTGTGGATCAAGTTTTAACTTAACATTGATTATAACAGAAAGTAAAGTTGTTTTGCTCTAGCTCAACATTAACAAGCAACTTCACTTTGAAACCTTATCATTGTTCAAGTTGTTACTACGATGATGAACACCGATCGAGTCTTCTTCTCCGAGAGCAACGGTGATTCGAATCCATTTTCATACCCAGCTGGGACCTAGATCACTGGGATACCGGAGACTTTAACTCCGATGCATACCAGATCACAGATATACCAGGATAACAACCGCAGTCATATATCACCACATGATACACGTGGGCACTATAACCCAGTGTACCGATATACGTGGGAACTTAAACCCACAGCATACCACACTATGACATATGTGGGGACTCTGGCCCACTATATATCACTCCATGACATACGTGGGGACTCTGGCCCACTATATATCACTTCATGCATGTGGATTTTCTAGTTTCTCGATATCACCAGATCACCATCGGACGGGACCTAGGGCATCAACAGACGGAAACACTACAGAGGGACTCCATTCCCAATGCAAGTTACCCGTCTGGACTCAATTTATTAACTATCATCATGTTTCCACAAACAAAGCCATACTCATCTTTTTCATTCTTCTACTTTTTAAAAACCTAACTTATTAAGCAGGGCTAAGCATAACTAAGTATTTTCTAAAAACAGGTAACAAGGAATATGGAAATAAGACAGGTAATGCAATTGGTGGGTTATATCACTCAACTCCTATTACTTAATGCAACATTTCATAACTGAAGTGATAAAACTTTTATAAAATTAAGGAAGGGTTTAAATGCATCCGGGGCTTGCTTGTGTTGCAGCGGTAGTTAGTTCTCGTCAGGATCATAGGTCTTACACTTGACACCAACTCCAGGATGGACGACACCACATCATGGATCCGCGACTTCACTTCGATGGTGGATGGCATTTTTCGGAGATCGTGCACCAAGATCCACTCACTCTCGAACAACTACACGTATTTGATGATGCATGTTTTAGCATGATGAACTCATGACATGATGCACGGCAATGCATTGGTGAAAGCATAACAAGATTAAACAACTAGCTAATTATAAACTATTTTAAAAGCAATACACAAGATAAATATAAAACTCCACATATTCTAAAATCACATAGCCATATTAGATGTTAATATGACATAGCAACATCATACAAAAGTAAAGGAACCACATTTTTCATTTATACATTTTTATTATATTTATAAACTATTTAATTAGCAACAAATAAGCTAAAACAAAAGATAAAGCATATGGCATCTGATATGATCCCGCTAGGGTTTGTGGTCGACCTTTCGATGAGAGGCGTGAGATAACTCGATTGGTGGATGGAGATGACGTTCACGGCCCGACTACAGCCTTCCAAGACCACGCCTTAGCGACCGATACACCACTTCCAAAGGCCGTCACGATCTTGTGGAGATGCGACAACCAGCCACTAGGGCTCTCGTCCTGTAAGCAATCGAAGAACTAGCAAGAACGAGGAAACAAGCACTGAAATTGCAAGATGTAATTAAAAGTTTCAAACTAAATCTTATTATGAGTGGGGTTCCAAAAAACAAGGAGACGGGCGGCTGGATCAGCACGCGCGCCTTCAAGCAAGTAGCGACGGCTAAACTTGACCTAAACAAAACCCAAGGGTTCCTGGTGGCGGCTATGGGGAATAAAACATGGGGAGGACGACCACAAGAGAGTTTGGGTCGTTCTCCAAACCTAGGACACGTCCCTATTGGACTCCAAACGATACAAGCCCATTGGGCTAATTTAAGGTGGTGCAGCACTCTTGACAGAAAGACCTCTCGGTAGTTGTTGGCCTATTGACGCTGCCTCTGACAGATATGAGTAGGAGATCAGATCCATATGAAAATAGACTTGATAAGCTTTCCAACAAGTCCTGATTCATCCCAAACCGACTCCGTATGTAACCGTGGCGACCGTAACGAATTGGAGGTGTGCTGGAGTCCGAATCCAGCCTACGCAAGTCCTTTTCCCTCTTGGTCTTCTCCTTGATTTCTAATTAAAACAAAAGTGCACATGTCTCCAAGATCTAAACAAGATGGACAAGAACTCAAGAAGGAACTCACTTGATGATTAAGTTTGCGAGCACGCGCATGAGTAATAGGACCAGCAAGTATTGGCGTGGCTGACTTGGATGTATGATCAGTGTTGATGTCCTCATCAGCATCCAATGACCGTAATATTTTTACTACAGCACACACATGGCATAAGAAACATGTCATAAAAATTTCAAGCGAAACGGAGCTATATAACATGAGATATGAATTTCCTTCTTTTCTATTATAAAATAAAGGCATAAAACATAGCTAATTATTTTATACAAACATGGTATGTTTCATATTTTTAATAAAAACTAGGCATCACAAGGAACACAACAAAATTTGGTTCACCAAAAAGGAGTTACCAAGATCCAGATATGAATTTCCGAAGTTTAAGAAAATTGCTACGAACAGGTCCTTGGGGCACTATTCACCTGAGTCATGGACTTCGTAGTTAGACCCCTGCTTTTTGTTGAATTCCGGACGAGGTCCCTGGTCACGATTCATGTACAGAGGATGTTTGGGAAGGTCGTGTCCGACGGGGAAAGTGCTCACCAGCGGCAAAGGAGAGGAATAGGGGCATTCTTGGACTCGTGCGCATCCGATGGTGCACTCAAATCGACTGGAGGTGGTGCGTGGAGGCGTGGCCACGTGAGCCGTGGCCATGGCGGACGACCATGGTGGCAACCGGCAGCTACGGCCCGAGCAAGGCGAAACCAAGGACATGGCTAGCTTCAGGAGGACAAGGTGAAGCCAAAACAAAATACGGTGAAGAAAATGATGAACCGAGGCAGCCTGGCCACGTCGGAACCGAGCTCGGCGACCATGGCCGATGGCCGCGGTGGCAACTGGCGCTGAGGACGACTTGGGTCGCAAGAGGCAAGGCAAGCAGGTCCGGGCGAGTCGCCAGAGATTAAAGAAGCCAGTAGCAAATGCTGGAGGGTGGTGGTGTCACGGTGGCGGCGAATTTCGCGGGTGATGGGGCTCGACGGCGACGACCCAAACAGAGAAAAAAGGGGGGCTCACAGCTACATCTATATATAAAAGAGGGCGTCGCGAAGGTCTTGGCGACACGTAGAGCGGTTCATGCCACATCCAAGCAAGAGCTGGCAGCTGTGGACGCTAAGTGGTCGGAAACGTGCAGAAGGTCGCCAGTGGCGAAGCAGGAGACGTCACTTTGCGATCGGCACTATTTACAGAATTGCCACTAGTCGAATTTTGTAAAATACTCTAAGATTTTGATTAGAACTTGAAAAACTCCCAATCTATAGAATGTTCAGAATTTCATGCTCTACACTTTCGTCAAAATGAAGAACTTCAAATTCTGCACAGAAATTGGATTTTTAAATCAAATTTTAAAAAGAGAGCAAGAAGAGAATAAACCCCTAGAACAAACATTTTAAAAATCTTTTGATTTTGCTAAATAACATGAAAATCGCCCAATGTATGGAATTCTCAACTTTTCAAACCAAACCTTCTTTATATACAAAGTTTTCCTAGATTATACATAAATTTTGAAATATAGATTTAAAATAAAAAGGGGACAAATGTTGAAAAACTGTATTTTCAAATTTATTTGAAATTATTTTTGGAAACTTGAAAACTTTGTATACCAAAATTGTAGCTCTTGTCAAGATCTACAAATCATATTTTGAGAGTATCTCAAAATTCCTTATATATTTTAAAATATAAAAAGGGATAAAATAGGGTTTTGAAAATAGCTTTTGAATTAGCAATCAACTCATCATTTCATGTATAAAACAAAGCACCACATAAAAGACATAATTAAAACATGAATGCATTTATGCCATGATGCTCAATAATTATGCTTGATAATGCACTTGATTATAATTTTAATTGCTTATTAACATCTAGGATGTTACAGGACAACAAAGATATCTTTGCCTGGAAGCCAGCTGACACGCCAGGAGTCCCAAGAGACTTGGTTGAGCATATCATTGATGTAAACAAGGGATCAAAACCCATCAAACAAAAATTGCGAAGATTTGCACCGGACAGAAAGGTAGCAATCAAGAAAGAACTCACCAAACTAATGGCGGCAGGTTTTATTAGAGAAATCATCAACCCAGATTGGTTGGCAAACCCAGTACTAGTAGAAAAGAAAAACTCACCGGACTAGCGCATGTGCATAGACTACACCGACATCAACAGACACTGCACCAAAGACCTGTACAGTCCCCCAAGAATAGACCAAGTGATAGATTCAATAGCAGGGGCATCCCTACTCTCCTTTCTAGATTGCTACTCCGGATATCATCAAATATCCCTCAGAGAAGAACACCAGAGCAGGACATCTTTCGTGACACCTTTCGGGGCATATTGCTATGTGTCAATGCCTTTCGGCTTGAAGAACGCAGGAGCAACCAATCAATGAGCAATTCAAACAACCTTGGGAGATCAAATAGGAAGTAACGTTGAAGCCTATGTGGATGACATCATGGTCAAGACAAATGAACCCGACACATTGATAGAAGATCTACAAGAAACTTTTACAAACTTGAAGAAGTGGAGATGGAAACTCAACCCAAACAAGTGCGTTTTTGGGGTTCCAATAGGACAATTACTCGAATTTTTAGTTAGTAACAGAGGAATCGAAGCAAGTACAAAGAAAATCAAGGCAATCCTAGACATGGAGCCACCTAGAAAAATCAAGGACGTCCAGAAATTGACAGGTTGTATGGCAGCCCTCAACAGATTCATATCACGCCTAGGAGAAAAAGGCATCCCATTCTTCAAACTATTAAAAATGGCAGGCAAGTTCGAGTGGACAGAAGAAGCAGACGAAGCTTTCTAGAAACTAAAGCATTATCTAGCCTTATCACATGTTTTGGTGCCACCAACAAAGAAGGAGGACATGCTATTATACATCTCTGCCATAAAGAATGTCGTAAGCACAGCCATTGTGGTCAAAAGAGAAGAAAACGATCATGTCTACAAAGTACAAAGACCAGTCTACTATGTCAGCGAAGTACTAACAGAATCAAAAGTTAGATATCCCCACATACAGAAACTACTCTCTGAAATCCTGATTTTATTAAGGAAGCCGAGGCACTACTTTCAAGAACATAAGATGACGTCTTACAAATCCTATCGCAGGCCACAAACAATGAAGCAGGATATGAAGCATTCATACACGGGTTGAGAGTAGCCCACTCTTTAGAAATAAAGAGGTTGTTAGTTTACGGCGACTCAACAGTTATCATCAACCAAGTCAACAAATAATGGGACTGCACAAAAGACAACATGAGCGCTTACTGTGCAGAAGTCAGAAAATTGGAGAAAAATTTTCAAGGATTAGAGATCCACCAAGTTCTAAGAGACTCAAATGTGGCCGCTGATACCTTGGCCAAGTTAGGCTCTGACAGAGCAAAAGTACCACCAGAAATCTTCATGGAAGAATTAAAGGAACCATCTATCAAACAACCTGGAGAAGAACAACAACCTGAATCAACCAAATGACACAATGGAGATTGACCAAGACCCTTTAACAAGACAAGTTATGGTAATCTATGAAGACTGAAGACAACAATTCATAGATTACATCAAAGACAAAGCGCTACCAAAAGATAAAACGCAAAGAACCCGACTAATACGTAGAAGCAAGAACTACGTACTAGTGGGAGACAAGCTATACAGAAGAGCCGCTTCATCAAGAGTTCTACTCAAATGCATACCAAGGGAGAGAGGAATCAACATCATCAAAGAAATACACGTAGGATCCTGCGGTAATCATGCGGCCTCAAGAACCTTGGTAGGAAAAGCTTTCAGGATGGGGTATTACTGGCCCACAGCAATGAATGACGCAGAAGACTTCGTCAAGAAATGCAAGAAGTGCCAAATGTTTGCAAGACAACAACATGTCCCGGCACATAATCTGATATGCATACCGCCCTCTTGGCCCTTCTCCTGTTGGGGATTGGATCAAGTCGGTCCACTAAAAAGTCATCTGGAGGATTCGAATACATCTTCATCGCAATCGACAAGTTTACCAAGTGGATAGAATATAAACCCTTGGTGAAATATAGCACAGAAAAAGCTGTCGAGTTCATACAAAGCATCATGTTTCGATTTGGAGTACCCGACAGGATCATCACAGATCTAGGATCACCGTTCACCATGAAGGAGTTTACATCTTAGGCAACAGATTGTGGAATCGACATAGATGTCGCATCAGTTGCTCACCCTCAAGCAAACGGACAAGTCAAAAGAGCAAACGGGTTAATCTTACAAGAACTGAAGCCAAGACTATATGAAGAACTAATAGACTACGGAGTTAAGTGGATTGATGAAATACCAAAAGTAGTTTGGGGCCTCAAAACCCAAATCAGTAGATCAACCGGATACTCACCGTTTTTCCTCGTCTACGGATCAGAAGCAATACTTCTAGCTAATTTAATTTGGAGATCACCAAAGATTGAGCAATATGAAGAAGAAGAAGCCAAAGAAACAAGGCGCGTGGAACTCGATTCACTAGAAGAAGTCTGAGAGTGTGCAATCCTATAGAACACCAGATATCAACAAGGCCTAAGAAGACACTACGACAAGAGCACACAACCCCAGACCCTCAAACCTGGGGACTCAATTCTTCAACTAATCCAAAAGAAAGACGGAAGACACAAACTACTCAGTCCATGGGAGGGACCTTTCAAAGTACAAAGAGCAACTGGACCAGGCACATACGAGCTAATGATGGATGAAGAAATCCCACTAAAGAACACCTGGCACATTAGCCAACTTCGAAGATTCTATAACTAGGCAAAAAGCCTATAAAAGAACCCGTGATGATGAAATAGAGACTTTCTGATCTTCAGAACAACTCGCTCTTTCTGTTTGCAACAACAAGACCACCAGGCACTCAAGGCCTCTTCAAGTTATTGCACTATGGGGTGATCTCATAGTGTGCCTACATGGACTAGATTCTTAGTACCGCTCCACGGACAGGCTAGCCACCCTGCGCGTGGCTTTGGGCTAGATTAGGGCATACCGTGTTGGTCCAGGATCGGGCCTCTCTAGGGTGAATCAGGGCACTCGTGTCGGTTCACGATCAGAGAGTACTACGAGTGAGAATGCAGTTGAACTCGAGCACCTCGTGCTGGTTCGGGAGTCCAAGTCTATTCGCAACAGCGGGATCAGGGCACACCGTGCTGGTCCAGGACCTTGGCTCCCCACTTCACCTGCCCTGTGCGCAGAGCGCCGAGTTGGATCAGGGCACACCAGGTCGGTCCACTCGGGCCTTTCTGAGGTGAATTAAAGCTCTCATGCCTATGCACGATCAGAAAGTTACCTTTTACTATGAATGAGAATGCAGTTGAACTCAGGCACGTGGTGCTGGTTCAGGAGTCAAGACCTTTCGCTACAAATAGTGGGATCAGGGCACACCATGTTGGTCTAGGATCCTTGACTCCCCTCCCCCTCTTTTACTGCGAATTGAGAATGCAGTTGAACCCGGGCACGTAGTGCTGGTTGGGGAATCAAGAACTTTTCGCTACAACAGCGGGATCAGGACACACCGTGTCAATCCCGGATCCTTGATTCCCCTCCCCTCTTTGCCTACGATGAGATGCAGAGCACAACACACTAGACTGAACTTAGGCACAACATGCAGGTTCAGGGTCAGAATTAAACTTTGCTGCGACATGAAGCAGCACACCTTGAAGCAACAACGACCCAACATCAGACACTACATTACCAGCGGGTAGTACGAACCAACAGAAACAACCCTAGTTCAATACTAGGCACTACACTACCAGTGGGTAGTATGAAGCAACTGATACAACTCTAGCTCAATACTAGCCACAACACTACCAGCGGATAGTATGAAGCAACAAAAATGACTCAACGTCAGATGTTACACTACCAGCGGGTAGTACGAAGCAACAGAAATAACCCTGGCTCAATACTAGCTAGTACAGTACTAGAGGGTAGTATGAAGCAACAACTTTGGCTCAATACTAGCCACTACACTACCAGCGGGTAGTACGAAGCAACAGAAATAAATCTGGCTCAATACGAGCCACTACGCTACCGGCACATAGTACGAAAGCAATACCTTGTCAAAGTCGGGATGAAGCCCGAAAATCAAGAACTCATCGAAGCAATTCAAAGTCTGGACGAAGCCCACACAGCAAGAGCTAGCCGAAGAAATTCAAAGTCGGGACAAAGCCCTCACAACAAGAACTCGTCAAAGCATTTGACGAGTTCCCTGGCTCGGCAAGAGGGAGCTCATGACCCAATTCAGCAGGCGCTGCCAAGGGAATCACCTGCAAAGTGGGGCCAGACCTCGGATCAACATTGGCCACTTGCCTTGGCCCGCCAGTTCCGGCGTGATGCTGATCGAGATGTTTTTCAGGCCTTGAAGACTGTCCAGGAGTTGAAGGGCCAGTTGGATGTGGCCAACGCTAAGTTCAAGTCACTGTGGGGGGCTAAGACCTACCTCCTATTTTTCATTGGACGGGAGGAGGATCAGGCCCTTTATGCTGATGTGGTGAGCTATGCACCTCTGATTCCATCGTGGTTCTTCAACTTCATGAAGGATAACTTCTAGAGGTGTGTGAGCAACATCTGGTGCCACGTCTGGGCTCTTGCTCCTGGTGCTGAGCTGGAGAAGTTGGTTGACCCCAACCCGTTGCTGGAGTTCTTGCTACAGGTCGGAGAGTAGGATGCTAGGCTTGTTCCACTTGTAGAGCAAGTTGTACCTAGAATAGACTTGGGTGCTGACCCTGCTGCTCCTGTGCCTTAAGCGCCTTGTTTGTAAATCTCCATGGATGGATGACACTTCTGGGCTGTTGTTGCCCTTTTGCATGATGAGAGAAACTTTTGATGTGCGGGATTTGTCTCGTCTTTGTTTAGATTTGACGAGTTCTTTTGTGCGAGCTTCACCCCGATTTGAAGTGCTTTGACGAGTTCTTGCTGTGCGGGCTTTGTCCCGACTTTGAGTTGCTTTGACTGGTTCTTGTTGTGCGGGCTTCATCCCAACTTTGAATTATTTTGATAAGTTCTTACTGTGCGGGCTTCATCCCGCCTTTGAATTGCTTTGGCTAGTTCGTGCTGTGCAGGCTTCGTCCCTACTTTGAATTGCTTTGATGGGTACTTGATTTTTGGGCTTCGTCCTGACTTTGATGAGGTATTACTTTTGTACTACCTACTGGTAGTGTAGTGGCTGGTATTGAGCCAGAGTTGTTGCTTCATACTACCCGCTGGTAGTGTAGTGGCTAGTATTGAGCTAGAGTTGTTGCTTCATACTACCCGCTGGTAGTGTAGTGGCTGACGTTGAGTCGTTGTTGCTTCAAAGTGTGCCGCTTCATGTCGCAGCAAAGTTTATTTCTGAGCCTGAACCCGCATGGTGTGCCTGAGTCTAGTCTAGTGTGTTGTGCTCTGCATCTCATCACAGGCAAGGAGGGGAGGGGAATCAAGGATCCTGGACCGACACCGTGTGCCCTGATCCCACTGTTGTAGCGACAAGGTCTTGATTCCTGAACCAACACTACGTGCCTGGGTTCAACTGCATTCTCACTTTGCAGTAAAAGAGGGGGAGGGGAGTCAAGGATCCTGGACCGACACGGTGTGCCCTGATCCCGCTGTTTGTAGCGAAAGCTCTTGACTCCCGAACCAGCACTACGTGCCTGGATTCAACTGCATTTTCATTCGCAGTAAAATGTAACTTTCTGATCGTGAACAGGCATGAGAGCACTAATTCACCCCAGAAAGGCCCGAGTGGACCGACATGGTGCGCCCTGATCTCGCTTTACGAATAGGCTTGGAATCCCAAACCAGCACGAGGTGCCTGTGTTCAACTGCATTCTCACTCGCAGTACTCTCTGGTCGTGAACAGACACGAGTGCCCTGATTCACCCTAGAGAGGCCCGATCCTGGACCGACACGGTGTGCCCTGATCCAGCCTGGAGCCGCGCGCAGGGCGGCTAACCTATCCATGGAGCAATACTAAGACTCTAGTCCATACAGGCACGCTATGAGATCACCCCATAGCACAATAATTTGAAGAGGCCTTGAGTGCCTGGTGGTCTTGTTGTAAACGAAAAGAGTGGGTTGTTCTGAAGATCAAAAAGTCTCTATTTCATCATCACGGGTTCTTTTCAGGTTTTTTCCTAGTTGTAGAATCTTTGAAGTTGGCTAATGTGTCAGGTGTTCTTCAATGGGATTTCTTCATCCGTCATTAGCTCATATATGCCTGCTCCAGTTGCTCTTCGTACTTTGAAAGGTCCCTCCCATGGACTGAGTAGTTTGTGTCTTCCGTTTTCTTTTGAATTAGTCGAAGAACTGAGTCCCCGGGTTTGAGTGTCCAGGGTTGTGTGCTCTTGTCGTAGTGTCTTCTTAAGCCTTGTTGATATCTAGCATTCTCTAGGATTGCGCACTCTCAGACTTCTTATAGTGAATCGAGTTCCAGGCACCTTGTTTCTTCGGCTTCTCCTTCTTTGTATTGCTCTATCTTTGGTGATGTCCAGATTAAATCAGCTGGGAGTATTGCTTCTGATTCGTAGACGAGGAAGAATGGTGAATATCCGGTTGATCTACTGATTTGGGTTCTGAGGCCCCAAACTACTTTTGGTATTTCATCAATCCACTTAACTCTATAGTCTATTAGTTCTTCATATAGTATTGGCTTCAGTCGTTGTAAGATTAACCCATTTGGTCTTTCAACTTGTCCGTTTTCTTGAGGGTGAGCAACTGATGCAAAATCTATGTCGATTCCACAAACTGTCACCCAGGATGTAAACTCCTTCACGGTGAACGGTGATTTTAGATCTGTGATGATCCTATTGGGTACTCCGAATCAGAACATGATGCTTTGTTTGAACTCGACAGCTTTTTCTGCACTGTATTTGAGCAAGGGTTTGTATTCTATCCAGTTGGTAAACTTGTCGATTGCGACAAAGATGTACTCGAATCCTTCGGATGACCTTTTAGTGGACTGACTTGATCCAATGCCCAACAGGAGAAGGGCCAAGAGGACGGTAAGCATATCAGATTATGTGTCGGGACTTGTTGTTGTCTTGCAAACAATTGGCACTTCTTGCATTTCTTGACAAAGTCTTCTACATCTATCATTGCTATGGGCTGGTAATACCCCATCCTAAAAGCTTTTCCTACCAAGGTTCTTGAGGCCGCATGATTACCGCAGCATCCTGCGTGTATTTCTTCGATGATGTTGATTCCTCTCTCCCTTGGTACCTATTTGAGTAGAACTCCTAATGAAGCGGCTCCTCTGTATAGCTTGTCTCCCACTAGCACGTAGTTCTTGCTTCTACGTATTAGTCGGGTTCTTTGCGTTTTGTCTTCTGGTAGCGTCTTGTCTTTGATGTAATCTATGAATTGTTGCCTCCAGTCTTCATAGATTACCATAACCTGTCTTTGTCAAAGGGTAATGGTCAATCTCCATTAGGTCATATTTTGTTGATCCAGGTTGTTGTTCTTCACTAGGTTGTGTCGGGTACCAGGATAAGGGGGTACCCTAAACCCTCGATCTCTAGGAGAATCAGTCCCCGAACAGTCAAACCTAAATCACCAAAAAGCCCACAACCGCTCCCAAGCAAAAGACGAAAACCAAGCACAGGGTCGTCGTGTTGGGAATATGTCCTAGAGCTAATCATGTAGATGATGATATTCTGATTGCATCCATGATTAATAAATTGTTCATTGAATATCCATTATAGACAACTTGTATTGATTGGTGATTATGTGAATTGTTTGTGGAACTCAATTACTTAAATGGTTATTCTAAAGTTATCCCTAGTCGGCATTCTTGTGAGAACACACTTGAATATTAGACCAGCACATGTATTAGTTGATGGCTATGTTTCACAAGTCATGGACATGGAGATGTCAAACTAATAATGTGGGCACATGTGAGACATGTAGGCTGGACTGACCCGACATGAGAAAATCTCTATTCACGTCATGTACATTATGTCCTTAGACCTAAGATTGTGGTATGTACTCAAGATGTGAAACGGCCTACTTAGGGACTATCAAACGCTGCTCCGTAACTGGGTAGTTATAAAGATGGTCTTCGGATGGTCGGGAAGCATGCTATGAGACATAGACAATCAAGATGGAATTTGCCCCTCTCTACGCGAGACAGATATCACTGGATCACTCAAGTGATTGGATCAACAAATGCATGGCCGTGCTTGGGTTAAGTGTTAACCCATGAGTTGAACCATATATCGAGAGGCAAAGGGAATAACTTGTATGTGGTCGTAGTGGTTCGTCTGATATGATCTTCACGTGCACATAGGAGTTGCCACGCCTTGCTAGAGGCTGCTGTCAACTATTGGGCGAGTAGGAGTACTCGGGCCATGTCAATGTGTGTGTGAACCCATAGGGTCGCATGCTTAAGGGGCTGGAAGCCTAATTCGGGTTGGACCCGAATTAGACAAGGCTTAGGGTTACTAATGGGCCTCCAACTCGTGAGCTCATTGGGCATGCCTATATAAGCAAGGGGTAGGGGCGCGGCCAGGAGAAGTGCCTTTGGCAGCCGCCGTCGCCCTCCCCACGCTCGCGCCTTCTGCTCCTCGTGGACCTTGCATTCCGGAGGCGCATTGCTTCTTCCCTGCATGTGTGGGATTCCTTGGAGGTGCTGCATCTAGAGCACTGGGACGAACCGCGCAAGGGGATTGAGATGACGGATGACCACGCAACTGCACTACCTGCTGCGATGCATCGTCTTCCTCTGCATCTGCGCGTCTAGTGGTAATCCCGTAACCTGTAACTAGCAGTAGATCCTGATTTATGAGGTCGAAAAGTTTTGTTTTCTGGCTAGCGTAGCACCCTCATAACCCTTCACATCGAGCAATACCGAGCCGGCCCATGAACGGGATGAACTAGTCCGTATTCAGATAACTTGATGAGGCCCTCGAGTGACGGAAGTCCACCCAGGCGGACGATCCCTTGCTCAAATGACGGAAGTCCACCTGAGCGGATGAACCCCCATCGACTACTACTACCCCCCTTGATCCACCTACTTCCTGTACGGGAGTCAGTGCATTAGTGCACCCACCAACTTCTACCTAACCTCGTGGCTATAGCGTGGTTACAGTGACCAAGTATGGTGGTCAAATCTTCCTTTTACCGCCCATACCCGAAGAATCAGCAATTCGTACCGCATTGTTACACCATGCTATGCACTGTGCCCCGTCAGGCACCTCCTCGAAACGCAATCGTCAATATTCGTACCGCATTTCCCAGAGCTTGGTCTTATCCATTCAGGCCTCGACCCCCCTCGGCCATCCCACAAGTCAGGCATCAACGCCTCCGGTCAGCACTCCAACAACTCTCGACGCGACGTGCACAGGGACCGGCACGTCTACGCATGGGGCACCGGTCTTTCACCGACCACCTGCGGTGTCATCGTGACGCCCCTAGAGGACAGCTATCGATTCCAAGTACGTCGCTACAGGGCAAGCCATGCCGGGTGCACGCCACTACAGCGGCTCCGACATGATCGGCATCACCTCTCGACATCATCACCTATGACACCGTTAGGACTCCTGTACACCCGTGCCTCCCCTTGGTCTATAAAAGGGGACGCCGGGCTCGCTGTAAGGAGAGCTTCCAGAGCCCTAGGAAAAACGCTCAAGTCCTAGCTCAGTCTCACTCTCTTCACCCCCATTTTCATTCGCTCGCTTGTATTCTCCCCTGTACAAGCACTTCGGTGTAAGATAATACAAACCTTCTCCCCCCGCTGGATGTAGGCCTTCTCTTGCCCGAACCAGGATAAAAATCATGTGTTCATCTTGCATCACCATCCGGATTAGGGAGCATGTAGTACACATTTACTTGTTGGCTTAGGGCACCCCCGGGTCCCGACACCGACAGTTGGCGCGCCAGGTAGGGGAATCTGCGTGTCACAACCGCTTCCCACAATTTTTTGGATGGCAGACTCCGTACCATCACTTCTGTTCGCCACAGTGACCTGGTTCAGGAGCTTGGAGTTCATGTCACTACGCCACGGCCATGACATGGCCCTGCTCTCAATCAAAAATCCAAGCGGAACCTGTCCCACGTCCCCCCAACGGGCCTCTCCCTGGTCTCGTTGTCACGCTTCCGCGCCTAGGAGGAGGCGTGGCCGACGCAGCCATCATCACCGCTCCAAGACGGCATCCACTTCGGCTTCCTCGTTCCCGGCTAAGGATGCAGGGTCCCTGATTGGGAACCTGGCAGACCTACGCCTGGGACCAGAGGAGGAGATGGGTGGCCTCGGCGACAACCCGGACTTCGTCTTCACGATGCGTCTGCCGACGGAGCCGAGTATGACCTCTCCGGCGAGCGCGGCTTTAGCGCCATTCGACCTGCTACCTCATGAGCTGTTCGCGGCTCATCCCTCATTCCCGTTCGGCCTGGACAACACCGCCAGGGTGTACTCCGCCACTGTACACTCCGGCCTCCTACGCACTACTCTGCGTTTGGAGACACCCGTGCCGATACCAGAGTATCCAAGGCCATCGAGGGACTCCGGCCCGAGACACTACACCCTTGGTACGCTCTGATGATAGCTGGAGGAGGAGCAGCGTGGGCAGTTCCCCATCTTCTACTCTGGCAGCCCCGACTTCGACTCCGACAACTATGACCCGCGCGAGTGCTTCCACATCGACGGAGGCGTTGCGTCGAGCAGTGACACCGACGACCCCACAGCCACGGCCGCAGCAGCTGCCGCAACAGGTGGCGCCCTCATCATCGCAGGTCAGGAAGAGCAGCCATCAGCTGCAGCAAACGACGTGTGGTTTCCCCAGGACGCCCATGGCGCCCAGCTCGCGCAAGTCCGGGAGATGCGAGCCAATCTCGATGAGGACCAGGAGCGTCTGTGCTAGCTCGAGAGGACCCTCGAGCAGGAACACGGACATCTGCGCGGCAAAAGGGATCGAGCCAGAGCCCGAGAAGTCCACCAGCAAATCACCGGAGAGGGTGCGATCGAGCGCTCCATCTTTAACCATGCCAGCCAAAAGTCGTCGTTGCGATCATGCTTCGCTGCAACATGCCAGCCCCCTCGAACCCCGGCGCATTCAGCAGGAGGTTCAGGGTCTCCTCGAGGTGGATGCCGCATAGCAGGCCGAAAGCTCAGCCTCGAGACGTCGAGGGGTGGTTTCGGAGCAATCCCCCGAACCATCCCGACACGAGAGGGAGGGCTCAGTCCATCAAGCGGACGCCCCCAAAGAAGGCGATCCCTATCCGTGAATGTATCCGCGATGACCGCGAGCCTCGAGACGTACGCATCGACATCAACGAGAACCACAGATGCAAGAGCGGTGAAACCGAGGCGCGATGCTACAGTGCAAATAGGGGCGGGCGTTACGACAACGACGAGGACCGGCATGAGTCCCTCGAGCCACTAGGCCCTCGAGTCTTCAGCCGGACAATTCGGAGGACACCGCTGCCGAATCCCTTCCGTCCCCCACAAGCCTCATCAAGTACAACGGCGAGACCAAGCCCGAGCTATGGCTAGCCAACTTTAGGTTGGCATGCCAGTTAGGCGGAGCGCGCAACGACCATGCAATCATTCGGTAACTCCCCCACTTCCTATTGGACACCGCTTGAAGGTGGCTCAAGGAGCTCCCCTCCGACTAGATCCATGACTGGACCGACCTCGTCAAGGTGTTCGAGGGTAACTTCAAGGGAACCTATGTGCGCCCTGCCAACAAGTGGGACCTCCGAAGCTGCAAGCAGTAGTTCAGGGAGTCGCTCCACGATTTTGCTTGACGCTTCTCAAAGCAACGCACCGAGCTTCCCCACATCTCCGACGATGATGTGACCCTGGCATTCATTGCCGGGACCACCTGCAGGAGCTGGTAAGGGAACTGGGGCGCAATCCCCCCAAAACCGCCGACGAGCTGATGGCCATCATCGCCAATTACGCCGCCGACGAGGAGGCAGTTGGCGCCTTCCTCGACGACGGCCAGGGCAAGAGCGAGGCCAAGCAGGGCGACCCCGAAGGCTCGAATTGGGGTACCAAGAAGAGCGGCAAGAAGAAGAACCAGTGGGGCAAGCGCGAGGCCGCCCCCGATGATCTCGTGGCCGCCGCCGAGCGCAAGAAGCCCCGAGGTCCTCCCGAGAAGGGCCTCTTTGACGACATGCTGAAAAAGTCATGCCCCTATCACAAGGGGCCTGCCAACCACAACCTCGAGGACTGCCGAATGATCAAGAAGTACTTTGAGAGCATGGGCCTCGGGAAGGATGACAAGGAGGATCCTATGGAAAAGGGCGGCGACAAGGAAGACGGCTTCCCCAAGGTCTACGACTGCTACATGATCTATAGGGGGCCCTCGACCCGGCTTTCACCATGCCAATGCAAGAGGGAGCGTCGAGAAGTCTTCTCCGTGCGGGTTGTGACCCCTAACTACCTTGACTGGTCTGAGACGGCCATTACGTTTGACTGTGAGGACCACCCGAACCACGTCCCCGGACCTAGGGTGTACCCACTCGTCGTCGAGCCTATCATCGTCAACACTCGCCTTTCCAAGGTGCTCATGGATGGAGGCAGCAGCCTCAACATCATCTACGTAGAGACCCTAGACCTCCTGGGGCTCCTGAGAGAAAAGCTCAGCCCAAGTACCGGGGGCTTTCACGGAGTTGTACCACGGAGGAAGGCTCTCCCGGTGGGCCGCATCGACCTCTCCGTCTGCTTCGGCATGCCCGCCAACTTCAGGAAGGAGACGCTCACCTTCGAGGTGGTCAAGTTCCACGGCACGTACCACGCCATCATCGGCCGGCCTGGCTATGCCAAATTCATGGCAGTCCCCAACTACACCTACCTCAAGCTCAAGATGCCAGGACCTAAAGGCGTCATCACCGTCGGCCCCTCCTTCGAGCACGCATACGACTGCGACGTCGAGTGCGTCGAGAATGGGGACGCCGTCGAGGAATCCGCAATGCTGGCGGCAACCCTCGAGGGTCTCACTGCCGAGCTTCCTGACCCCAAGCGCCACGCCAGCAACTTCGAGCCCACCGAAGACACGAAGAAGATCCTCCTCGACCCAAGCAGCTCCGATGAGAGGGCGCTGACGATCAGCGCCACCCTCAGCGACAGATAGGAAGCAGTACTCATCGACTTTCTCCGCGCAAATGCCAACATGTTTGCGTGGAGTCCCTCAGACATGCCGGGCATACCGAGGGAAGTCGCCGAGCACGCCTTGGAGATCCGAGCCGGGTCCAAACCGGTGAAGCAACGCTTGCGCCGCTTCGACGAGGAGAAGCGCAAGATCATCAGGGAGGAAGTCAACAAGCTTTTGGCGACCGATTTCATCAAGGAGGTTCATCATCCTGTGTGGTTAGCTAATCCTATACTAGTTAATAAAAAGAATGGGAAATATAGGATGTGTGTAGACTATACCAGTTTGAATAAAGCATGTCCTAAAGTTCCCTTTCGCTTACCACGTATTGATCAAATTGTTGATTCAACTGCGGGATGTGAAACTCTCTCCTTTCTCGATGCTTATTCCGGCTACCACCAAATCAAGATGAAGGAGTCCGACCAGCTCGCGACTTCCTTTATCACCCCTTTCGGCATGTATTGTTACGTAACTATGCCCTTCGGCCTTCAAAACGCCGGGGCGACGTACCAACGATGCATGCTCCACGTCTTTGGCGAACACATTGGGTCAACGGTCGAGGCCTATGCTGACGACATCGTGGTCAAAACTATTAAGGCCGACAACCTCATCAGTGACCTCGACATCGCGTTCAAATGCCTCCAGGCGAAGAACATCAAGCTCAACCGTTGGGGTACATAGTTTCTCAGCGCGGTATCAAGGCCAACCCCAAAAAGTTCTCCGCAATAACCAGGATGGGTCCAATCCAAGACCTCAAGGGTGTCCAGAGGGTCATGTGTTGCCTTGCAGCCCTCAGTCGCTTTATCTCACGACTTGGAGAAAAAGCGTTGCCTCTGTACTGCCTCTTGAGAAAATCGGAGCGCTTCGCGTGGACCCCTGAAGCTGAGGAGGCCCTCGCCAAGCTCAAAGCCATGCTGACCTCGCCTCCGATTCTCGTACCTCCGAACCCAACCGAGCCACTCTTGCTCTATGTCACCGCAACCACCCAGGTGGTCAGCACGGCCATAGTTGTCGAGAGAGAAGAAGAAGGGCACGTTCTACCCGTCCAGCGGCCAGTTTACTTCGTTAGCGAGGTACTCAAGGAAACTAAGGTTCGCTACCTGCAGATCCAAAAGCTGCTCTACACCATCATCCTCACGCGACGCATGCTCTGACACTACTTCCTTGGCCACCCGGTAACTATGGTCTCGTCTTTCCCCCTTGGGGAGATAGTCTAGAACCGGGAAGCCACTGGGAGAATCGCCAAGTGGGCGATCGAGCTCATGGGCGAGGCCCTCACCTACGCACCACGGAAGGCCATCAAGTCCCAGGTCTTGACTTCATCGCCGAATGAACCAACACGCAACTACCTCCAGTTCAGATCCAAGCAGAGCTCTAGACAATGTTCTTCGACGGGTCGCTAATGAAGACGGGAACAGGCCCTAGCCTACTCTTCATTTTGCCCCTCGGAGTCCACATACGCTACGTGATCCGACTCCACTTCGCCGCCTCTAACAATGTTGCAGAATATGAGGCCCTCATCAATGGCTTGCACATCACCATCGAGCTCGGGGTTTGACGTCTCGACGTTCACGGTGACTCGCAGCTCGTGATCGACCAAGTCATGAAAGCCTCGAGCTGCCATGACCCCAAGATGGAGGCCTATTGTAAGGAGGTTCACAAGTTGGAGGACGAGTTCTACGGCCTCGAACTCAATCACATTGCCCATAGATACAATGAGGCCGTAGACGAGCGGGCAAAAATCACGTCGACTCGAGGTACTATCCCACCTGATGTTTTCTCAAAGGACCTGTACGAGCCCTCGACCAATCTAGGCTCAGGGGAAGGAGCTGCCACACAGGCGGTCGACCCCCCTCCTCCTACCGAGGCCCCCTCGACCGGGGCCGAGGTCATGGAGATCGAGGGGTTGCCTCCTCCACCAACCCCCGAGCTGGACTGGCGCACTCGCTTCCTCGAATACCTAATTCGAGGGGAGCTCCCAAAGGATCGAACCGAGGCCCGACGCATCGCTCGACAGGCCAAGACCTACATCCTCTACGGCGACGACAAGGAGCTTTATCGACGAAGCCCCACCGGGTTCCTTCAGCGCTGCATCACCATCGAGGAGGGAAGGAAGCTGCTCAAGGACCTACACTCGAGGGCCTGCGGCCACCACGCTGCTCCAATGACTCTTGTCGGATACGCCATCAGACAAGGCTTTTACTGGCCGACCGCAGTCTCCGACACCATCAGCCTAGTCTGCTCTTGCGAGGGGTGCCAATTCTACGCCAAGCAAAAGCACCTCCCCGCTCACACTCTACAGATGATCCCCATCACGTGGCCCTTTGCCGTGTGGGGGCTCGATCTCATCGGGCCCCTGAAGAAGACAACCGGGGGCTACACACACCTGCTTGTAGCCGTCGATAAGTTCACCAAGTGGATCCAGGCTCGGCCCATCACCAACATTCACTCCGAGCAGGCGGTTCTATTCTTCACCGACATCATCCACCGCTTCAGAGTCCCCAACGTCATCATCACCGACAATGGCACGCAGTTCACCGGTAAGAAGTTCCTGGACTTCTACAACCATCATCACATCCGTGTGAATTGGTCCGCAGTCGCCCACCCTCGAATTAACGGCCAGGTCGAGCGTGCCAACGGTATAATCCTCCAGGGGCTTAAGCCAAGAATCTTTAATCGCCTCAAGAAGTATGGGAAGAAGTGGGCGGCCGAGTTACCCTCAGTCCTGTGGAGCCTAAGGATGACGTCTAGTCGAGCCATGGGGTTTACCCCGTTCTTCATGGTCTACAGGTCCGAGGCTGTCCTCCCCATGGATCTTGAATACGGGTCCCCTCGACTAAAGGCCTACAACAAACAAATGAACAAGGAAGCACTCGCAAACACCGTCGACCAACTTGAGAAGGCTCGAGATGTAGCTCTCCTCTACTCTGCGAGGTACCAGCAAAAGCTCCGACGCTACCACGACAAGCACGTGCATAAGAGGGACCTCTAGGTCGGCAACCTCGTCCTCCGCCGACGGTAGAGCAACAAGGGCTGCCATAAGCTAACCCCACCATGGGAAGGCCCTTTCATCATGGCTGAGGTGTTGAAGCCCGGAACCTACAAGCTATCCAATGGCAAGGGCGAGACATTCACCAACGCATGGAACATTGAATAGCTACGTCGCTTCTACCCTTAGGGCCTCGAGGCCTTGTACATTTTCCATGTCGTAAATAAATAAGAAGTACTTTCATTTACAAGTTCAAACTTTTTATTCATATGCATGAGGTAGCCTTGACTCTGCTTCATCAGAGTCGAGCCTCTCTCGGGGGCTACAAAGGGGGGAAGCCCCCGAAGTCCCTAAAAAACTCACACATTTTTTTGAAACTAGATGTCTATTCTTCCTCACACGCCTCAATATGTGTTGGCACTTAGTCGAAAAATGTCACAGGAGCGTCCCAAAGGTCGAGGGCTGTTGAGCCACGAGATCACCTACGCTCTGCGCTATGGTACCTCCACTCACTTCCCCCTTTGAGGGGCACGACCGTGCACCGAGTTTACTAAGTGGAAATACAGTCAGGCTGACAAGAAAGAAAAGGACTTAAAACTCGTAAATATATATGTACATGCACAATGTTTCCAATGCCCCCAGGCCACACCGTCATAATTCACAAAAGCTAATCTATTACATGGGCCTTCTTTCCCAGATTGGCTCATAGGCCGACTTCTTCTTTGTCGACGCCCGATGTTAATGGTTCATCTCCTCAGCCTTCCTAGAATGTTTGCAGGTTCTTCTCCTTCTGAATCAACGTCGTCGAAAGATAACTAGCGAGTTCTTTTCCTTCTTGAAAGGGTAGTTCTTGAGAGTAGTGATCGGGTTGCATCCCATTAGTGGAAAAGGTGATGAGGACATCAACACTAATCATACATCCAAGTCAGCCACGCAAATATTTGCTGGTCCTATTACTCGTGCGCGTGCTCACAAACTTAATCATCAA
>CM041628.1:56057985-56324634 GCA_023333625.1 Bothriochloa decipiens
CCTCTCATCGAAAGATCGACCACAAACCCTAGCAGGTTCATATCAAAAGGTATTTGGCCAATGAGTACTATAGTCTTCCTCGGTTATGGTCGTAAATGGTTTCCCCCGCCTTCTGGTTGGTTCAAAGATCTTTACGATCTGCTTCGCCTTTCCTCTCGGGTCTCGATAGTTGTGGACCGGAGTAATTGGCTCAATAGATTGGTTCTTCCCTCTTCTCCCATGGATTATACACTCGTGGCACTAGTTGGCATTCCTTACACCGCTTAAGTTAAGTTGTCATCCCTAAGACGATGTAAGAAATATGGTTGTATTATTCTAAGCACTTTACATAAGATGAAATAAAAGGTTATCTGCAAGCACACAGACAAATACTCCCGTTGTAGCATTTCACCCAGGAAAGTTCCAGGTATCGTTATTTATAATTCACCACTAGGAAGGCAGAATGGAGGTATTGAGAATAAAGCTATAACTTACACTTGTGATAAGAGGTATACTAGATCAACTCAGAACAAGGATCAGTCATATAATAATAAATAAGGATAATAATTCAATGACGTCCAAAGGAGGTTCCACCGAGCAATTTCCTTCTTGGACGTGATTCTAGAAAGAACTAGGAAATAAAGATACATAACTCCTAGGGTTGATTATAACTATAGTTCATTGAGCTACATCAATTAGTGCAATTACATCTAGCTATCATGGTCAAAATAATCTCATATCCATACTCAAGAGACATTGCCAAGGTGGGTCAGGAACAGAGCAAGACATCACCCCGCAACTATAAGCCGTACACAATCCTATATTCAGGGAGTGGACTACAGAGGACTCAATGAAGCTGTCACCTTTGCGATCTACCACATGTCCTGGAACATAGGGGCACTCGCAGATAGACTTAACCTAGGCAGTATGCCTACAATAATTCTACCACCCACCCCTTGTACTTCAGGATGAGTGCTATATGAACAAGAGCATAAACACCAAACTACTCCAACTAAACTAGACATATAACCAACATAGGCAATGAACATTCTAATTATGAATCTATTATTATAACAAGTCATGGTGAGGATGAACACGAATACGAACAAGAACTAGAACAAGAACACAATGAATTAGACAATGAACTAGACAATTAGACGATGAACTAGATGAACACGAAAAACAAGTAGATGAACTAGAAGGTAAACACAATGAACTAGAAACACAAATGGATTAATACTGATGAATACAAGAGATAGTTACAAGACATTACCAAGCCTCCTTATGACTAGATCTGGAGCCCAAGCATTGCTTGCCTCCTCTAATTCCAATTCTTTATATTCTAGCTATGCCCTAGATGGTCGATGCTCTAGGTTATCCTTTCGAGGGATGACCCTGAACTGAATAATGATTGAATGACTTTGATGTTTCTCTAGGGGGGTCTGCCCCTGCTTATATAGTCCGGTGAAGTGAACCGTGACCCTTGGATCAAACCGACTTGAAACAATGGTCAAGATACGTCGTAGAGGTCGGTTGGAGGCCGTCGAGCAAAGGAGGGCCCACTTGGCAGGGGAGCTAGGCCAGCCGGCCCCTACTGGTAGCCGCCAGGCTCCCGCTTTGGTCTCGTGTCTTCTGGTGTCTTCTACATCCTTCTAGTGCCTCTTTTTGATCCGTTTGCGCAATGAGTCGTGTCTTGGATGGATTCTTTCCTTTCCCATCTTCTGGATATATCCCTGGAAAATATGATTTCACAAGGTTATTCCCATTGAAAAACTCATCTTGAAGGTGAGGTCCGTCGAACTCTCCATGTACAATCCGTCGAAAGCCCCTACCTGGCGTGCCAGCTGTCGATGTTTTATCACCGATAACCCACCACTGAGGTACCCGGGAGGGTGTTTTGTTCGGAGGAGCTTGGCAAATGGCGGTTACAGCAACAAGCTGATGAGACAGACGATTTTATACTGGTTCGGGCCCTTGACCTGCGTCAAGTAAAAGCCTTTATGTCCAGTCAGCATGAGCCTGTTGTGTTGTATTGATGAGTATGAGGGATTATGGTGCGCTGTGTAGTTCGCCTTTTTTACAAGGGGTACCCGCAGCGGCCTTATATGGGGTGAGGCTGGCTACGGGTTCTATTTCCTAGTTGGATTCTAGGAACGAGTCCTAAACTAAGAGTTTCGTGCTCTTTCCTATTACAATCCATCTAAGATATGGTAATTCTCACGTCGTGTTACTCCGTGTTGTATTTGAATCGGGCGGTGGGTACTTCGATCCTCCATCCGTATTCCGTCTTCTTAGGGGAACGTCCGGTGTCTCCCATCGACAACCACCAGCTCAGAGAGCAAAGAAGAAGACACCATATAGAAGATCTTCATTAATAATACTCACTCAAGGAAAGTGGATGAACGGTGTGTTGAAGACGACCTAGCATCAAGTTTTCCCCAAAATTCCAGCTAGGATGCTAATGAGAAGCAAAATACAAGGGGGAGGTCTTTGCTCAACAGACCAAAAAAATCAAGAGACCTCTCCGACAGGATTAAGAACAAAGGATGAACAATGTCTAAGGACATGGAGTTACAACAGGATGTTTCAACCACCAGACTTGACTTGAAGTGTCGAGCAACAAGCTTCAAGCTTGGGGGAGGTAGAAGGCCGAAGACTCCTCTAAAAGATGACCCAACAAAGCTCTCCCAACTCACAAGGTTCCCTCGCTCTGCCACGCTGGTTTGCAATCCCTCCACCCACAATTACTTTGTCTCTATAAGTTTGAGTGACTTTTACTCTATACATGCAAAATCAACTAAAAGTCAATCCTTTAGAGAACAAGTAATGATGACTGAATATTCTATGCTAATTAAAAAATTAAAATCAATTTTTTAATATGGCATAGAAAGTGACCTAAGCTTGAAGACTTCACAATCCTTGTTATTATTTGTACATCCCTTCGGGTATGTGTTGTCCACTAACCCTTTGCAGAAAAATAATGAGTGGAGCAAAATGGTCTAGATAATTTGAAAAAAAAGAAGAGAAGAGGAAATAGAAGGAGTGTAATCTAGAAACAAGATAAAATTCAAGATGAGAAAGTTTCGAGCAAGGCAAGCTTCAAGCAGAAGTAAAGGCCCACCAAAAGTCACCTACCTCTCATCAGATGGTGTCATCAGGCTCCAATGACAAAAGGTAACATCTTAAGGTAAGTGGTCACTATTTAAAAGCTATACCTTTACTTTGTCATAGTGAAAAAACAAACAAACTCAACATGTTATGTTTCTTAAGCTTGTGCGTACACCACTCTCTTAATTTTATAATCATCATAAAATGTGCTAAATGTTGCATGTCTGATCTTTGGAAGATGATAGTCATAATCATGAAAAGTCTAACAAACTTTGACAATCCTTTCATAGCTTAAACATTTCCACTTCTATGTCAAAAGTGTTTAAATACAACATTCATGCTCATCCTTCTGATCTTGCCACCCATAAAATGAACAATGCATGCAATATCTGAACATGTTCAATGTGCCAAAGGTTAGAATGAATAGGGTTATGGTTCTATTGGTGTTTTGCCACCAACAGGACCCTTGCACTTGATCTCTGCCTTGTTTTTACATACAGGACACACTTTGAGTAAAATAAGGAGGAGTTTTTTAGCTCCCCAAATTCTATAAGTGAAAGTTATCAATTTGCAAACGTGCAAAATGAGCAAGATACTCCCAGCTTCCACTCATAATGCTTCACATCAAGTGGCTAGAATGAGTAAAGAACATGGGTGACATCATCCTCAGAATCACCATCTCAAGAGGTGCAACTATGAAGGTTTTCAACCTTGAGATCAGATGATGCACCTCGGGAGTAGAAGTCCTGTTCGGAGGACTGAAATCACCGAACCCTCGCCAGGGACGTAAACTTGGTAGTTATCCATATTTCCCTTTTTCATCATTGTCTTCTCTTTAGCATCTCTATTTTTTGCATAAGCATAATCAATTCATGTTGCATATTTACTTTGTTGCATCTGCATTAGAAAAAAATAAAAATGTATTACATTGCATCTTAAAATGGTAAGCCCCATGTGAATAATTTTGTGGCTTGTAACAACCCACGGGAAAATGTACCGTGGTGGCATAAAAATAGAAATAAATAAGCATTCATCTTGTTGCATTGTCTTTGCATCATAGAAAATATAATAAAAAATAATATTGATAAAGAGATCCTAAATTGTGCTTGGAACAATTATCATACATGAAGCTCTAGGCAACCATGAGTTAGGTGGACAACCACTAACGCTTAACCAAGTTCCACGAGTTTTGTTGTCTATTTAAGCTCCATAGGATTTGAAGGATCAAGAACAGCTCACAAGTAAGTGGATGTTCTATCCACTGCTAGAGTGTTGTCTCAACAGTCACTAACATTGACACTCCATGAGAGGAGGTACAACTCCACTGCCAGTCTGCTACACTTCAAGAGTGAATGACTATGTCAACAACTAGCCTGGGGGAGAGCATCCTCCGTGTATCTAGCTAAGTATTTCTTTCCCTCTAGAGTTATTAGATTGAGTTTGCTTTGTTTAAAAACAATAAAAAGATGCAAACCTTAAAACCAAATAAAGATTTCTTTTTATATATATTATGTGTGATCTTTAGTTTTGAAATAAAATAAAAAGTAAGAGTGTATAAAGGTTTGCCTGCTAAATTGAATTTTGGAAATAATCTCTAGACATGGAAATGATGAATAGTTGCTCTGCCGTAATTCCTTTCAAGTACCTAATTTTCAGCCTCGAATTCTCCCGAGTTTTGGAAATGATTCTTTTGGCCTAAGATTTGCTCTAAGCTTGAAACTTGTGGGTAGCGAATGCTTGATCTACGTCTAGGTAATTAATGGATATAATATGAGAAGGGCTAAGCTGCTGTTTATCTTGTTCCTAGTGACACTAGAGTTCTGGCGATTTATCTTTTAAAAAAACTAAAAATTCCTACATGATGTGTTCCAGTATGATGAGAGCTTAAATTCCTACCATAGCCATATATGCATGCTTGTTAGAATAGGAAAAGCTTCCACAGTTATCTACTGCTTGTGTGCATTGAGTTTGATCCAGCTACATTAACCCTTAGGAGCTTTTCATGCGGTTAAAATCAAGATCACACACACCATTCACCCCTTGCTACTTCTACCCTGGAAGTACGCACCACCATATTCACCCATCTAGATCCACTCAAAAGTGCTCTGCTCCTACATTGGGAGTGAACACCAAAAATATTCCTCATAGGTATTCCTTGTTTGCTAGCCAAATTCCTCAAAATAAATGCTCCAAGTTTTTATCCTTTTCTCTCAAAAGTTTCATATTTTTGGCTATTCAAAAAAAAGAGTGAAAAAATATATAGAAAAAAATGAAGAGAATATAATATATATATATGAAAAGAGAGCCCTAATTCTTTTCGGTTCCTCAAAGTTCTAGTTTGAGAGAAATTACCCTGTTGTAAAGGAGCATTGTAGAATTAGGCTTTCACCCCTTCTACCTTCCATAAATATTCTCCACCATATATCTTTTGTTCATTTTGTAACCACACATGCACATCTTGATTTGATTGTATGACGAGTTCCTTTGGATCCATGGTTGGATAAGGCAACATATGTATTGCAAGTATGTATGAGCTGTTTCATTCCCACCTATGGACTCCACATATACTATTAGTGAGAGAGATGAGGCACAATGTTACTCTGTCTTATTCCAAAAATAACACATATTCTGAGTGAAGGCAAAACACCATTGTTGCCTTGGTGAGGATCCACAAATACCACATATGAGAGACTTGAGAGGGTCATACAAAGGAATCTCTGAGTTTTATTTTGAAAAACTACAAAAACTCCAAAATGAAGGTTGATCAAAGAACTCGAGACGCAGTGCTTGACTTGATTGTTCTGTCTTTCAATTGCTCAAGACCCGAGTGAAGGCCAAAATCTCCATAGTTGAAGGTAAAATGGGTAAGTTTGAAGTCAGAATGGTTTGCTCTAATTCGGAGGAGAATTCTTGTTTGAACACATGTGTACTTTTGTGGCGTGAAAGCATTGAAGCAACTCCTGATCCATTGTTGAGATTAGCTTTGCTCAGGGACAAGCAAAGGGTAAGCTTGGGGGAATTTGTTGACGCTCCTTAATGTCAATTTTTAACCATCAATTATTAACTGATATGATATAAAATGACTTACAAAGCATAATTGTAGGGTTCGAAACTAACAAGTTCCATGAGTTTTGGTGTTCTCACTTGTTTTGTAGAAGAATAAGTTTTTCACTGAATAAAGTACCTCAAATGATGAATTAAGGGACCATTGCGAAGGCCCCATCGAGCTGATCGAAAATGATATATTATTTGCTATATTTGGAGCTCGGAATAAAAAGATATTAATCTTACAAATAAACGAAAAGGCTTCCATCATAGAGCTGCGAGATTAATTGGGCCTAAATCAAAATTTGGCCCATTAAGGCCTATGTGCATTTTAATCAGATATGGTGGAAAGGTTTAGTATCACATCGCTTGCTCAAGGTGGAGGTGGGGAGGCCGTCCCCTATATAAGAAGACCAGGACCCCCTAGGCGCCACCCCATCATGGAGAAGAGAGGTGTCCCTTGAATGGATAATCTCTCAACACTAGAGAATTAGGGCTGGACTTTCCAATGTAGTAGATTAGTTCTAGTTGAGAGTTAGGGAGAGCGGAGTTGCACTTCAGTTCTGGAGAAGTCTTCAGGGGTCTGGTATATCTTTGTATCTCATCTTTGTAAGACTTATGCATTAATAGTTGTTTATCTTCTCCATTTACTTTTATGCCTTCCATATATTGTTTAGTATAGTTGTTACATATTGGCATGAGATCTTTGCTCGTATTGAGTGCTCTAGTTATTGTACATGATTAGAGTAGTAATTAGTAGTGTAGGCATGGTGTCTAGGCTAGTGGTTACCTGAGGTTGTGGCTCAACCCCACGGATAGTTGTGGTAGCTCCAGGGGTGATAGCCCTGTTAGGCCTTTGTAATCCACCACATTCGGGTTGATGTTTAGTAGAGCTTTTTGGCAGCCTTCCTCCGACTACTTTCTTCCCAGTCTCTTTCGAAAGTCGAAAAAGTACTGTTGCACCAAAGTGTCATGTGTGTGATTGTTATATCTAACCATCTTCTATTACCTTAGAACCCCAGTAATAGAGAAGTATTTAGGAACCTTGATCTTTCCTGTTGTCCTCTTACTAGAGCTAGCTACTCATTTATCATAGAATTCTCCTGTGTGTGACTATTATTCATATTTCCTATCATATATCATTTACCCCTGCTTTAGTCTAGTTGGTTTATTAAGTTAGTAGATACATGATTGTGATTTATCAGAATCTTTAACCGTAGCTTCCCTGTGGTAAAATATAAATAACGATACCTAGAATACTCCTGGTAAAATGCTACATTGATGTTCTATGCGCTTGCGGAATTCTTTCATATTTTATTAGCACTTAACGAATGTCAACAGTATGCCAAATGACAAACCAACTTCACATTCATCAATATCATAGCTTCTAGAGACAGTGTGCAAAAGATGGGCACAATGATGGGGTTGGCTGACCCCACCTTGGGCAAGCCACCACCACCATTGTTCTTAAAATTGCACATAGAAGCCACCTGCAGAAGATGGACCTTTGGTTCCACCAAAGGGGGGTCGGCTGACCCTCTTGTGGGACCTTCCCAGCCACTACCAGACCACCAGGATCCTCCCAACATAGTCCTAAGCAAGTGCCACCCTTGAATCACAAGTGTGTTTCCTCTCATCGGTAAAGATAAGTCACATGGATCCATGGGCCCACAATGAAGGAACTGACGTGACAAGAAGATAACCAACACCTGGAATGGACTCTATGACATGTGGGGACACTCACCCATGGTCCCACCTCACATAGAGGGGTCGGCCGACCCCCACTTGGTGGGCCCCGAAGCTCAGGTTCACTCCACCGTCATGAGCAACCTTCTAGAAGACCCTGGCTAGGCCCACCTGCCATAGGGGTCGACTGACCCCTTCCTGGTGCCCAACCAGGTCAGTTATCATCCCACCGACCTTGTGCATGCCTCCATGTGCTGGGATGCATCCCTGCCCTCCATCCAAGGCGGTTTGGAGGTTGGTTTCATCCAACGGTGAAGGATAGGAGGCACGTGGATTGATGACATGGCAATGGAGTAGCCTCTACTCCACCTCCCCCTATAAATACCCCCACAGGCCTTCACTTTAGAGCATGTATCATAGGAAGAAATAGGAGAAAGTCACTATCTAGTATCTTTAGCTATGCTAGTAGAGGGAGAGTGAGGAGTCTCCAAGGAGGAGTCCCGGCATGTTGGGAGTCTTCTTCAAGGTGCGCCTCAGCAGATGTGAGCTTCTTGTAAGTTTTACATCTGAGTCTTTCTAGTAATTTATTCTAGTTTGGTACTTTAAGTATACGGTCTTGTTATGATCACATTGCTTTACTTAGTAAAGTGCTCGAGTCTCTTACTAGGATTGGAGTGGTGAGATTGGTGTAGCGTGGTGTCTAGACTAAATCCTACCTATGTGAGCTTCTTGTCATACTACGAGACGCATAGCAAAGGGGTGATAGGCCTTGCTAGGTCTAGAGTTCCTCGTACGTGTTACGATACCTGGAATACTCCCGGTGAAGGCTACATTGACTATTGTATGCTTGCGGTATATCCGTTTGCCACTTCTGATGTTAACAGTGAATGACCAAAATCTCACTGAGGTCACAACAATTTGACTTAACTCAACACCACAAGCAGCATATGACTAAAAGGTTTGTAGAATTGAAACATGTCATATGGCCCTGGTAGGTATTTCATAAACATTGACAAACTTTTGTTTTTGAATATTTTTGAAATAAAACTCCAGATGTCAAGTCTCACTTAGAACAAAGTCATAGCGCAGTCTATGGCATTATATCATATCAGGCAATAACTTAGACAAGATCAAGCATGTGCAACCCACTAGTTCAAGTTTTTAGGATGAGACATTTTTAGCCGATAAGCCCAAACTTTGGAGAAAGCTCGATTACAAAGCAGGTACAAGAGAAACATAAAACAGAGCAACTTTTTATCATCTCAACAAGGGTTGAACTAATATTTATACAACACATATATATAGATTGGAATAAATATTTTTTTCTTTTTAGCATTTTTTTAGAATGCATGATTGCTGAAAATTAAACATGCTAAAAAAGAAGAAAATAAATTTTCTTGGAAATAAATATGCAATGCACATACCTTTGCGGGGTTCTCCCCAAGCTAGCTCATTGCTTAGGTCCTGGGTAGTACCCATAGTATTCCCAGAAGGCCCTCTGCTGGTCGAACTGTTGCTAGAGCCATGCATGCAGCTGCTGCTGCCATTGGTTCGTGTGCTAAACATGGGTGTTGAGAGTGTTCTGTATCTCATTTGTTTGGATCTGCATCTATCCTATGTGCACTGATGGCCTCTAGCTTTGGGTTCTGTCGTGGTTGGACTGGTGGTGGTAGGTCCCAGCCACTGAATCTGCTTCTGGCCATGCTTCTGCTATTGGCTGAGGTGGAGGTGGATTCCACCCCGGGGCATTGTTAGGGTCCGACATGTTTTGGGCGGAGTACCATCCTGCATGATACATAGGTTGGGCTGGTTCCTCATGGTACTTAGGCTGCGCACTGGGTCCCTCCCTAGTTGCAGTCCTAGTCGCATGCCAGATAAGCCTTTTCCTGCGGGCTTCTTCCTTGGTCTTGAGTTCAAAGGTTAGTGAATCACAGTTATATAAGCGCGACCCTGGTTAGGTAATAGGATCTTCTTTATATAACCAGGAAAAATAACATTAATCTCATCATCTTTGAATGTCAAGTGATGCCCTTTCTCCATATAATCCTTGTTAACAATGGTGCGGGGGATAGAAATATACTCGATTTCTTCCTCATCCAAAGCACCAACAGCATTTGCAATGCGAGTTATGAGCGAAGTACAAACAACAGCAGAAGTTTCTCTGATTATTCCTACCCAATCAAGAAACATTTCTCTAACAGGAGCAACTTTGACTTTATGAACAATTGCATAAAGCAGTTTCATTTCAATCATGATCACAAATCTAATAGAATGGGTAGGGAACAGAGTCATGGCAATCCAACAATGTATAAACTTTAGGGAAGGATGCTGGATTTCTGAATGTAAAGCTCTAAAACGACCGGTTTCAACAAATCCAGAAATTTCTTCCCAAAACTTGTGGCAATCATAACTAGGCAAGGCATAGTCAATGTTAAGAGCGCAATTGTAGTTGAAGCCTATGTGCCTTCTAAGATCTTTCTAAGAAACATCATGATGTTGTCCAAATAAATGGGAAGAGGTCCCATCATCGGTTTCTTGCAAGGTGCACAAAAATTGAATTGAGAGGAGTCGAGAAACTTCTTCGTCCATGTGATCAATGGTTTCTCCATAAAGTCTCGAACTCAATGTCCATACCTATGTCCTAGAGAAGTTTGTTGTCATACATGGGAGCGTGGAGGAAGATGCGGTCCTTGAGGTGGAAGAATTCTTGCATCTCTCTGTCTCCCTCCAAGTCGAGGTACGGCTTGTCGGCTTCGTCGATCTCAAGGGGGATGTTGGCCTCATCCTCTCCATGCTCCATGGCTTCTTCGGAACCTCTACATGGAAGCTTGGACTCGCGTCAACATCCCTTGCACGTCTTCTCGATGATCGCCTCATGGTGGAGATGGCAAAAAGAACATGAGAGGCAACTTCCCGGGTGTGATGCGATTAGTGAGAGTACGAAACTTTCACACCGAGAACTACCTTGAGCTAGAACTTGTGAAAAGGTTGCAAAATATTGTTGGAAAGAATGAAATGGTGAAGTGGTGACGGAGAGTGAACGAGTGAGAATGAGTGAATGAGAATGGGATGAAGCTCACTTGGGATACCGGCTATTTATAGCGAAACCAACAGCATGGGGAGGCAGGGGGCAATGGTTAGGAGCCGTTGGCTCTGGCTCAGCACTAGAGGTTCCCTGGCTGCGTCGGCCGACGTAGGTGGTCCAGCCGGACCACCTCGGGGCCTGATGCTGCCCCCCTTTGGCAGGTAGCTCACAATGGTCACTTTGAACTCGTGACTGTTGGGGGTTCCAGAATTCGAAACTCTCTCTCCTAATTTTTATTTTCCAACAATATTTTGACAATAAAATATTTCCAAAAATTATTTAAAAATAGGTTTTGTAAATAGAAAGGAAACAAATGGAGCCTGATAACATCTGGTGTGACATCTTAGATGATGATTGTGTCGCACAGTTCAAGGAAATGGTGGACATTGGCGTTGGCATCCTCATTGGGTAGTCCATAGAATGGACTTGCCTGCACCATGGTGATCAGCCCGGTCTCAAGTTCAAAGTTCCTGTCCCCAACAATTACAACGGGTCCGGTGGACACGTTGGCAACAACGGGAACGGAGAACTCGTGGAGTGACTTCTGGGCCATGTTGTCTAGTTTAGATGATGCGGCGGCAACTGGTTCGTTTGTCGGTGGAGTAGCAGAAGAAGAAGTGGCACGAGACCTATTCTTCCTTAGGAGTGCCTCCAGATTAGAGATGAAGTTCTCCAGCAAGGAGAAACCAGTCATGCACTATCCTATTTTCATCCACAACAGCAGAAGATATACAAGTTAGCCTGCATAGACAATGGCCATTTCTAATGAAATCATATTTATTGTTTTCTCATGCTAGAGTTACTTGTACGAATGCCTTCCCCTACAACGGCGCCAGAAATGCTTGTTGGCATTTCTTAATGCAATCACCAAATAGGCAAGATGCCTACCCTGGTGGCCACGCCAGAAATGTCTTTGTTGGCGACTCTTGGCAAGGCTAATAGAATTTTATCTCTAGCAACGTCGTAAGAGGTGCCATGATGATAGATCATAACCTTTTAGACATAATATCCACAAGCGCACAGATCTATCGTTGTAGCATTTCACCTGGAAGTATTTCAGGGTATCGTTATTTATATTTTCCCATAGGAAGGTGGGGGTACAAATACCTCTAGCATAGATATGTTATGACTTCATATCATCGAAACATGGCCCATAGCTATGTAGGGGTTAAACAATATAATTTGTAGATAGTAGACACACATGGAGCAACCTTAAGGATAAAGGTAAAATAAAGAATAAAAGAATAATCCTAAGCGGAGCAGGTACATCTTATACATTTGCATAGAACAGTTAGTGTCATATGATAAACAAGTTAAGATACAAGTCAAGGTTAAGAGCAACAGGGAGATCCCGACAGTTGATCTATCATCCGATGGGGACATTTATGAACTCATACACAATATACGAATGTGGGGGATTACAAAGGACGGATAGGACTAGGTCACTCCTTGCCGCCTACCCCTCAACCGTGGCATGCCATCATATCCAAAGGCTCCCTCGCATCCGGACACCATGTCCGCATACTAAGGAACTATCTATAACCCCCAGGACTCCCACCCTATGGATGAACAAGTTAGGATATAAGCAAACCCAAAGGAACAACGAACCGTTACTCTATTCCTATCATCTTCTCTAAGTTTGCAAATCATATGAACAATGAAGAACATGTATGAGCATGATGAACAACTCTCATATGGACTATAGTCTAGTTCATATTCATCAAATATATCATGCTCAAGACTATACTCTAGTTCATATGCAAGAATGTAAATAAGAATAGGGAACTTGAATAAGGAGAACTCTTCATAGTATATTACCAAGAGAGTAGCACTTCTTCCTAGCAGACACCCTCCAAATAGCTGAACCTTGCTCCAAGTATTCTAATGTCTAGCCTAAAGAACAAATGTAGAGAGTGAGGTAGAGAGCTCCAAATGAGTGTGTGTTGTAGGGGGTGCTCCTCCTCTCCTTAAGTAGTAGGTGAAAGGCGGTTCGGGGCATTCTAGGAAAAATGAGCAGTGCACCATCCTCCCCTGCATTGAATGTAGTGACATGAGCGAGCTGGGCCCAAACCGACGCACGGGTGCATCGACCGACCCCCCTGCTTGGTCGGTTCATGACCAGTCTTGGCCTATGGGCTGTGTCGTGGGCCTAGACTGCTGTGTCATCGTGGGTTTGGCTCAAGCGTGCTTCGGTTGGCTGACTTCCTTTGGATTGGCAAATACATCTTCTAGAAAGTGCCTTTTTAGTATAAATATTCCCTGTACTTGGTCTATTTCCTGTAATGTGTCACATCTTCTAGTACAAGTGGAATTCCATTACTAGTAAATGTATATGTGTGTAAAAATATATAATTCTTCCCTTTTTGGTTCTATGTTGGCGGTATAAATTCGTGGACCACCAACAGCCACTAACTAAAGGGTGATGAGGATGCTACGCTAGCCAGAGAACAAAAATTTTTGACCTTATAAACTAGGATCTACTGCTAGTTACAGGTTACGGGATTACCACTAGACGCACAGGTGCAGCGGAAGACAACTCGATGTTGTCGTACACGTCACAGCAGGCAGTGCAGTTGCGTGGTCATCCATCACGTCAATCCCATTGTTCGGTTCATCCTTGTGCTTTAGATGCAGAACCTCTGAGGAATCCCACACATGCGGGGAAGAAGCATTGGGCCTCTGGATTGCCAGGTCCACAAGGAGCAGAAGGCGCGAGTGTCCGGAGGTCGACGATGGTTGTCAAAGACCTGGATTAAACTTGGCTGCGCCCCAACCCCTCACTTATATAGGAAGCCCTAATGTGCCCACGAGATGGAGGCCCATTACTAACCCTAAGCCTTGTCTAATTCGGGTCCAACAGAATTAGGCTTCCAGCCCCTTAAGCGTGCGACCCTATGGGTTCACGCACACATAGACATGACCCAAGTACTCCTACTCACCCAATAGTTGATAGCAGCCTCTAGCAAGGCGTGACGACTCCTATGCGCATGCAAAGATCATATTAGACGAACCACCAAAACCATATACATGGTATTCCCTTGCCACATGATATTTGGTTCAAATCATGGGTTAACATTTATCCCAAGCACGACCATGCATTTGTTGATCCAATCACTTGAATGATCCAGTGATATCTCTCTCACGTAGAGAGGGGCAAGTTCCTTCTTGAATGTCTATGTCTCATAGTATGTTTCCCGACAAACCTGAAGACCACCTTTATAACTACTAAAAGGTCCTTATGTGGTTTTGGCAATTGAGTGACAACTTTAGGTTTGACTAATGTGGATTATGTGAGATACATAGGAAATGAGTCCATAGTTGAATGTACAATGGAGGAGCTTAATTGCATATGTGACATGACATGGAGCATGTGACCAAGGTGGAGAAGATCGAGATGAGGCTTGGCTTGATGGACCGGTGGATGTGTGAAGGACAAGTCAAGGCTTTGAAGTGATGGACCATGAGACGGTGAAGCTTGAGCAAGAATTGGTGCCGATGGACCATGACACGGTGAAGAGAAAGTGAGGTCAAGATCGATGGACCAAGAAGGTTACATGATGATATGAAGTGGATCATATTATTTGATGATCGTGTTGGTGCATGTGTTGCATTGGCACAGTGGAGGAAGACGGTGGAAATGGAAATGCGCAAGGCAAAGGTATAACCTAGGGCATTTCATTTCACTAGTCATGAGGCATGTAGAGAATATGATGACCGGGTTTAGGATTATAGCCATACTATCAAGCGGGGAAAACTTGTTTGCATATCGGTCATCTAGTGCCACTTGAGCGATCTAACATTGCGACATGCTAGGATCGAGTGGCGTTGTGAGAGCAAGTGAAAATCCTTTAGAAATAATTGTGAAAATGCTAACACATGCACATGGTGATGTACACTGTTGACGGTAATTATGCCCTGTTTTATACCACTATAACGTCAACATGACACACATTTCGAGGAAGAATCAACAAAACAAGAAGTGATATAGATACAAATAACTTGGTTCCACAAGTACATGTCATTATTTTGTTGTAGGTACTCAATCAAGTACTTTTCAGGGTCTAGAAGCTTAAAAGGGAAGAAGTAGCAACACTAGAAGTTTGCTACATGAACTTCAGCATCATGGAAGCAATGAGCAAGGAGCAAGGAGCAGAGCTGGCTCACTGGAGCTATAGTGAGGCCGATCCCCACACTGTGGGCCCAGGAGTTGCCAAGCTGGCATAATCCATGTGAAACTCTCCAAGCTCAACTTCAACCCTTGGATCAAAAGTGCACTTCAAATCAACATTCAAGGATCATTGCACAAGGATTCATGGGCCCACAACAAAGGAACCGACTTCAACACTTTACAACTAGCACCAAGGACACACTCCATGACATGTGGGACACCCACCAGGTGGCCCACCTGCAATAGAGGGGGTCGGCCGACCCCCTCCTTGGGTGCTCCCAAGGTTGGTTGCACCCCACCGACGTATGCATGCCTCCATGCAGCTGGCTTCATCACTACCCTCCATCCAAATCGGTTTGGAGGTCGGTTTGATCTAATGGTGGGTGATCGAAGGCACACGGATTACTGACGTGGCGCTAGAGTAGGCCCTACTCTACCTCCCCAATAAATACCCCCTAGTCTTTCACATTAGATGCATGTATCATAGGAAGAAGACTACTTTAGTAGCTTAGAGTGAGAATAGAGGGAATAGTGTGAGGAGTTCCAAGAAGGAGTCCCGGCCTGTCAGGAGTCTTCTCCGAGGAGCGCCTCAGCGGATGCGAGGCTTCTTGTAAATCTTACATTCGAGTATTTTCTAGTATTTAATATTCTAGTTTGGTACTTAAAGTATTTAGTCTTTTACTGGCACATTTTTTTACTTTGGTGAATTGCTCAAAACATTAGGTGCGCTTAGAGTAGTAAGATTAGTGTAGACGTGGTGTCTAGACAACATCTTACTAGTGTGAGTTGCTTGTCGCCCTGTAAGACACCTAGCGAAGAGTGACAGACCTCGCTAGGCGGAGAGTTCCTTATACATGTGTTAGGCTAGTTAACATTGTGAGAGCGGGGCTGAATAGGGTAGTCGCCTCGGTCACGGAGGAGGTGCAAACCTTTTTAACTCAACTCGCCGTTTCGTCTATCGCCCCCAGTAAAGAACAGAGGTGGTAAACCTCGTTATACGTAGAGTACCACAACCTGATATTTCTGCTAGATAGACCTCTCTATACCCAATCCTATACCCTTTGATCAACACCTGACGACCTTGATCCTAGTTGAACCACTTCATGTTCCCCGTAGAAATTACGATACCTGGAATACTCCCGGTGAAGGCTACATTGACTACCATACGCTTGCGGTATATCCCTTTTCCACTTCTGGTGTCAACGTACACTTGGTGGTGTTCACACATTTGCAAAGGAGAAGGAGATGGAGATGTTTCTGTTAACTCTTGTGCTTGAAAAAGAGAGGTGATGGCTCTTGGATTGGAAAAATACTTTGATCCATTGTGTTTTTGATCAAGTGGCCATATGAGTTGTGTAGCCCTCTGAGTAAGCTTTCCAACGAGTCCAAGATCATCAAAAACGGAGTTCGAAGCTAAGAGATATGCCTATTTTAGCGCGAGGTGGTCTGCTGCCATGGAGAGCGTCGGACGGGTCCAGAGCTTAGCGTCGGATGCATCCAGAGAGAGTTGGACGTGTCCAACACTCATAAAATCAGCGTCCGATGATGGGTTGTGAAAACGGGCCTCTAAGTTGCATCTGAAGAGCGTCAGACGCGTCCGGAGCATAGCGTCGGACGAATCCAGAGCATAGCGTCGGACGCGTCCGGCCATCCCAACGGGCGGATTTCAAAGCCGCGAAGTTACAACGTAGACGTAGGACAGTGTCAAGCGAGTGTCCGACGGAAGTCGCAGGGTGCATCTGGCGATGAGCATTTGAATAGGCTGCCTTCCCTCGCGGTGATTCAACGCATTGTACGCGTCCAGCGTTTGGCGTAAAATGCGTCCGATGATGCAAATTTGAATTGGTTGCTTTCCCGCACATCGTTTCAATGCGTTGGATGCGTCTGGCGCCTAGTGATGGACGTGTTCGGCATGTGTGTGTTCAGCTAGTTGGAGGCATAACTGCTAGTTTTGAGGTGGGGCTTATAAATGGCCCTTTGGCCAGCCTTGGCCGGTAAGGGAGCACACTTTGGCCTTGGTGGCTTGTGTGGTAGTGCTTGGGAGCCCTCTATCCGATCGAGTGAGAGAGTGATTCTAGTGTGTTGCTTTGAGAGATTCCAGTGGGCTTGTTACTCATGGAGGTTGCCACCTCCTAGACGGCTTGATGGCAAGAGACTCCGTCGAAGCACGCAAGGAGATTGTGCAGTGCTCTAGAGAAGAGATTGTGAGGGGTATTGTGCTCTCCCCATGGGAGATGATGAAGAGCCACTCTAGTAGAGATTGTGGCTTGGAGGAACCCCATCTTGTATTGGTTTCATCGCACCCAAGCCCGTGGGTTTGGCTAGGTGATGCCAATTAGTGAGTGAACCTCCAAGTGGGTGTATCACCACAACAGGACGTAGCTTGGTAGCAACCAAGTGAACCTAGTGAAAAATTGCCGTGTCATCTTGTTCGACACTTCATACTGGTTTACGTCTCTATTCACAAGCTTGTATTTACATTCTTATATATTGTGCTTGTGTTGTTACTCTTGTAATTAGTTGGCTTGTGTAGCTATCTAGTTGGCTTGTGTAGCGTAGAAGTATCTGTTGTGTGGCTAATTAGCTTGTGTAGTCTAATTAGTTGCTTTACTTGGCTTGTGCAGTTAAGTAAGGTTGAGCCCTTGGGTTTTGTTTGTGTAACCTTGTCCTTGAGCATCTAGTGAGCTTAGGTTGGCTTTGTGCTTTGCTCATTAGAATTGTATAGGTGCTCCCTTGTTTGCCAAAGTACTTGTTGCTTAGGTTTGTACGACCTTACAAGCTAGACTTCATTAGGAGAGCACTAGCTAGATTGGCACCTTGCTTTCTTATGTAGGATCTTTTACAAGGTGCATCTAGAGTTATAGTTAGAGGAGTGAAGTCTTGGCTAGACCGATAGTTTTAGTTCCGTATTTGTTTCGGTTAGCCGGTGCGATAACTTTTAGGAAGGACTATTCACCCCCTCTAGTCTGCCATCTCAACCTTTCACGTGGTATCAGAGCCGGGTCTCTCATTTGTGGTCTTCACCAACCTGAGAGAATGGCAACTAAGGGAATAGATGTTAAGTGTACTTGTGACACACATATTTTTGATGGCACACACTTTCCACGGTGGAAACACCAAATGCTTGATCATTTTCGTGCCTCGGGACCTAAGGTTTGGTGGGTTGTCACAAGTGGTCTCACCTTCATGATGGACCATAAGAATCTCACCAAAGCTCAAAAGGATATCTTTGATCTTGATGCGAGTGCCTTTTGGTATCTAATCGATTCTTTGAGTTTTGATGTGTTTGAGAAGGTAAACTCTAGTGTATCCGCACATGTGATGTGGGAGTCCATCAAGTGCACCTATGGTGATGCATCCACATGGGATGATGGCAAGTACAAGAAGGATGAGCCAAAGGTGGTGTCACATGAGGTTGTTGAGCATGACCACAACAAGGTTGTTGTGAAGGATTGCTCCACCTCATTGTCAAGTGAAGATGTTGATCGATCTACCTCAAGTTCACTTGACAAGATGGATGACAATGCCTCAAGTGATGCAAGTGATGATTCTACCCCAAGCACACTTGATGGTGACGATGGTTCATGCTCCAATGATGATGCTACCACAAGCTCTCCTTCATCATCACATTGCTTCATGTCACAAGGTGACACCAAGGTATCAAGTTGTTCATATGATGAGCTTGTTAGTAGAGTTGCTAGCATGACCATTTCTTTAGAAAAATAGAAAGCTAAAACAAAGGATTTGGAAAAGAAAACTCTTTTCTAAAGAAATCAAATGAACAACAAAACATCTAGTTCATGTTTCTACTTGTTCATTCGATAAGCTAAAATTGAATCATGAAAAGTTTTGGAAAAATTCAATTCCCTCATTAAAGCTTTTGAAAAGAAACTTAAAAAGGATGAGAGCTCATCACATGGGTCAAATGATCAATCACATATTGTTGCTAACCTTTATGATGTAGAAAAGAAGCACATATCCACCTCTTGTGATGATTTATTGGATATGCCATGTTCTTCACAATTCGATACTTGTTCTACTTCTATGTCTTGTGAGACTAACCTTTTGAAGGAGAACAAGTTAGAGAGATGCTACAACTCAAAAGTCACCTTTGAGCATATGTTGAAGACTCAAAGATACTATGGTGACAAGTGTGGTCTTGGCTTCAACAAGAAGAGCATAACCAAGAGTGAAAGAAAAAGAGAAAAGAAGCTAAAGAAGCTTTTGCAATTGAAGCTATCCCATTCCATGTGCTATCGGTGCCATGAAGCGGGACATCTTCACTTCACTTGCCCAAATGGAGAAAAGCTTAAGTTAAAGAAGGAAGAAGAGAGGCTCAAGCATATCAAGTGCTTCAAGTGTCACACATGGGGTCATCTCACCTCTATGTGTCCAACCAAGCAATTAGTGAAGCAACAAGAGAAGCCTCAACCAAAGCCACAAGTTGAGCAAGAAAAGAAGCCTAAGATCAAGCCAAGATCAACCATGAAGATAAAGTTGATGACTTGAAGATGAAGAAGAAGAAAACAAGAAGGGGTGGAAGAGCAAGGCATCCAACTCATATCAATGATGCCAACAAAATGATGAGAAAGAATCAAGAGAGGAAAGATTTGGCTCACATCAAGTGCTTCAAGTGTGGATACATGGGATACTTCGCCTTGAATTGTTCCAACAAACTTCATAAGAAGGCTCAAGCAACTCATGAGAGGCAAGGCAATGAAGAGCATCAAACAAGAAATGAAGAGAAGGCTCAATCAAAGAGAAGATCCTTTTCATGCTGGGAAAGGGGACACATGGCTCATTCATGTCCCCAAGGCAAAACGTCTAAGCCTATTTCAGTTGATGCAAATGATATGCTTAGAAAGGATGGTAATGTACCTCTATGGTTGCTATTGCAATACATCCCGCAACTCATACTGAGGCTTTGCCTAGGTATGTTGCACTTAACGTGAGAGGACCCAAACTAGTTTGGGTACCATCAACAAGTGGATGATTGTGTGTAGTACCATGGCATTGGAGGCTTGATTCAATTGATTTTATATTATCCATCATTTGATTGAGTCAAGTATTCAAGCTTAGAGCTACTCTTATCCCAATGCCAAGATATGACAAGTGAAGTCCATGTGCTACAAATACAAGTGCAACATTAAAGTTGTGGTGAACTATTGGTTATATTTGATGGCTTCTAAATATTTTAGTAGAAGCTTGCTATGGGTGATCATGAGCTACAAATGTATATCCTTATATGATCTAACTCATTTGGGTGCATATGAGATAATTGAATTGGATATACATGCATATGTTGCTTGCTATGAGATGATTGAATGGATAAATGCTTTGTAGTCAAATTTGGTTTGATTTGGATGGATATGACACGAGATTACTCTTTGTGGTTATTTTGTTGGACTAACCCCTATAGAAAATTCATAAATCCAATTTGGGTAAGTCAAGAGATGAACTCACACGAGAGATGAAGCATCAAAGAGCACTCACCTTGTCTTTTGTTGCAAGTTACCTTTGCTTTGAACCATGCTACAATTTAGAAAACAAATAAAAAAATGTTGCAAAATATGATAAACATAATATATGCTAAGATATTCCTAAGAACTATCCCTTCACCAGCATAGATGAAATTCATTTAAATTGTGAACAACCCATATTTTGAAATTTTTGGCAATCCTTCGGGTATGTGTCCACTAACATTTTGTAGGAAAGAATCTACCCTATGCCTATTCATGGTTTGGCATGAACTTGCCAAATCACCACTTCAGTAATGGAATAAAGGAGATGGGTACCTTTACACAATCTACTCGCCCAAAGGAAGTGGATGAACAATGTGACTGGCCATGAGAAGAGTGAAGACATCATAGCATTGAGTCTTATGAAGACTCAAACTAGGATGCCAATGAGAAGCAGGGTGCAACTCACCTCATACTTGCCAATTAGAGACCTGCTCTTATTGTCCTTGAAGACACCATCTTGCACGCTGGTAGCAAGCAAAAGGATGACAAGATGTTATTACAGCATGACATGCATCCTTATGGCAACAAACATCAATCAAGAGGTTGATTGCTGTCCAAAATCTGAAAGACCATGATCAACCATGATCACAAGATGATGTCCTTAATTCATTGGAGATGAAGCCATCATGCAAGCATCAATGAGGCTCCTTCCTTGATCATCAAGATGGCTGGCGTATCATTAACAAAACAACTCTTCGCCATGTCACTAGAAGACAAAGACCACCAAGGAGGAACTCTACTCTGCATCTCCAATGAACATCAATTCATCAACCATGATCCAACTAAAATGAAGAATGGTTGATGAAAGAAGAGCATGCAACTGTACGCATCATCATCTCCTGGATTGGAAGTCTCAAGAAAAGCAAAATGCAAGGGAGAGGTCTTGCTCAATGGACCTAAAATCATGACTCTCGCCGACAGGTAATTCGGTATTCATCTCATATTTATTATACTACTTTTATCTTAAGTTATAAAAAATTTTGGCACATGATGGTCCATCCATTTTTATATAAATGTACATAAAAAATGTGAGCACATGAAGGCTCATGCTTTGATTAAAAAACAAAAACATGGTCCTAGGACAAGTTCCCTTCGGGTATTCTTGGTCGCTAACCTTTATAGGTGAAGCCTTAGAACAAAGATGAACATGTCTAAGGACATGGGAGTTACAACACACTCTGAGGGATTATTCAACAATCACAAGTGGTGAGTGATAGCAAGGCTCAAGCTTGGGGAGGAAGGTCATCGACTCCTCTAAAGATGATCCAACAATGCTCTTCCTCCTCCTAAGGTCCCGTCACTCTAGCACTCTGGTTTGCAACCCGTCCACTCACAATTACTTTCTCTCTATAAGTTTAAATGTCTCTACAACTGACATACACAAAAATCAAAAGACAAAATAAAATCAATCCTCTAGAGAAGAAGTAATTGTGTGTAAATGTGTTATGCTGATTAAAATGGTCAAACCAACTTTTCTATAGCATAGAAAGTGACCTTTGGCTCCGTGACAAACCCTACCCTTGTTATTATTTGTACACTCCTTCAGGTATGTTTTGTCCACTAATCCTCTGTAGAGAAGAAACAATGAGTGGAGCAAAAGGTCTGGACATAATGAAGAAAAAAAGAGAGGAGTGTAGATCTAGAAGATAAGATATTCATGAACAAGTGTCAAGGAGTGGGGCAAACTCCAAGAAGAAGGGAAGGACTACTAGAAGCATCTACTCTTCATCACAGGTTGCTCTAGTGACAAAGGTAACATCTGAAGGTAAGTTATCACTATTTAAAAAGCTTTACCTTAACTATGGTATACACCTAAAGAAAGGAATAAACATGTTTGAGTTACAACTTGCTTGATTCAATCTGACTAACTCAACATGCCTTATTTCTTAAGCTTGTTCATAGTGTCACACTCTTGATTTCATACTCATAATTAAATGAGCTAAATGTGGCATCTTTGGGAGATGGTTTTCTTAATCATGAAACTAATCCTTCCATAGCTTATGTAATTCAATCTTGTTGTTAAAAATGTTTGGATGCTACATTCATGCTCCTTCTATCCTGTCACCCATGTTATAAGAATGAACAATGCGCATTAATCATATCATATTCAATGTGCTAAGGTTAGAGTAGAATAAATAAGGTTAGGGTTCTGTTGGTGTTTTTCCACCAACATGACCCATGCACTTGACCTCTACCTTGTCTTTGCAAGCAGGACACACTTCAAGCAAAATACAGGGCAGTTAGATTCCCTAAATTCTACAAGTGGAGGTTCCAAGTTTGCAAACATGCACACTGAGCAAGATGCCGCCAACTTCCACAATTAGAGCTTCACTTCAAAACACTGGACAAACAAAGAACATGGTTGACACCTTCCTCACCGTTACCATCTCATGAGGTGTAGTTATCAAGGTCTGTACCTTTGGGATCCGACAATGCACCTAAGGAGCGGATATGACAAGAAGTCTGGTTCGGAGGACTTAAATCACCGAACCCTCGCCAGGGAGGTAAACTTGGTAGTTATCCATATTTCCTTTTTAGCATTGCATTAAAATTCTATCCAGCATATTTACTTTCCCTTAAAATATATAGTTAGTTGCATGTTTACTTTATCGATGCTGTCATAGAAAAGAAAATAAAAATGTTATGCATTGCATTCATAAAAAATGCTAAGCCCCGTGCAAATAAATTCATGGCATAACACCCATGAGTATATTTGCTGTTGTGGCATAAAAATAAAATAAATATGCATTCATCGTGTTTACAGTTCTTTGCATAGTATAAATATAAATGCCAAAAATATATGTTAAAAGAAAGATCTCGCTAAACAAAGAAATATATATAAGGAGGTTCGATATGCTCAAGGCTTAGAGATTTATGACTAACACTTAATCAGTTCCACAAGCTTTGTTGTCTATTTGAGCTTCATAGAATTTGAAGGATCAAAGAACGCTAACAGATAGGAGGATGATTTGTCCTCTGTCGAGTGCTGTCTCAACAGTCATCATCATGAATACTCCTAGAGAGAAAGTACACCTCCACTGTTTGTATGCTGCATCAATAAAGACTATGTCAACATCCAGCTTGGGGGAGACCATCCCCCATCTATCCAACTAAGTATTCTCTTATATATTTTTTGCTATGTTAAAATGGTCACACAGATAAAAAGATGTATAACCTTTAAAAACCAAATAAATATTTCCCTTTTTATATTTATATGTTTTTTCTGTGAGATATTAAGTTCGCTAAATAAAATGTAGGAGAGTTTTACCTTGTTAAGAAGAATCCCTAGAATAAACTCTTACATGGAAATGATGAATAGTTGCTCTTTCTTAATTCTTTTCAAGTACCTAGTTTTTAGCCTCGAACTCTCCCGAGTTTTTGATACAACAGTATTGGTTTAAGATTTGCTCTAACCTGAACTTGTGGGTAGCGAATGCTTGATCTAAGTCTAGGTAGTTGACGGATTTGATATGGGAAGGTTTTGAGTTGCTGTTTATCTTGTTCCTAGAGATGCTAGAGTTCTGGAGATTTTATCTTTTGAAAAATTAAATTGCTGCATGATGAGTTCTTGTATGACGAGAGTTAAAATTTCTACCACAGCCATATACATGCTTACTAGATTAGGAAACCCCTACACTCATTTTGTTACTGCTTATAAGCATTGAGTGTGGTCAAGCTGTGTAGACCCTTAGGAGCTGGTCATACAGTTAAAATCAAGATCCACGTACACTCCACCTACATATGTGCTGCTTCTATCCTGGAAGTATGCACCTGCATTTATCCACCCATTTATGCTGCTTCTACCATGGAAGTATGCATCCACATATATACCCACTTATTCATGTCACTTCTATCCTGGAAGTGCGTATTCCACTCAGATCCACCCAAAACTAGTTCTACTCCTACCCTGGGAGTAAACTACCAAAAAAGATATTCCATCATATTTATCCCTACCATTTTCTTGCTAGCCCATAAAGCTCTAAATATTTTTGTTGTTACCTCTTATCAATTTATCTGTTTCAAAATAGCTTTGGTGTTGTTTGCTCTATTAAAAAAAGGAAAAAGGAAGAAGAAGAGAGAAAAGAAAAAAAAGAGGGGAAAGAAAATATTTATACCCCTATTCAAAAAAATAATATATAAATAAAATAGCAGCCCAATGTTCTCTAAAGTTTTTAAAGTTCAAGAGAGGTACGAATTTCCTTCAAAGGAGCTTTAGTAGAATTAGGTATCCACCATTATCATTTCTTCACCCTTACCATCACTACTATTCTGTCCACCCCTTATCCACTACATGCCATATATCCCATACACATGCATATCTTGATTTGACTGTGTGACTTGTTTCTCTTGATCCATGGTTTGGTTGTGCAATAAATGTTTGCAAGTATGTTTTCCTTGTCTCCCCACCTATGAAATCCATATAAGCTTATTAGATTTAAGGTAAGAGAGAGAGAGGGCTTAATGATTACTATGCCCAAATACCAAAAATACTGCATATCTTGAGAGAAGAGAGAAGAAGGCATACACCATTAATGCCTTGGTGAGAATCCAGAAATACCACAAAGGAGAGACTTGAGAGGGTCATACATAGGAATCTCTAAGTTTTATTTTGAAAATCTTGCAAAAAAACTCTAGAATAATAGTTGACCAAAGAGCTTGAAACATGGTGCTTGACTTGACCATTCTGTCTTACAACTGCTCAAGACCCAAGTAACGGCTACAAGCCCCATGGTGGAAGGTACTATGAGTAAGTCTATAATCAGAATAGTTCATTCTAATCCGGAGAAGAGTTCTTGTTTGCACGCATGTGTACTTTTGAGGCGTGAAAGAATTATAGCTGAGAAGAGTTCTTGTTTGCACGCATGTGTACTTTTGAGGCGTGAAAGAATTATAGCAACTCCTGATCCATCACTGAGTCTATCTTTGCTCATGGATGAGCAAAGGGTAGGCTTGGGGGAGTTTGTTGACGGTAGATAAGTATCATTTTTTAACCATCAACAAAACATGAAAAAAGACATAAAAGCAAATACCACATAGATATAGGGGGTTTACTGACAAAATTCCATGAGTTTTGGTGAATGTCTATTTTCGCAGGGTGTCAGCTGAAATGAACCAAGGAAGGCCCACATGTAAGGTTTACATAGAGATAAAGACCTCCGCACGAAGAAGAATACTCTAGAAGACTCGAGAAGGCACTGGACCGAATCAGAGGTCGAGCGGGCCTAGAGTTAGGGCGCCTGCCCTAGAACCTAGGCGCCCGCCCCACCTCTTGGCCAATCAGGAGCGAGCTCGTGGATTATGCCCCTAACCGCCTTTGAGATCTAATCTAAGCCATGCATTAAGGTCGGTTTCATCCGATGGTCGTGGTGCATCCTAGGGGCCTATATAAGCAAGGCCCCTAGCACTAGGAGACACCCTGATTCATTATTCATTATTCATTTGATTGAGAGGTGTCCCTTGAAAGGATAACCTCTGTCTACACTAGAGGATTAGGTCTAGACTCTTCAATATAGTCAACTAGTTGCTAGGGAGAGAGGGTCGAGATGAGCTCTTGCTCTAGGTTCCGGATCTAGTCTTAGAGGCTTAGTAAAGCCTTGTGTCTTCACTTCAACATTCTGTAAGACTCATACTTGTTCTCCTATTTACATGCCTATGCTTACTTTATATCTTGCTAGTTGAGGTTATCAATGCTTTTGTGTGCTAGTTCATAGAGCGCTTAGTCTTTTCTTAACCGGTTGGGCTAAGTAGCCAAGCCTCATGTAAGCGTGGTGCTTATACGATGTTCTGCCTGTGAGTGCACCCTGTTCCCTGGTTGTATGGTAGTTACGGGAGGTGATAGCCCCGTCCATATCTCATCGAGCAGGTTCTTAAATTGTAGGACCGTAGTCACGTCAGTAGAGATATCTTTTATGGTACTCTCTCCTGTCTAGTGGCGTCCCGAAGTGCACAAGAGTATGGTAAGTCTTGATATAGTTAGATATACCTTTATCATGTGATAAGCATATCATAGAAATCTACCTCCCCGTTGACCTCTCAAGTTAACTAGTTGCATATCTTTACTGACCTATCCCCTGTGTGTTATATTGCATAAACCCTATCATATATATATCATTTACCGTTTACTCCTGCTATAGTCTAGTTGGTTTACTAAGTTAGTAGATACATGATGGTGAATTATTAGATTCTTTAACCCATGCTTCCCTGTGGTAAAACATAAATAACGATACCTGGAATACTCCCGGTAAAATGCTACAATGGTATTTCTATGCGCTTGCGGAATCCTTTATATTTCAGTTGCACTTAATTTATACCAACAGTGAGATTAAGCCTGAGCACCATGCTCACACTTACTCTCACGGCTCTAGCTAATGCGTAGATAACTAAAGCTCCTATGCAAGATAGGACCATGATACACACACAAGGAGTTGTTCCAGGAAACCAATCTAACTAGGACAACAGACAACTGCACAACAAGACTATAATGAATATAGACTTGCACTAAGTAAATACTAAGTAAATACTAAGTAAAGTAAATTAAGAATAATATATTGATAAAAGGAAAGTCTTGCAAAAGGAAAGGTACAAGAGCTATACCAGACTCTCCAAAAGAAGACTCAAGAGACCCCGAGCTACACTCGACTCGACTCTAACTCCCACTCTAACTAACTACTACTACTCTTGCTTCTTGATCTCCCAAGATATGAAGACTTGGATATGATGATGGGAAGATGATTTTCATGTTTAGAGGCAGCCTTCTTTTATAGGGAAAGGAGAGCAGGTGCCACATTAGCAATCCGTGTGCTCCACCATGCCTCTCCACCCTTGGATGAACCGACCTCCAAACCGCCTTAGATGGACGGCAGCGATGAAACCAGCATGTGGGAAGCATGCATACGTCAGTGGGAGGCCAATCAACCTAACTGGTGACCAGGAAGGGGTCGGCCGACCCCCTATGATAGGTGGGCCCCGCCAGGTTCTTCTAGAAGGTGTCTCCATCTGTCATACGGAGTGGTTTGATCTTTGGCCAAGTGCTTGTCATGTTGCTTACTTCCTTTTTGGCCCACTGATCTATAACTCCTTGGTTCTGAAAGGAAGACCAGAGGCCATGTGCGCCCAGGAAGTCCACACAAATAACAAAAAATGGGATATCAGAAAAATAATGTATGATATAGTGGAAACTTACTTATATAACACTTACAAACATCAGAGTATCACGGAATTGATGGCTACAACTTCTCCTTAGAGCTCCGTCCTTCTCAGGGACCGTTGACTGGAGGCTTCGTACGCCAAACACTTCTCACAATCAACATCTCTATCCTTCTTCAGAGCAACACCTTACTACAAACTATAGCAAGGGCGAGTCCATGTCGAACTCAGCAAGTACAGGCGGAATGTATAATGACATGCATGGCTTAACAAAGGTAGGCTGATACAGTTTGACTATGGTTAGCATTTTAAGTTGATAACAATTATTATTAAACAACCTATTACTAGCTCTTTTACTTAGACAACCTATTTACTAAATGTTGGTGAAACAACCCAACCCTTAGTTAAGGTTCAAATAGTAATTAAGAGTAAATTTAGCAACATTATATATATCATTATAGTTGTCTTTATAACTAGAGATTGCCATCTCTGAAGCACACAGGATTGCCATCCTGTAAAACAAGAGGTAGCCACCTCCAAGAACCTTCTCCATCATTTTCTTGTGTGTTGTCCATTTGGCTAGTCATGTGAGGATCCAGGCCGCTCGTGACCGTGAGCACGGATGATATATCGATTTAAAACTCTGCGCAGAGGTGTACACATTCACTCCAAGAAGCGATTCCAATTCTCCTAGGGTCATAACTCCCAAAACACTTCCAAGGTGAGCGGGCAGGGTTTCACTAAAATTCACAGGTCATAGGTAGTGACAACCCACTAGAAATGAGTGCAAGCGTATGGGTGACTTCACCGTGAGGCCACCCCCTCCACGGATCCCTAGCCCCACCCATACTAAATACTTGAAAACACCCTAGTCACCATGGCTGTGGCACCCGTCGGTAAGCTGCCCAACCTACCTATGATGGTCTTACTAATAAACCAAGCCAGAGCCCATTTGCATGGAGCTGTACAAAAGTCCCAAGTTGCCGCTCCACGAAAGGTCCTTAGGGAGAGGAGATATGGATACCCCTGTCGACACGGGAAACCTCCAGCATTCGTTCCCCCTTCTTCTGCTCCGCCATCCAATGATGCCTACCGCATCAACAACTTCTCCACCATGGCCTCAGCCAATAACATCATTAAGTTATCATTAACCATTATTAAGAATCATTGAAGAAGCCATTATTATGTTCATTAACATATGTAGAGTGAGCAGAGCAGCAAGCAAAACTAGACTACCCATAAAAGTAAACCCCATGGTTAAAATTTGGATAGATGTGGCTAATCATGTCCTTAAGGTTTGTAGTATTAAGACACATGGAATGAATATTAAATTATGAATTAAACATTCATAGGAGCAATATGATCAAAGATGTGCCTGCACTTGCCTTAAATCCAAAGTCTGGCTGCCCAGTAGACTTTGCTTGTTCTATCTTCGAGCCTCCAACTCCAGCTGTACTTGTTAGTCCTCAGCTTTCGATCTTCAGCACTCATGAACTATTTTTCGTCTACTTGTAGCAAACAAGCAACACAAACAAGCAACACTAAGAATAGACATCATACCAAAGGAAACAATAAAGAAAGAGTGGACTAACGGTAGAGATCGAAGCTAAGATCATGAGAGCACAAGAGTGACCAACAAAGGAGCTATTGTTGTGAGGGCACAACTAACGAGGTTGATCTAGGCTATTCGCATTTTGGAAAGGCATTGGTAGATCATTAATCTAACCAACATTAAGTTGCATTTTTAAAAGCCTAGAACATGATAAACATCTCAGCTATCACGTAGCTTACGTCGATACAAATTTAATGTGATAAGAACGGGCTGAAACAGAGTTAAGACGGGCAAGTTATGGCTAAAGCAAGGTCAGGGGTAAAACTATAAATAAATAGAACTACAAATCATATTTTAAATAAATATAAAACTGCATTTTATAAAGATTTGGACCTCGAGCATAAATACCAGAGTCCACAGGGTCTAAACCGTAAGACTGCAACGTTGATTTCAACTTTGGTGGACTAGATCATAGTTACCTAGAAGGGCAGGGGTCTTTCTACAAAAGAGCCAGGGCTGACGAGCTGGTTGACCATGTTGACGTGGTCAGTGTATGCGTAGCGCATACATGGCAGCCGCGTGGTGGCCACGTCGGCAGCTGACTGGGCTGGGTTGACCTAGGGTTGACCGGTACCCCTAATCAAATCTGGGCCGTCCGGATCGGATCGGGCGGCCATGGTTGGCTGATGGACTTTGGGTCACAGGCGGCGGCGCTAGCTACAATGGCACGACAGGGGAGGCTCCAGTGCTTGGCTGGGCACGTTGGGGCTACGGGGAGGCAGGGCATGGCCTTGCAGACTTAACCGCGGGCACCACGGCGGCTGGGGATGGCTGGAGGCAGGGTCTGGTGAAGACGGCGCCATTGACGTCGGCCGAAGGTCTGTGAGGACACACTACGGGGCGCTAGGGCGCAAGCCAAATGCACAGGCATGACGCACGTGTTAGCGCGCACGCGTTGCATGTCACGAGAGTGGCGGGTAACGGCTGGGGCGCGGAACAATGTGGTGGCTGCGGACGACGCTGACGGTGCGACTTCGACGAGGTCGCGCGGTGAGCACGAAACGAGAGAGATGACGGGGACGGTACTGGCAAGTGGCTCACCTTGCTGCAAAGCTCAGGAAGAAGGTCTCGTTGGCAGGAACGCGACGGGGGCGGAGGTCAACGGCGTCACTTCGGAGCTTGGGGTGATGGCAGCTATGGTGGCGCCCTAGGGTTAGGGCTATAGGTGGCGGCGCGGCTCTGGTTGGTGGCTAGGGTTTGAAGAAAACTGTGGTGCACAGGACTGTGTCCATTTATAGGTGTAGGCAAACCTCGTGCTGCGCGCTTGGGCGGATCGAACGGCGGCGCAGAGCTCCATGTGATGCGGGAGGAAGAGAAGAGGCTAACGCATGGGCCCGCGGCGTCAGCGGCTGGAAGCGGCAGAACTGGGCATGCCGTGGTGCGGCTACGCTTGCTGGGGCAGCCCACTGCATGGGCAGGGCGAAGCAGGCCGAGGAAATGGGCCACGGGAGCAGGAGAGGAGCGGGCCGCGGCGCTAGGCTTGGCCCACGAGGTGCTGGCTAGGCGGGCTGGCCAAGCTAGGCTGCTGCGCAGCTAAAGCTACTGCTGGTGACCTGGTCGGCCGCTCTTAGCCAAGCTGCTGTTGGCTGTGGCCGGCCAGAGATGGCCATGGCCGGCTAGGGCTGGCCGGGGCTGGCCAGGGAAAGCTACAGGTGGCCGGGGGAGGCTAGTTTAGGCCATGGCTGGCCTAAACTAGGTAGGAGCTGGCCAAAGCATGCTAGGGGAAGATAGGGATGGCTAAAGACTGGCTTAAGGTCGCTAGAGCTAGCTAGGGGATGGCAGATTAACTAAAACAATAGCCAGAACGATAGAGGAAAGAGAAAAAATGTCTCTTTGAATACAAAGGAAAAATCTATACCATTTTCCAAAACCATTTTTGGAAACTATGAACTTGAGAGACGTATTTGGGAACTTGAAAACCTTTTTGCAAAACTTTTCAAAATCGAAAAGAACCTAGTCGTGACTTACTCGAAATTTTAGAAACTCATTTTCACACACAACCACAACAAGAAAGACACAAAGCACAAACACACATAATTTAGTTCATAAAAGTTTTATAAAACCACACTTTTTATCATTTTATAATGATAACAAAAGAATTAAAATCTTAGCAAATTTTAAAAATTAATAAATCCTTTATTTTATTTAGTGTTTTCGATTCACATCCTAAAATAGATTTTAGGGTGTGACAAAGCTACCCCACTTAATATGAATCTCGTCCCGAGATTCAAAGAGACTTGGGATAGAGACAACACAAATATCAAGGTTGATTCAGAAACTATGATAAGACATGATACAGAGTTTTATGGAATTTCTCAAAGGTCGATACAGAAATTAAAGATTGATCCTCTAGATTGCTTGGAGATCCAACACAAGGCAGGATTAAAAGATCAAGGATTATCCATACATTATGATATGGAGACATGATGATGGATAACATCATTCTCATGTAGAATGATGCAGGACTTCTCTCTTTAGCTCTTCAAAAAGGGCAGCGAGAGAACAAACATCGATCCTTTGAGGATTTGCACTTCCTTGAATTACGGTTCATGGAGTGCAAAGAAAGGTTTGGAAGGTCAGCACGGGTCAATCGAAAGATCAAGATTACTATGGGACCTATGGTGACGTACCATGAAAGATTTGTAGACCGATATAGATCGACTAGAGAGACAAAGGTTAGATCACACGAAAAACAAAGGTTGATCTTCATGTGTCTACCCTTCAAGCATAAAGAGGCATAGATCTAATGATTAACACAAGGTTGATCCAGAAGTCAAGGGTCGATTCTTCCAATTGATGTAACAAGATGACCAAAGCAAGGTCCATGATGAGATAACACATCGGAGTAGCTTATATAATCGATCATGATTAACAATCACGTCACCCACGCTTACCGAGCACAACCATGTGTATGCACCCACCGGAGGCTCTCGGTTTAACATGAAACTGTCAGTTATTAATCAAGACATCATTACCAAGTTTACTACCAATTGATATCTCCCATGGCATAGGTGAAGATCTTGCATGATTAAATCACATGCAAGACAAAAGGACGATCACAAGGTTTTGGGGAAAATGATGGTTGAGATTTTTGTCTTCACGTTAAGAAGTGCATAGACAAACCTTGATGATCCATGAATAGTGATGACCATAAAGGTCGATGGCAAAAAAGAATAAAGGTTGTGGACAAGACCAGAGAAGCAAGAATGAAAACGACTAACACTTTAAGTCTTGTATCATGGGATGCAAGAGCTAGGAGCAAGAAGTGATATAGACACTAAAGACAAATCTTATGGTGCCCACAATTTCCTTATTCACCTTTATGAGATGGAGGATGAGAGGATTAGGAATTAGAAAAGATTAACCATAGTGGGTAAAGATTGATCTTCAAGCCTTTGCACATCATCGACTCCAATTTCATGAGATGAAGACTAATGGTCTAGGGCCAATGAGGAGGTCAAAAATGGTCACAAAAGATTAGGTTCCACCTCTATTTGTTCATGTCGTGAAGCTTCAGATACACAAAGATTGGCCATGATGATGGTATGGTAGAAATCGATCCTTAATTCATCACTTATGAGGAGTAAAGGCAAGGAGTGAGGATTGACATGACTGGTAAGAGGAACAAGATTATGATGTAGGCATTTACATCTTGCAACTTAGGGTATTCTGGATTGATGATAGTTCCGGATGCTACCCCACTATAACAAAACTTTTCTGTTCTTCATAACATGTGTGAGATCATCCTTCTGACAAAATTTTCTTGAAGACATTTCTCTAGCAAGCTGCTACTTTGAACATTACGCCACTTGCTTCCTGATTTCAAGAAACAACTAGTAGAAAGAGATGGTGATTTAGAAAGACTAGTTGGGTGATTCAATAAAACATTCCAACATCTTTCGTGCACAATGCCTCTAGATGAGTAACTCACATCTTATGCTTCAAAACTTAAAATCCATATGGGTAATGATGAAATAAATAATGTTCTTTACAAAGGATGTTACATCTGACTCTTAAACAAAAACACCATAATCCAATAGACATATATTATACTCCAAAAGAACGTGAATCCTAAACCCAAAAGACATATAGCTGATTCCTTGTGTGACCTTGAGTGTTTCAGATTTCTTCTTACTGCCTCAAATCCTTTTGAGCTTCCACTCTGGATTCTACAACTGCTTTAGTGTTGAGGTGACTCTGCTTTTACATGTGATCTTCATCGTTTCTAGATAGCATCTTCATTGATCTAATTGTTCTATTGTATCTTCCCTTTGCTTGGGACACAGCTGAGTACCTTCATACACAATCCTTTCTCCTAATGGGGTTCTCAGAGACACTGTATGCTAGGATTGGTTAATCACTCCATGACATGATGAAAGCCATTCCATACCGAGGACGATGTCAATCTCCAGTGATTCCAAAACTATAAGGTCTACCTCAAAGCTTGCAACCTTTAAGTTGAGATTCACTTTTGGGCACATGTGGGTTGCTCTTATCTCCCTTCTTGGAGTATTAACTAGCATGGGCTTCCGTATTAGTAATGTAGACATCTTATGATCAGCAATGTACTTGCTTGAGAGGAAAGAATGTGTAGAGCCTTTGTCAAATAATACAGTAGCAAGATTTTGGTTTACCAAGATTTATCCAAACACAACTTTTTTAGCCTTATGAGCATCTCTTAATTCCACATTATTCAATCTACCAATCTAGTGTCTTTGCTTTTGTTCGTTGCTTCCATACGTCAATGGGTACTTCTTTGGACATTGCCTCTCTAAATGTCCCTCTTCATGACAATGATAACAGGCCTTGTTGTTTGCTTTCTCAATGGTGTCATCTTGACGTTGATTTTCTTGATTATGAGGGTTCTTCTTCGTTAGAGCTTCTTCACTGGATTGCATCTTAGTTTGCTTCCGCTTTCGAGGCTGAAACTTTGTATATGTGATAGTCCATCCATCTAGACATACCTCTGGCATGAAACACGAAACTGGGAGTGCGTCCAATTCTCTAATGGGTTGATGTATCTGCTGAGGGATCGAGTCTAAGCCAAACCGTGATGTAGAACTTAGGTTTGTCTTGCCTCTTAATAGTGGCTCTTGTGAGACTGCTTTCCTTTTCTTGGTCCATTGATTCTGATGATCTTGAGATGCTTCAATCTTCCCTGTACTTGTTTGCTTCTGAAGGAAGGGTAGTCCATAGTGTCTACAACACTGACACTGCTCTAAAATTCTAAATGCTTCATCGTGTTTGCCTTTATTGGATTGCAAATTCTTCCTAACTTCTTCTACTTGTCTTTTCATTGATCCTTCCTCAAATCTGATTGGGGACTTTTCTGAATTGAGTCAAGAATCCTTTGGTGGCTTCATTCCACCTGACATGTGATCTGATACGGTTATTCACTTCAACTGATTAGTCAAGGATGAGGGTAGCATGTCCAGACCTTGACACCTAGTAAGAGCTCCTTCGATGTCACCTTGGAGAAGTAAGGCTTGCACTAACAGAAGATTTTAGAGCTTGATCATATGATTGGCTATCATCTCAAGGACCTGAGCTTGCCAAGAAATCATCTGTTCATTACTCAATGGAGTTGTTGAAGTTGTTGGCTGACCCTGTTCATTGACATCATCTCTTCCACTTGCATCTCCACTTGGATTCACCATCTGATGTTAGGTAGAGATAGAATGAGCAAAAGCATATGAATGAGGTTTGGGATCAGTAGCAAGGGATAGATATGATAAGAAAGGACTCTACCCCACTTAACAAGGATCGTGCTACACTTCCCAACTCTTCTCCTTCAGGGTCTACTTCAGAACATAGGAAATAGACATTGCGGTGATTTGGCCTTCCATGACGAAATTCCTTATGATGATTTTGTTATGGTCATCGAAGAGTGGTTTTCGTGATGTCTTGGTTGCTTTGGTCATTGAACTGCTTGACAATTTTGTTTTCCATGACGTATTCTAAAAAGCTCATGGGAATCATCACGGAAAGCCTGACAGAATCGTCATAGAGGCATTCATGGGACTCTTCATCGCTGGATTGTGACATTTTCACGGATATCCTTGAGTTGTGACCAACACACTTCGTCACTGAAACCCGCACCGCTCCATTTGGCTACGGGAGCCGGCGCCGTTTGCCTGCGGGAGAGCTGCCCTCACTCATACTTCCATCCGCCGTTAGCACGCATCACTAGTACCCCCCATCCGCTGTTAGCCGTTGTTGGGAATATGTCCTAGAGATAATCATAGAGATGATGATATTCCAGTTGTATCTATGACATGCATTAAGTGTTCATTGAATATCCATTATAGACAACTTGTGTTGATTGGCAATTATGTGAATTGTTTGTAGAACTCAATTACTTGAATGGTTATTCTAAAGTTGTCCCTGGTCGGCGTTCTCGTGAGAACACACTTGAATATTAGACCAGCACATGTATTAGTTGATGACTATGTTTCACAAGTCATGGACATGGAGATGTCAAACTAATAATGTGGGCACTGTGAGACATGTAGGCTGGACTGACCCGACATGAGAAAGTCTCTATTCACGTCATATACGTTATGTCCTTAGACCTGAGATTGTGGTATGTACTCAAGATGTGAAATGGCCTACTTAGGGACTATCAAACGCTGCTTCGTAACTAGGTAGTTATAAAGGTGGTCTTCGGGTGGTTGGGAAGCATGCTATGAGGCATAGACAATCAAGATGGAATTTGCCCCTCTCTACATGCGAGAGATATCACTGGATCCCTCAAGTGATTGGATCAACAAATGCATGGCCATGCTTGGGTTAAGTGTTAACCCACGAGTTGAACCATATATCGAGTGGCAAAGGGAATAACTTGTATGTGGTCGTAGTGGTTCGTCTGATATGATCTTTGCGTGCACATAGGAGTTGTCACGCCTCGCTAGAAGCCGCTGTCAACTATTGGGCGAGTAGGAGTACTCGGCCCATGTCAATGTGTGCGTGAACCCATAGGGTCGCACGCTTAAGGGCCTGGAAGCCTAATTCGGGTTGGACCTGAATTAGACAAGGCTTAGGGTTACTAATGGGCCTCCAATTCGTGAGCTCATTGGGGACGCCTATATAAGCAAGGGGAAGGGCGCGGCCAGGAGGTTACACGCCTTTGACAGACGCCGTCACCCTCCCCACGCTCGTGCCTTCTGCTCCTCGTGGACCTAGCAATCCGGAGGCGCATCGCTTCTTCCCTGCACGTGTGGGATTCCTCGGAGGTGCTTCATCTAGAGCACTGGGACGAACCGCGCGAAGGGGTTGACGTGACGGATGACCACGCAACTGCATTGCCTGCTGCGACGCGTACGACTACATCGAGTCGTCTTCCGCTGCACCTGCGCGTCTAGTGGTAATGCCGTAACCTATAACTAGCAGTAGATCCTGGTTTATGAGGTAGAAAAGTTTTGTTTTCTGGCTAGCGTAGCACCCTCATAACCCCACAGCCATGGGACCCGCCCATCACTCAGCCGGATGCTTCCCCATCCGACGTTATGGGATCCGCCGTTACTCATCCATTCTGAATCTACGCCGTTCTACCATACTTCATCGACCGACCTGTGGGATCTACCTGCCAGGGGACCTTGAGGCCACCACCCTTCGACAACTGACATGTGTGACCCGTCTTAGACCATTTTCCATCCAATGAGTGGGACGTCTGGGATCCGCATGTAAATCAGATGGGACCCGAGACAGGAGACCCAATAATGTTATCTGGGGTCAACGATCGTCGACTGACATGTGGGACCCGCCTGAGACCGTTCTCCATCCTACGTGTGGGATCAGCGTGTCAGTTAGATGGGACCCACCATAAGCAACCCATCTCTTTTCATGTGGGATCAACCTTTGTCGACTGACATGTGGGACCCGTCTGGGACCGTTTCCATCAGACGTGTGGGACCAGAGCGTCAGTTAGATGGGATCCGCTGTTGATATTTGTTACGCATAGAGAAGATAAGAGAAGTAATCTGCAAGCACACGGATATCGGTGAGCACTTCACTTGGGAAATAATTCTAGAGTATCATATTTATTTATCCACAAGGAGAAAACATGCAATGACTAACCCAGTCTATACTACTACCCCTGAGCTGCAAGCAAGGTAATTTTGATATAAGCGATATAGAGAAGACTACTTACGGCACCCTGGTTCTAACCTGTGGCAAGATTTGTGACTACTGCTCTATTGCGGATGTACCAAAGGAAAAGAGACACCACAGAGGATGCTTAACCTCAGGCTTTTAATCCTACCAATCCTTCTAATGGGAGAAGGCTCCAAAGGTAACAATGGGACTGTCATTTCCCATGCTACTACCAACCGATCCGGCTAGACAGGGGATATCTACGAGTACCCAAGTCTAAGCACCACGCTTACACTATGGATGTTCTAATCTACCCTCTACATGAAGAGAATAAAGTAAACTCATAAACCAAAGAACAATAATAACAAGAACTTAATAGTATTTAGAAGTTGAATCACCGAAGATTCTCAGAAGCAAGCTCCAGGTTAGGGAGACTTGATCCCGTAGGTACAAGCTGGAGAGGAGACACCGACAGGCCGGGCTTCCTGCAAACTCTACCTCCACTCTATCTCTCTCAATTAGAAGAATAGCTCTAATCTCACATAGAGACTAAAAAGCTAATCTCACTTGAATGCTAGGCTCTAAAGAGAATAGATCCATTCAAGGGACCCCTCTCTAGCTAATTCTCTCTAGAAATAATGAATTAGGGTTTCTGAATTGCTCTGAGCCAGGGCCAGGGGCCCTGCTTATATAGCCCCCTAGCATGCACCATGGCCCTCCGATCAAACCGACCTTCCTGCATGGCTTAGATGTATCCTCAAAGGCGATTAGGGGTAGGATCAACGAGCTCAGCCCTAATTGGCTGAGGGCCAGGGCGGGCGCCCTGTCATCATGATAGGTGAGCCCCACCTTCCAGGGGGTGGCTTCCCGAGTCTTCTAGATTCTTCATTTTCATGTGTGGGTCTTTCTCTCTATGTAATCATGACATGTGAGCCTAAATTACTTATTTCCTGATAACTCCCTGCCAAAATCGTGGAATTCTGTCAGATAAACCCCTAGTCTATGATGATACTTCTTTCTACAGTATTTTATTAGTTAAGTTGACAGTAAAAAAAGGATAGTTAACTAACATCAACAAACTCGCCCACACTTAGGCTTTTACTCGTCCTCAAGAAAAGGATGGATTACCTTATGCATAATCTCTTGAACAAGACATCAACAGTAGATTGTTCCTCAGTCATACCTTTACTACTAGATTCAAAGTGTCTACCAAACAACTTTAAGCAGTTGAGGAATGGAATAGCTTGAAACAGAGCTCCTTTTCTCTTAGACCTGTCACTTGGAGTTTTTGTATTCCTTTTTGAAATAAAACTTAGCTTACCTTCTCCTTCATGTGGTGCACTCAAGTCACTCAATATCTGTGGTATTTGTGGATTCTCACTGAGGCATGTATGATGAATGCCTTGCATCCTATTCTACAAAAGCTCATATGGAGTTGAAGGTATTTCAAGGATATAGCATACTCACCTTGCATATGTTGCCTGTTCAAAACGGGATCCTCAGAGGGGAGTGTCATACCCTTAGATCAAGATTGTGCATATGTGTGGAAATTATTTGGTGGCTAATCCTAATTCTACTTTGCTCCTTGAACAAGGTTTCTCTCTTTTGCAACAGAAGATAACTGACATACTTTCTTCAAAAGACTCATGGACTATCATATATATATATTTCTGGGGGTATTTTTTTATTCCCCTCTTTTTTCTCTTCTTTTTTCTAAATACTGAATTTTGCATAGCCTCATGATAAACTTGAAACAGAAACTCAGGGAGAGAGAAACTTGAGAAGAGAGATATTACAAGCTTGGAGCATTTATTGAAAAAACCTATAAATATTTTTTTTGGATCTTCTCCCAGTGTAGGAGATAGATAAATGGCAAAAAGCATGTTTTTCCGTACTCCTAGTGTAGGAGCAGTAGATATATATCTGGGTGTAAGTGATCTTGATCTTAATGAATGTGACCCTCCTCTCGACAAGGGTCTCACACGGGTTGACCAAACTCAACACAAAGCAGCAGCCTATGTGCTAGTTTTTCATACTTGAAAAGGCTCTAGTAAATATCTTATTTTTACCATAGAGGAGAAGCATAGCTAATAATTTTAATGATTTTATAAAAGAAATTCTCCAAACAACAAAACGTCAGAAATCAGGTTCTCATTATTCTACTATCTCACACTCCACAACCACTTAAGTTAAAATGGGGTCCCTATAAAATTAAGTTCCCAACAGCAACAGGACTCCTAGGAAAAATCATGGTGTGAGCCTATCTTGAGATCATGACTAAAATAATTTCCTTCTCATTTTAATTATTAAGCATTTTTAATTGAAACATTTAATTGCGAACGAGACAGAGAGTTGCATATATGAAAAACGTGATGTGTAGGAAGCAAACCTGACCATGGTCGAAGGATGGAGCCAGGGGGCCTATACCCAGGGCGGGCGCCCTACTTTGGTAGCCTCTTGGGCTCTGCTTCGGCGTGCAGCGTACTCGTGTCATATCTTTGTAAATTTTTTGATCGTTGTGGTTAAATCTGTTCGTTATGTTGTCGAGGTCTCCCTCACACTTGTTTCCTGTTATCCTTTATACACAGCTTGGTGGAGACAAAATAAAAAAAATATCCAATATAATAATGACCAACTCTTTATTTCAGTATCATGTAGGGCACAAATTACAAATTGATTAAGGGAAAAGAATCAAACTAATCAAGCAAACTAATCTTTATCTAAGCAAATTTGTGACTAACTAAATGATGCCCTATCAACTGCTCGATGAACTTATCGATCTATTTCTTCTCTAGCGCATCAACTCTATCTGCTATCTTCTTAGTGTCACGATCAATGCCTTTTTTGTCTCATAAGTATTGAGGATGCATCTCCCGTGAATGTGCTAGGTGGCTTCTATGGAAGAGGTGATAGCGTTGGGCCTCTAGCTCTTTTTCTAGATCAGCTAAGGTTTTGCGGCGCTTGCGAGGCATCTCGGAAGTGGCAAGGGCATGCTTGGGAGCCTCCTTGGGTGGAATGAACTTGACTTTAGATGGATTAGCGCGGACTCCCTCGAAGTAGGTGCGCTCGCCCGTGCTATACTTAGCACAAATGATTTCTCCTTCCATGTTGGTCTTCACACCCATCAATGTCTCATTGTGCTTTGGCGGGAGGAGCTTTATTCCAGCAGGCATCTTGACGAAGGGACCTTTCGGCGGCGCTCCTTCAAGTTGAAGAGGTTGAGGCGGCGCCGTGAGAACTAGTTGTGTGAAGTAGGAAGAACCATAGGAGCAAGTCTTGGGTGGTGGAATGGTAGCAAGAGGGCAAGCATCGCTAACCAAGACTAAGGCTTTGAGATCTGGGTCTCTTGCTGGAAGCTTATTGAGGTCAATCCCGTGGGGGACCATCCTCCTCAGTATTCTGGTGGTCTTTGGCCATTGGAGGGAGGGGAGAGCTAGAAAGCTTCTATACAGAAGGAGATGAAGGTTTAGATGAAATGAGAATGGCTGACGTCATGGGCTGTTTATATAGGGGGATTCAGAGGACCAAAATGGCACCTCAAAGGCATCTCCGAGACCAACAATTCTCGGATCGACTTGGAATAAACTTTTTTGGATAGAAGTGTGTAGAAGAATCGCAAAGCAAAAAGGCGGCGGTGAGGCGGCCCAGGCGCAGGGCGGGCGCCCTGGCCTTGAGCCCTCTCGGTCCCAACTTTTTTGAAATAGTTTTTATATATTTTTGTTATTTGAAAAATATATGTGGGGCCCCAAAACCAAAAAGTAAAAAGGCCGGGCCCAAAGCACTTTTAATTAAGAAAGAAATTAGTTATATTTAATTCTTCTACTTCTTTATTGGGCTCTAAAAATAACTTAAGGCGTTGATCATTTACCTTGAATAACGTACCTTCATTGTTTTGAAGTGTGATGGCTGTTGGTAAATCTTAGCGTCACTACCAAAGATTGGTAATAACACCAGAAATGCCTGAGGGGTAACTCTAATGTCTATTGGATGATTCCACAAGCGCACAGAATATACCGCTGTAGCACTTCACCAAGGATGAGTATTCCAAGGTATCGTAATTTATATTTTCCCAAGGGAAAGCAGTAAATAGGAATATTTAATAAAAGGGAAAAGAGATCCTTTGTGTCTACTACAATCTAGTATCACTAGTGTAAAAAGGGGGTAAGTAAATAAAAGGGAAGGATAGATAATTGTTCACAGCGATCCTAATCTAAAGATAACTGGTTGAGAGCTAGCTAGGTGGCAGGACAACGAGTGAGTATAGCACTCCTATGTATCTTAATTTACTTCTGTGAACCTAATCCTAATAGGTAGATGACTCAACTAGAATGGTGCCTTACTACTTGCGTGGTGGGGATAGGCGAGAAAGCAGGAGACATAACCCCTACTAAAGCGGCTATACTCTTATGGGCACCCTACGTTTTAAGAACTAGTTCGAACGTGGTGAGAAAACCCTAATGCCGCCAAAGACCTATCACCACTCGCGAGTGCGCTCACGAACTGTCCAGGCGGACTAGCGGCAATCAAAGGTAAGACTAAGTCTGAGCACCACGCTTACACTTACTCTTACAACTCTAACTAACGATCAGGTAGCTAGAGCTCCTATACAAGATAGGACAATGATACACACACAAGGCGTTGGTTACAGGAAACCAATCCAACTAAGGCAACTATACATGTAGATGCAGCATGTATATATGTGACGTGCGTGTGATCTTGATCTCAGAGGCATAAAAAGTATATTAACAGGGATTAACAAGATTTGACAACACTCAAGACAAAGCAAATAGCTTATGCGGAAGGTTTGTAAATATGTAGAACATTTATGGCTGTGGTTGGAATTTATCACCATTGAGGAACAATTAAGGTTTTGATTATTTTAAGAATAAATTCTTCGATAATAAATCATGCCTAGAATAATATGATAGCAGCTCTTGTCTCACTATCTCATATCTCTCTACAACTTAGACTTAGTTCTGGCACTTGCAACCCACAAAGCTTTCAGGTTCATAATGGTTTAAGAGAGCTAAGTAATCCATACTTAAAGAAGCACTAAGTTGTAAACTAGGCACTAGAGAAACATTGACAAAGCAACTACTCATCATTTTCATAAGGAGAGAAGCATATATGAAACATAGGTACTCTAAAAACAAACAAATATTTTTGGTATTTTTAAACTTTTTTATAAGATAAATAACTAAAAATGCAAATGCTAAGATAGAATACTTGCCTTAGTCGGGGAGAGGATCTCCCCAAGCTTGCCTCTTGCTCACTGTGGTGGCAGATAGTATTGGAACCACCCGGCCCAACGTTATGCTTCCTCTTCTTGCATTGCTTGTAGGTACTTAGCATTTTGTTGTGCCAATTGCAATGTTGCATCTTGTTCAATGTGCATTGCGCCTATGTTGTTGATGAGGCCGCTCTCGGGCTCTAGCACTCTTGATGGAGGATCATAGAGTACCATCAGGTGGTAGTTCTCTTCCCCCTCTCTTCTCCCATGGGTTCCTTCATGAGTGTGGTGAGAGCCTTGGGAAGAACTCTCACCTACCTTGGACTTCTTGAACCGGGAGAGAAATGCTTTCTTCATCTAGCTGCACAAGTGAGACAACGAAGCTCTTCCTAATACTACTACTATGCACGAAATATTTTTGGGTTTCTCTTTTGGAAGGCTATTACTAAACTAAACTTGAGAAAGAACTTGGAGCAAATGAGAGAATAAGAGATATTGTGAACTCGAGATGATTCTAGTGGTTTTGGGTGTGGAGTTGAGCTCACAATGCATGGGTATTTATAGGGGGAGAAGGGCAAGTGGTGGACCCCAAAGGTAGGGGTCGGCCGACCCCCCATAAGCACTTTAAAATTTGAATTTGAATCCTAGCAGGGAATCTAGCAACATCCTGCATATGCTTTTCTGACTATGTCCAAAGTGGGGGTCGACGACCCCCTTCCTAGGCCCCTCAGCACTTTAAACACTATGTCATCAAGTGTCTGGTAAAGTAAAGGCTAGTTGTGGACTAAAAGTGGTGTGCTTTTTAGAGATTCCCTTGCCCAATGCTTTGTGAAAGAAAAGATGAATGGCTAGAGTGGAGACATGTCTAAAGAGATTCACATGGACCATGGAAGCACTAGAGCATGTCTAGATGACTACTTTGCTGGTTATGAGCTGGTGGTGTGGTCGCAAAAACATTCAAAAAGAAAATAGGATCTTATGCTTAAAGTGATAAAGCAGAGGACCATTTCTTTTTAGACTTTGGCTGACGTGCATAGGATTCCGAGGTATGATGAATGGGACACAGCAGACTGCCAAAGGGACCAATGTGGGGGTCGGCCGACCCCTACTTGAGTACCCCAAGGGCATCCAAGTGCTGGTCCTAAAGCAGAGCACTAAGCCAAAGTGGAAGGAGTGGCAGTGGGCCCACTGGTGGGGTCGGCCGACCCCACCATGGATGTTCCAGCAGCTCAAAAAGTGTGTTGCAAAGTGTTCTCAAGGTTTTATTTATTATTGCTAACTATTTTTGTCGAAAGAGAATATGCAAAACTAAAACTAAGATGCAATGCAAATAAAATGCAAGAATTAAAATGCAGAAAATAAATATGGGATAAATACTAATTTACCTTACCAGCAAGGGCTCCATGTTTTAGGTCCATAGAGCAGGACCTCTTCATCTTGTTCATTCTTCCGGTGCTTTGGTTGGTCCCGGAGTGGGGACCGTGATTGCACCTCTTTCTCCCGCCACATTTTCTTACCTTTGCCTCGTGGTTCAGCGGGTTCTTCCTTCTTTACTTCGGCCTTTTTGGCCGACTCGCTTTTCTTGTTATTTCTTCAGCGCGGTAGTAGCGAGGTTTGTTCTTTGGTTCTTTGTCCTTCACCTGCATGCTAGCTTTATAACCGTTGAATGGACATTTTACCTTCTTTCCTGAGAATTGGAAATGAATCTGGCCAGATCCCATGTAGATGATAGCATTAACCGTGTTGAGGAATGGCCTTCCCAGGATGATGGGGACTTCATTGTTGGACCCCATGTCCAATATGATGAAGTCGGCAAGGACGTACTTGTCTTGAACCTTGACTAGGATGTCTCTTGCCAGTCCCTTAGGGAACCAAATTGTTTCATCTGCTATCTGCAAACTAATAAATGTGGGTGCAAAGGCCCCCTAACAAATTATCATAAGTTACCTTGGCCATGATGTTGACACCCGATCCAGGGTCGCAGAAGACATTGTGGAAGATCTTTGGTCCAATCTCACAGGTGATGGTCGGTAGGCCTGGATCTTCCTTCTTGGAGATGAAGGGTGGATCAAGAAGATAGCCCCAGTTGGAGCATAGAGGAGGCTTATCGAACCTCTTGTTTACCAATTTAACACCTTCAATTGGGTCCTCAGGTTTTCCTAGGATCTTACCTTGCTCGAAGGATGGGACAGCTACTGCTAACTGAGCTAATTGTGTTTCTAGCATTTTATTAAAGCTCAATTGATTTTTCATGGCAGAAGTAAAGCTATCCATTTTCTTACTTAAACTTTCAAGAATCTTATCATTAGCCATCATTTTCTTGTTGATACTATCATTTATTTTAGTTTGGCCTAAGACAAGATCTCTTAAAGAAGGTTGGTTACAATAAAATTATTGAAATTATTACTGTAACCGTTACCTTGGTTTCCTTGGTAGAAGGGGCGCGAGTTCCATTGTTGTTGCTGCTGTTGGGGCCGGTACCCATTGTTGTTGTTGCTGTTGTTCATGAAGCTCACTTCCTCCTTTGTTTCGGGACAATTGTTTCCCGAATGATCTTCTCCTCCGCACACCTCGCACCATGGATCGGCTTCAACAGATCGTGCAGTCAACCTTCTTCTATCTTCTTCATCAAGAGGTCCATTTTAGTGGAAAGCATATCCACCTCATTGAGGGCGTGGACATCTCTCTTTTTGGGCTGAAGGCGTTCCTCATTCCATCCTTGGTTTGTAACCATCTTCTCTATGAGGTCGTTGGCATCCTTGACATTGTATTGCAAGAATGCTCCTCTAGCGGCAGCATCAAGGTGACTACGGGCCAAACCGGTCAAGCTATGGTAGAAACATTGAATATGAGCCATTCCTCTATCCCATGATGAGGACAGGCGCGAATGTACTCCTGGAGACACTCCCATGCTTCGGGAATTATCTCATCAGCTTGCTGTTGGAAGCTCGAGATCTTTCCACGAAGGGTGCTGGTTTTGCCCATCGGGAAGAACTTCTTGAGAAACGCATTGGTGCACTTCTCCCATGTGGTGACTTCACTCTTGTTGGTGTAGAACCATTGCTTCGCCTTCCCTAATAACGAGAATGGGAACAGGCGAAGATGGATGGCGTCTGCTGAGACATTCTTGATGGTGAAGGTACCACACACCTCCAGGAAGTGTTGAAGATGGGCATTGGCGTCCTCATGTGGCTTCCCACAGAACACATTTGCTTGCACCATATTGATGAGCGTAGGCTTAAGCTCAAAATTCGCATCCCCTAAATTCAGCTGTGGTCCCGTGACGACATAGTCAGCCGACGGCGCAGAGTACTCAAAGATGGTCTTTTGGGCCATAGCATCCTTGATGATTGGTGCAGGACTTCCTTCCTCGAGTCAATTCTGGTTCGAGATGAACCTCTGAGGTGGAACTTGACGGCATCTAGTTCTCCTCAACAATTGCTCAGGATCTTCAACAAAATTTGATGGCAATTGAAAACCGCCCATGCAGCTACTAGTTTCACGATAACAAAAAAAGACAGGTGAGGGGTAAGCCCCTAACACTAATTGATAACTAAATTGATAGTACACTCAGGATTCATTTTTATTAAAATTCCTAGGCAAGAAAGTCCATCCTCCTTGTCGACAAGAGATGAAAGAAGAGGAGTAATATCCATCCTCAATGTCTTTACCACCCCGGTGTGCTGTGCCGCGCTACACAACCGATGCAGACGTAATGCCGCCGCGCTCGATCAGGAAAGCCCCGCCGCTTGACTCCAAATGGACGCTGGAGCCACCACAGCACACCGGGGATCCTTTGCCGCCGCCACTGTCGCAAATCCACTGGGGATCCTTCACCGCCACCAGTACCGAAGTCCAAACATGTTCCACACTAGGAGGATGACTCAACGGGGAGTCGGGGACGGCCCAGTTATCACACGGCCCATTTAAGGACTGTCCCGTGGTACACAAAAGAGACATGGCCGGACTTTCTCATGGCACATGAAATAGAAATGACCGGACTATCTTGTGAGTCCCAAGTCTTGTCTCATCGCAGTTCATGTCTATGAACGCCAGAAAGTCCGCCGCTACATAATTGAACTCGTAGGAAAAAACATCATGGGTGCTTGTAGTATTATTATGGTCATATAAAAAGGTCCAAAATTTTTGGTTTGTTCTAGGTATAAAAATACTTTGACTGACTCTGTTAGCATCAGTAGCAACAATCGCTAGCATGGAGGCCAAGGTTGGCCACACTAATCCTGTTAAAGGTAACTCACGGGTGCGGCTTGGTTACCTTGTCCGCCTTGAATGCACTACCACCTCCCCTTCTACCATTTGCCCATCTACCATCCCCAGGGCGCCTATTTAGGAGTGGATCCCTTAAAGAATGGTTTAAGGGAGAAGAGAAGGAGGAACCATAGAGACTAAAGAAAAAAATGACAGTAGCAGCAAGTCCAACGGGCAGATTTGTTTCCACATGCAGGGGATATATCCAATATATAGGTCAATATGTTCCACACGAGGAGGATGAGCGGGGACGTCCCAATTATCGCACGACCTATTTAAGGACTGTCCTGTGGTGCACAAAAGAGATATGGCCGGATTTTCCCATGGTACCCTAAAGAGAAATGGCCGGACTTTCCATTGTACCCTAAAGAGAAATGGCCGAACTATCCTGTTCTATGGATCTTGCAAGTCCCAAGTCTTGGCTACTGGCAGTTCATTTCTGCGAGCGCCAGAAAGTTCGACCGCCACAAAATTGAACTCGTAGGACAAAGCATAATGGGTTTGTCAGTTTTTCTTGAAGTATTCCCTTGTCTGCAGGTCGAGGCTGCTGAGTCTATTCCATTGTCTGATGGCGACCTTGCTGACCTCCTTTTGTTTCAAGGACGCAGCAATTTGTTGTGGATTTTGTGGTTGATGGCCGGTGAACTTAGATCTAGGAGCTCGTGAGCTTGGGAGCGTGGCCCCGATTGATGGAGTTTCGCTGTTGGCTTCTTCTACTGCGACTGCAACCAAAGCTTGTACGCGATGCGGTCCTCTCTGTCACACCTACTGTGACTACGCAGATCACTGAAATAATCCAACAAAGATCCATCAGTGAAGTCCACAACTTATACCAAAATTCAACTTTAACAGCCATTAACCATTTCCATGTTACGAGCTCATCTAAATTTAGCAGCACATAGATAAATATACAACTCAAACTAGACTAGCAGTTAATGTGGCTGTAACCATTAGTCCAATACAAGTTTGGCTAAATCAAGTCTAACTATCACACGTAGAATACCATTCAAATTAAGCTTACGGCTAAACAACACAACATAGCAGGTATTGAGATCACTAAAGTAGAAAATAATGCAGCAAAGATCCACCAGTTAAGTCCACAGCTCATACCAAAATGCAACTTTAACAATCATTAACAATTTCCATGGTACGAGCTCATTTCGGTTAAATCAAGTCTAACCATCACACTAACAATACCATTACAAATTCTAAGAGAAATCCCCAAGTCTTGTAGTAGATCCATGATGAGGCAAAACCCAAATGAAGAAATGAACAGTAAAAAGGGGAGAAAGGAGACCTGCGGATAGGATCTGACGCCTCTGCGCACACAAGCGACAGGATGCCAATGCCGCCGCACCCCACCGGGAAAGCTCTGCTGCCTGCCTCCAAATGGACGCCGAAGCCAGCACAGCACATCGGGGATCCTCTGCCGTCGCCTCTAGCTCCGCTGCCCTTCCAGCGCAAGTCCAATGGGCAAATATTTTCTCATTTTTATGGGAGATATATCCAATATATAGGTCAACATGTTCCACACAAGGAGGACCCTCAGGAGCAGGGTCGGCCCAATTATCACATGACCCATTTGAGGACTGTCCCATGTTACACAAAAGAGATATGGTCGTACTTTCCCCTGGTCACAAAAAATAAATGGGCGGACAGTATGCACGCATACATTGCATCAACCGCCGACCTGCTGGTTCCCATCTTGCAGCAAGGAGCAAATCTCGCCGCTTCATAACGCACAAGGGATCAAGAAGCCAGGTTGTTGAAATGCTATTGCCCACGTATATTTGATCTCGTAGGATGCGCTATAGACAAATGGTTGCTCAACCAGTCGGTGATGCACTCGCGGTGGAATGCATTGCCGCGACAGGCACGTTCACACCATGGGCGACGGATCTGTTTTGGCAGAGGTAGGTGCTGAGGGAGGAGAATAGAATGGGTTGCTTGTGATTTGGGGGCCAGTTACATGGTTTGAGCTGCGTGATGCCAAATTGCTGAAGCTAGTGCTCGTGCTGTTGTTCGGCAAGAATGCATTACCAAAGTTTTGAACTTGGAATATCCTTGCAGCAATGAGAAATATTCTCCTGGCCCTAATGCAGAACAGAGGAGCCATTTGGTGATGAAATGTTAGTGCATCGTAATGTCCGGCCCCTGGTAAATATGAATGCGTCTGACAGTCCTAAGTCTTGGTTCTTGGTAGTTCATATCTGCTAACGCAGAAAGTCCGACTGCTACATAATTGACCTCGTCTACCTTTTGCCTCCATCCTTGTAGCAAGGGTCTAGTCTCGCCTCATCGTAATGAGATAGTCCTATTGTTGGGGGCCGCCTCCTTTTCGTAATGAGGTGCTATGCAGTTTTATCTTGCTGTAATAATACCCACGCACATGATCTTTTGTTGAACTATATTATGTGGGTTAAACTCTGTTGAGTGTGGTGTAAGCATGTGTCACTTGGCATTTTATAGCTGGTTTTGTAGCCCCTGTTGGTTCCTTTTCCCAGTTTCTTGTAAAACCATATGCAATGAGGAGCTCGTATCAACAAGTCTCGCATGAATCTTGTGCATCATGGATGAGACGTATCTGTTGAATTTTACAACCAGAGCAAGAATGTCCGACGATTGCATATTTGATCTCCTAGGACGAAGTGTGAAGGGTTGTCAGTTTTGAATGTCGTAGCAATCAGTCTGCTGGAAAACTGATGGTGTTGCATCGATCGCCTACCTTTCGGATCCTAGTTTGCAGCCAGGAACAAGTCTTACAGCATACTTTGTCCATTGTATATCTAACTCAGCCGGACACCCCTCACAAAATATACTTACTGAGCAAGCAAGAAAGTCTGACCATTGCATATTTGATCTCGTAGGACCAATTGTGCAATAGGACTCGGCGTGCGTCCTATGCAATGAGACCATTGATGTTGAAAATAATCCAACAAAGATCCATCAGTGAATTCAACAACTTGTACCAAAATGCTAAGTTAACAACAATTAACAATTTCCATGTTAGTAATAGGTCATCCAAATTAAGAGTAGAGGCACATAGACATATACAAGGTCTGTTGAATCATGTCTAACCATCCTGGGTACATGAGGGCATTGCAAAATAGACCAAAAGTACACACTACAATTGCTCCCGCCATTGCACTTCTACTGCTAAAGCCCCAACTGCACCTTTCGATCGACACCACTGCCCCCGCCGTCGTGTGTCCCACCACCCTCCTCCTAGTCCAAGTGTGACAAGATGATGACTTCTATCGAGTCGCCCAGATTGTCATCGGAGTCTAACGAGGTGGCGTCTATTGTCAAGTAGCCCAGATCGTCTTGGTACCGATCGATTAGATGATTCCATTTCCACAAGCGTGGAGGGTAGTGTGCCAATGGCACCAAATCCTCCTCCTCTAGTGAATCCAAGAACAGTGGAACATATGGAACATATTGTGCTCTGTTAAGGATACCATCATTAACCACACGTGGACTGTACTGAAAGAGGTTGGAAGGGATTACATCTCCTATGCTGCAGTCCATGTCATATACGATGATTGTGTTTCTTTCATGCCTAGCTAAGAAAGCCAAATTACATTCTGGGTGAACTGCAATCACCTTTGGGGGTCAAATTCACTCAAATATTGATGCTTCCAAAAACCTCGTTAAGGATGATAGTATGCTGCAATGTCCAATTATCATTATCATAGTCCTTAAGTATCCACACTGAAAACTTTATTTCACTAAGAGGACCATCAAAAAGATATAAACACAAGTGACCCTGAGTTTGATGCAGGGTGTGCTCATCTGTACCAGTAGGCGTAGCAATTTCCAACCATAAGTCCCCCTTCAAATCCACAGCAAGTATCACAGATGTGACATCATCCTCTAGTTGCGACCCCATAATGTGTAGATAACCATTAAGAAACACACTTCGTGTTTCACTAGGTTCTAGGTCAATATCTTCTCCCCATTCACATTCCTTACTGATCCATGTTTTAGTTTTCGACGAGTAGATCTGCACATTTCTGCACATGCTGTCTTCATTTCCCACAAAATCAATCACATGGAAGTGCGAGGAGATTGTCGAATCGAAACACATGTGAGCCTCACCAGCTATTGGCATCCAACCTAAATCTAAGGCCTGAACACGGAGGCTAGATGGTATTACCTTATAATTCTGGGTCACTGGATTGCAGACGACCCAGCAGCAGGATTCCCTAGTAAAACTACACCAGCATAGGATGAGGCTGTTGCAGCAATCTGAGATAGCTACTTGAGATGTGTAGAAGGGCAAAAAGTTGAAGTGGGGTGTACACCGTAGATGCTAATGAAGTGTCGCTTTGATTCCTTGACCCTATCGAAGAAGAAACCGATCACATTATGGCGGGTCAGCTTGTCATGGATATTCGACATTTTGACAAGGCCTTTTCAATGTTGACAGACCATTCTGTAGTGAAAAAAGGACAGGGCAGGGAGGCACTCTAGGATCTTGAGAACATGCTCATCTGGGAGGCACGCAAATGAGTCCGTCCTCTTGTTTTCTTTTTGGACAGACCATTTTGTCCTCTTGTAAATAAGGAAGCGGTAGACATTGACAGCGATTTCTACAGCTCATGCTTGGGCGCTGGGCAATGCGTCCATCATGTTGTTGGGGGCTTCTTCCATTCTGTAGTGCTTAATAGCCCCGTGCTTCCTAAGCCATAAGATCACTGAAGTCAAAAATAATGCAACAAAGATCCATCAGTGAAGTCTAACCATCACACTTACAATACCATTACAAATTCAGCTTATGGCTAAACAACAGAACTGGGAATTGAGATCACTGAATTAGAAAATAATGCAACAAGGATCCATCAGTGAAGTCCATGGCTCAGACCAAAATGCAACTTTAACAACCATTAACAATTTCCATGGTACGAGCTCATTTTGGCAAAACAAGTCTAACCATCACACTTACGATACCATTACAAATTCAGTCCAACAGCCATGAGCTACAAGGACTACCAGAACCATTACCGTACCGCATCTATCCAAAATTAAGGGATATGGAGGTATGCATGAAAGGTGTTCATTTTAAGCGAAATCCCCAAGTCCTGTAGTAGATCCATGATGAGGCAAAACCCAAATGAAGAAACAAACAGTAAAAAGGGAAAAAGGAGACCTGCGGATCGGATCAGATGCCTCTGCCGTTGCAGCGGCACACAAGTGAGACGGACACCAATGGCGTCGCGCCCCACCGGGAAAGCCCCGCCGCCTGCCTCCGAATGGACATCGGAGCCAGCACAGCACACCGGGGGTCCTCCGCCGCCGCCTCTAGCTCCGTTTCCCAGCCAGTGCAAGTCCAATGGGTAGATATTTTCCCATTTTCAGGGGATATATATCCAATATATAGGTCAACATGTTCCACACGACTTGTCCCTTAGGAGCAGGGACGGCCTAATTATCACAAGGCCCATATAAGGACTGTCTCGTGGTACACAAAAGAGGTATGGCCGGACTTCCCCATGATACATGAAAGAGAAATGGTTGGACTATCTTGTCTCTTGATCTTGCAAGTCCCAGGTCTTGGCTCATGGCAGTTCATGTCTGCGAACGACAGAATGTCCGATCGCAACATAATTGATCACGTAGGACAAAGCATAATGTTATGTCAATTTTGATTGTATTATTTTTTTACCAAATTTTGATTGTATTATTATTATGGCCATATAATAAGTTCTAAAAATTTTGGTTCATTCTAGGTCACAAGGCCTCATCGACAAGTCGGCACAGATCCACCGGCAGACCAAAATGGTACTCATCTTCACCGTGACCACTCAAGGTCACTGCCACAAGATCCGCTATATTTTGTTGTCAGGACATGCTCACTGGAGACAATCGTGATGTTCAATAGTTTAACTTGCTGTTATAATACCTATGCACATGATCTTCTGTTGACCTTTCTAGTACCCTGTTGGTTCTTATTATCAGTTTGTTGTAAACCATATGCTGCTAGGAGTCCATCTCAACAAGTCCCGCCTCACTCTATAGCTTCACGGGTGATACGTAACTCTTCAGTTTTACTGCAAACGCAAGAAAGTCTGACCGCTCCATATTTGATCTCGTATGACAAAGTGTGAATGCTTCTGTTTTGAAAGCCCTAGCAATCAGTCTGCCGAGAGCTCCCTGATGGTTACAATTTTGGTTAATCTGCAGTAGTGGCATGACATAGTTTAATCTAATATAAAGTTCAACCACAGGTCACATGCAAGGGTATTATTACAGCAAGTTTTATTAATGGAAATGCTGTTGGACACAAGAAAGTCCGAACCCTTTATGTTTGAATGCGTATGGTAGAGTATGATAGAGTATCGACAACTATGACATAAAACGCAAGGGAACACATGATCATCGATACATCTATTTCATATGAATCAAGTCTAACCATCAAACTTATAATACCTTTACCAATATTTAGCTAAATCAAGTCTAACGATCACATAAACAGTACCATTACAAATCCAGCCAGATGAAGTCTAACCATCACACTAACAATCATTACACAAGCTTAGCTTCATAGGATTTAAAGGCAGCAAGTGCAGCTTCGCAGGAGGTGTACATTTTATAAGAAGCACCAGGGAACCCATGAACTTGCTCTTGGCAGTCAGGCCAGCTATGGAAAACCCCTCGCTTACGGCCATGGAACATAACATACCATGGATTCATCTCGAATTTGCACAACCCAAACAGCCATCAACATTTTCCATAGTACGAGCACGTCAAAATTTAGAATAGCAGCACATAGATATATATAACTCAAACTAGGATAACAGTTAATGGAGCTATAACCATTACACGGCTAAATCAAGTCTAACCATCACACTTACAATACCATTACAAATTAAGCTAAATCAAGTCTAACAGTCACACTAAGAGTCAGTACATGAGCTCAGCTTCTTTCATATGTTACAGACATAGATAACGAGGATGACCATTACAATAGTTTTGAAGGAGAAACAGGGTGGAGCAGGTATTGGGTTTTGAAGATAGATGTCATCATCAATAGCCAAGGGTGGATTTGAGTTGTTTGCTCTTGAGTTAAAGGCAGCAACTGCATCTTCTTAAGAGTTGTACTTTTTATAAGAAGCACCAGAGAACCCATGAACTTGGTCCTGGCAGTCAGGACAGCTGTGGAAAACCCCTCGCCTACAGCCGCGGAACACAGCATAGTAGGGTTTCATCTCGAATCTGCAGAACCCAAACAGGCTGCCTTAGATTTACAAGTGCAAGATAGTGACCATCATTGGCATGTGTAGCAACAAGTGCAGCTTAAATATTAGTGGCACTGATTTGCTATCTCCTAACAAAAACAACAGCCCTGAGCTACAGGGATTACCAGTACCATTCCCCATCCCGCGTCTATCTAAAATTAAGAGATATGGCAGTATGCATCAAAGGCGATATATCTAATAGATATCCCCATGTCCTGCAGTAGATCCATGTTGAGGCAAATAGAAATGAAGAAATGAACAGTAAAAAGGGGAGAAAGGAGACCTACAAATCAGATCTGACACCTCAGCCACGGCACATAAGCGACGCGGACGCCAATGCTGCCATGCTCCAATGGGAGAGCCCCGCCGCCTACCACCAAATGGATGCCAGAGCCACCATAGGACACCGAGGATCCTCCGCTGCCGCCTCCATCTCCACCGCAAGTCCAACGGGCAGATACTTTTCCACTTTTAGGGGATATAATATATCCCATATATATAAAAGATATAAGAGAACATAAAATGTACTTATATTTTATACAGGCTCCAAGAGGACAAGAACACAAACAGCAGCTTAGTGTAGTGGCAAAGACCTTCACGTCTTAATGCCAGGTCCCGGGTTTGAATCCTAGAGAACCCAATGTTTTTGGGGAATTCAACATCTGTAAGAGGTGGTCCACATGTCGGTCAGAGAATGATGGTCCCACATGAATAGAGAAGGGTCCCCAGTTGCGGGTCCCTAGTAACTGACGCTCTGGTCCCATGCGTCGGGTTGTGAAGGGTGCCACACGGTCCCACAGGTCGGTCGAAGAAGGGTGGCCCCACGTGAACAGGGTTGGTGCCCTATGGCGGATCCCATCTAACTGATGCTCTGGTCCCACACGTCCGATGGAAACGGTCCCAGATAGGTCCCACATGTCAGTCGACACGGTCCCACATGTCCGATGGAAACGATCATAGGCGGGTCCCATATGTCAGTCACAAAAGGTTGACCCCACATGAACAGAGATGTGTCCCATATGGCGGGTCCCATCTAACTGACACGTTGATCCCACACATGCACTGAAAATGTCTACAGGATTCACATTTTCTAATTCTTCCGGATGCCCTAGAATCTTACCTTTTTTGGTCATAGGTATTGAAGATGCTAACTGAGAGAGTTGTGATTCCATCATCTTATTAAAGCTAAGTTGATTCTTAATGGTAGAAGTAAAGCTATACATTTATTGTTTATAGTTTCAAGTACTTTATCATTGGAAGCTATCTTTCTAGACATATTCTCTATAACTTTATTTTGATTAGCAATCATATCTCTCAAAGGTGGTTGGTTGAAGTTATTACCTTTGTAGTTACCTTGGGGGTTAGCTTAATAATTACTTGATAATTGGGCCTTTGTTGATTCCATCCTTGATTCTATTGGTTCCATCCTTGAGTCTATTGGGGACGAAAATTGGGGTTGTTATTTATCTAGTTGACATCTCCTAAGACTTCAGGAAAGTTGCTTCCCATGTGGCCAGTGCTTCCACACTCTTCACAAGTCATGCGAGGGTCTCGGATGTGCATAACTTCCTTCTTTTGGTGATCTCATTCATCAAGCTTCTTCATGAGCAGGTCCATCTTAGCAGACAGCATGACTTGATGCATTTCTCCTCTCTTGCATGGATGAGTACGTTCTTCATTCCATCCCTGGTTAGAAGTTATCTTCTCAACAAGAGCGGCTTCCTCATGAATAGTGAGTAACAAGAACAATCCTCCAGCAGCGGCATCAATATTCTCACGGGCACTCGTAGTGAGCCCATGGTAAAATGTTTGCATAAGTAACCAATCTTCCATCCCATGGTGAGGGCATTTTGCTATGTAGTCTTGAAAGCGCTCCTATGCCTTAGGGATAGATTCATCATACTGTTGCTAAAAGGTTGAGATCTTTTCACATAGGGCATTCGTCTTGCCTACGGGAAAGAACTTTGCTAGGAAAGCAGTGGAACAGGCATCCCAAGTAGTGTTTCTATCTTTGTTGGCGTAGAACCATTGCTTCGCCCTTCCTAAGAGTGAGAACGGGAACTGGCGCTGTAGTGTGGCATCTCTTGAGACTCCTTTAATGCTGAAGGTGCTGCAAATCTCCAGGAAGTGTTGGAGGTGAGCATTGGAATCCTCAAGTGCTTTCCTACAAAACTGGTTGGCTTGCACCATGTTGAGCAAAGCTGGCTTGAGATCGAATCCATCATCTTCCACATTGACTGTTGGTCCAGTCCTGATATTGGCAGTTGTTGGAGCGGAGAATTCATAGAGAGTCTTGTCAGCCATTGCTTCAAACAACGGTGTTGAGCTACTTGCTGGTTGGTCTTCTGGCAGAGTGGTTGGGATCTTCCTTCTTAGTTGTGCTTTAGCTCTTCTGATTATTGTCTTGGGATCGTCAATGTAGTTTGCCGATCGATCAAATCCAGTACATCACCCTGTATAAAATAGTAACAAAACTCAAAAACGACAGGGTAAGCCTGCTTGAGTAAAGATAAATAGTATGTCTCAATTATCACGTGTAAGATTATTCCTAGATATTCAATTTCCTTCTCTAGACCTCCATTGCCTTCCCTGGCAACGATGCCAGAAATGCTTGTTGGCATTTCTTACATCGCACAAGTTAAGTTATCATTCCTAACACGATGTAAGAAATGTGGCTGTATTTATAATCTAAGTAGTCTACATAAAATGAAATAAAAAGGTTATCCACAAGCGCATAGATAAATAATCCCATTGTAGCATTTCACCCAGGAAAGTTCCAGGCATCGTTATTTATAATTCACCAATAGGAAGGCAGAATGGAAGTATGGAGAATGAAGCTATAACTTACACTTGTGATAAGAGGTCTACTAGATCTTCTTCAAACAGGAATCATATCATAATAATAAATAAGGACAATAATTCAACAAAGTCTAAAGGAGGTTCCACCGAGCATTTTCCTTCTTCGGCGTGATTCTAGAAAGAGCTAGGAAATAAAGATACATAACTCCTAGGGTTGATTATAATTATAGGTCATTGAGCTACGTAAATTAGTGCAATTACATCTAGCTATCGTGGTCAAAGCACCCTCATATTCATACTCAAGAGACATTGCCAAGGTGGGTCATGAACATAGCAAGACATCACCCTGCAACTTAAAGCCTTGCAAAGTCCTATATTCGGGGAGTGGAATACAGAGGACTCAACGAAGCTATAATAGTCTCCTTCGTGATCTACCACATGGCCCGAAACATAGGGGGCACTTGCAGATAGACTTAATCTAGGCACCATGCCTACATTAATTCTACCACCCACCCATTGTACTTCAGGATGAGCGTTATACGAACAAGAGAATAAACACCAAACTACTCCAACTAAACTAGACATATAACCAACATAGGCAATGAAATTATAATTATGAATCTATTATTATAACAAGTCATGGTGAGGGTTTAACTATGAACACAAGCACAAATACGAACAAGAACAATGAACTAGAACACAATAAACTAGATGAACTAGACAATTAGACGATGAACTAGATGAACACAAAGAACAAGTAGATGAACTAGAAGATAAACACAATGAACTAGAAACACAAATAAATTAATATTGTTGAATACAAGAGAGAGGTACAAAACATTACTAGGCCTCCTTATGACTAGATCTAGAATCCAAGCGTTACTTGCCTCCTCTAATTCCTATTCTTATATTCTAGCTATGCCCTAGATGGTGGATACTCTAGGTTATCCTTTGAAGGGACTACCTTGAACTGAATAATGATTATGATGATTTACTGATGCCTCCAGGGGTCTGCCCTTGCTTATATAGCCCGGTGGGATAAATCGTGGCCCTTGGATCAAGCCGACTTGAAACAATGGTCGAGATGCGCTGTAGAGGTCGGTTGGAGGCCGCCACACAAAGATGGGCCCACTTGGCAGGGGAGCCAGGTCGGCTGGCCTATCATGTGGGGCCGGCCGGCCCCACCTAGCAGCGGCCGGGCTTCCGCTTCGTTCTCGTGTCTTCTGGTGTCTTCTACGTCCTTCTAGTGCTTATTTCTGATCTTATTGCGTAGTGAGTCTATCGTGGATGGATTCTTTCCTTTCCAGCTTCTGGATAAATCCCTAGAAAATATTATTTCACAGAGCTATGGTATTCTATCGGTTTAGTCCCTGGTCTTGTGATGATGATGATTTCTAGGGCCTTCTAGAGTCTTCCGAGTAGTAATCATCGAGGAATTTCTCTCCGATGCACCAAATATGGCAAATGATATGTCCGTTTCGATTGTCTCAATGAGCTCTTCACAATGGTGTGCTCAGATTCCTTACTTGAGATACTTTTATGATAAAATATTAAATATCCTGTAAAACAAGTGAGAGCAACACAACTCGTGGAACACATTAGAATAAATCCCTACTTCCTTACTTTATCTTTCAATTAAGGCCTTATCCTGGATCAGTTGACGGTTAAAAATTAGAGTTAATTAACATCAACAGCAAGAAAAATCAAAAGAAGAATCAAGCCAACCACAACAAGATTGCACACTTGATCATAAGTGATTATCATTTCATATGGACGAAGCATGGAATCCGAATGATATCTTTTGACTTCATCAAGCTTATAATTGGACTTCACATTGCTATTGCAGTAATGAAATTAGAATCTAATTGACTATCCTCTAATCCAACATAGCAAAGGTATCATTGTAATGTGCATGATCATATCATCCCTTACTAGTATGCGGTTAGTGCACATAGTACATGCTTATTAGGATCATGCATAACAAATGAAAAGTTTTAATTCATAGTCTACCACTATTGCTTGAATGGTTGAATGATCTAGTGGCATGAGTATGGATTTGTTCATGAACTAGTGAACCAATATGCTTGTTCTATTTTGAATTGCATATAAGTGACAAGTACAACATTGGCAAGATAACCCTTCTAGTGAGGTGTGAAGAAGCTTGTCATTGGTTCAAAGCGAACTTGAAAGCTTATAGGCAAAACATTTTAGTTCAAGTCATTGAGAAAGAAGCTCATGGAAACAATCTAGTTCAAGAATTGGTCATAATTAACAAATCCAACAAGTGGTGACCACAATACTAGCTCTTGCAAGATATGTCTAGAACATCACATTCCAATGTTCACATGATATAAGTGGTATCTAACACATCAAGAAGGTGTTTTCCACAAGTGATCCTCAACTTTAACTGATCAACTCAAATCAAGAAAGCTACCCCCACATACAAGTTGGTTGACCCATGCTTTGACATAGGGGGAGTGGCCCCAACTTATTGTAATCAAAGTCAAAGATTCAACAAGTAGACTACATGTGGTAATTCTAAATGGCTTTCATGCAACATGTGGTATTTACAAGTGGTGTCATTCCAACATATTTTGTTGTCCATCAAAAATGATGATTCAAGACTCAACCATCTATCCAAGTCCAACCCTTTGCATCAAAGGATTCATTTTACAAGTGGTATTCAAGTGGTACTAAAGGATAATCTTCACACGGTATCACATTTACATGGTATCAAGATCATGTGATATTTGGATGAATACCTTTATGGTGATTGATGACAAAAGGGGAGAGAAATGTATAAAGATATGTGAGAAGCATATTCTAAGAGAGAAAAATTGGACAAAGATGGGAGAAGACATGGACATGGACCAAGAGGGAGCAACATTAAAAAATGAGGAGGATAAAAAATTCTTGACAAGAGAAGCACATAAGTAGGGGGAGCAAGCTCATGAACTTGGTTGATTGCATTTGATTTGTGCATATTCATGTGCTTGCTTGCATTTGCATGAGTTTTAAAATTCTATATGCAATGCTTGTGTGGTATATGTTAGTCATAGAACTTGATTGATGATTTGATAACAAGCATGCATAGGATGGTTTAGCTAGACTCATGTGTTCTTTCATATGGTACTAGAGCATTGTTTATAATGTTGATCTCATGAGGTATCTAGTTTGTTTCATGTGATATCAAGCTAACCATGATGCTAAAGATGAACTCAATGGTGCAACTCCGATTGGTATATCACGCTTCAAAGGTTTATCCTATATACCTTAGCATCACTAAATAGTGCTAACTCTCCCAAAATTTCCATATTTATGCATGTGTGCAAGCTTGAATTCAAATAATTGAAGCACACATGTAGGGGGAGCTATCACTACCAAGTTGACTTTGTGGTACTTATCCAAATCATTACATTGTGCTTAAATGTTGGATAAGTGGCATAGAGTCTAAAATTCTTAAATTCCATATATTTGTAGAGTTGTAATCAATTACCAAAAAGGGGGAGATTGAAAGTCCATTATTTGGTTTTGGTAATTGAGTGACAACTTTAGGTGGACTAATGCGTTTATGGTGAGATACACAGGATTAGTCCATAGGTATATGTATGTGACCAAGAGATGAATATCAAGACAAGGCTTGGCTCAATGGACTCGAATGATTCGTCTAACCCAGCTTCCTCTTGAATGAAATCCTTGGCGTCCTCTTATAAGTTAGGCTGAGAGGCTTCTACGAGAGACGCCGACATAACCTCCTCTATCGGGTGAGGCTCGGACATTGACTCGGGTCTAGAATTAACAGAGCCGGCAAAAGGAATGGAAAGGTCTAGATGCTTCCTGAGGTGACCCTTGAGGCGCCCTTCATGATATCCCTCAAGGAATCTCTTGATTGGGTGCCCGATTAACAAGTCAACCTCCTCCATATCAAAGATGAAGAAATTCAGGAGGATGGTGACCTTGTTAATAGAGACAGAGACATTTTGTGCAATGCAGAAACTCTCAACCAATCTCCCAGAAGGTAACTTGAGAAATTTGTTGGTCGGAGTTAGCGGCTCCATGCCTAGGAGCGTTGATGCTAAAGATTTGGACATTATTACAGTGGGGTCGTAGAGAGATTCTACAGTGATCCTATTTATGATACAAGGAACGAACGTGAAGCAGGAGAGGAGTTTAATGACATCGGATGATGCCTCTGCCTCCCTGAGCCATTCGTTGCTCATAATATACGTGAGCTATTGAGCAGTCGTGTTGAGGTAACATGCCTCAAGACGGGTAGGGATGTGATCATTGGGAGCTCTAAGTGCTGTAGATTTCTTTTGCACAGGATAGCTCGAGACATTACCAAAATCGGCAAAGAGATTATTCTCGATGTTAAGAGGATATTGCAAGGGATGAATTACTTCTTCCCTTCGAGGAGTTTGTGGTTGTGGTTCAGGTTCGATAGCTTGGTAGGTGGCTAAAGGAATTTTAGCTGTCGAAGGCTCGTCCCTAGGAGACTGATTGTAAGAGAACCGCCCAATTAATATAAACCCAAGGTACTAAGTAAACCGCCGAAGCAATTCAATTAGTACATTATGCCCATATTAACCTGGTAGTTCGTGAAATCTCGAAGGATTTCAAACATCTCAACTCGTTACCCGGATGGATTGAGGTTCAACGTACACCATCCATAATATTACATAAAGTTCGCACATAGTTGATTACATCAGAGTCATAAATAAGTTGTTACAATACCAAATACGAGTTCAAACAGCGAAAATCAAATATAGGTTTTAGTTCACAAACGCACACATAGTTTTAAACATAGTGCCTGGTCCACGTCGAAATCCAACAACAGCATAGGGATTTGATAATACGGAGTGACCGTGCCCAAGGTCTATTCATCTCCCATAGCTGGGTAGAAGCAGGTCTGGTAGTAGCCATAGAGTATCTCACCATCTACAACAACATGGGAAATAAAACCCTGAGTACGAGGATGTACTCAGCTAGACTTACCCATCGTAAACGAAAATAAATTGACTCCAAGGAGTATGCAAGGCTGTGAAGGTAGGCTAGCTGACTTATTTCTTTGCATGAAAGCTTGCACTGGTTAAGAACAATTATTGGAACCTTCAAGCTTTATATTTTATAGTCATTACCCTATTCTTACTAGATTAGCACCTGATCTAAACAGTCATGGTGTAATTATCATGCAAGCATAGTAACCACTTTCAGTTGAGCATCTTTCGGCATCAACATCATAACCATTTCATCTCTTTATTCAAGTTGTTACTACGATGCCGGTGCTCAGTCAAGTGTCCACTATCCAGGGACGATGGCGATTATAATCGATTACAAACCAGCTGGCGAGGTATTCCCCACACAAATCCAGACAACCAATGCCTTGTTTGCCTTAGGTCCCCTCGGCCTATTCGAGTACAGTCGCGGGATTAACCGAACCAACGTACCCAGGAGCCGCCGGCTGCATACTAGCCGGTCTCTGCCGGCCTCAGGCTTACTCTCCGCGCCCCTATCATCACCACCACCATCTCCAGTATGAGAATTCTAGTCAAAATCCGGCCCAAATAGTCTCGAGGCTTCACGGTCGGATGATCACATCCTTCCAGCTATCTGTGGGGCATGCGTTCAACATGACTTTGAGGGCCGTGACAACGGACGGGGTCCTAATTTGACACAGACGGGATAAAGCAACACAGAACCTCTAGTTCTGTCCACAGCACCAATCCTGCCCGGTCTCGATTTATTACTTCTCATGGTTATTCTCAAACATCAACCTAGCTCATCATTAGGGTTCACCACCTATAACTCGAGGATGATAGAAAATCACTCGACTTCTACTGATCTAGTTAGGCAGGGCTAAGCATATATCGTACCAATATCTGGCAGGGTGTTTAGGTAACTCAGGTGAACAAGGGTAATCATAATTCATCAACGGTATCGATCAACCCTTATAAACTTAATGCATCATAAACAATAAAGGACGCAAATTAAGTTATTTGTAAAACGGTAGGGAGGAATGCTCCGGGGCTTGCCTTTCTCAAAGCAGCTGGGCTGATGGTCAGGGCACTCTGGTAAGTTAGCGTCGGGGTCCTCGTCCTCTGCTGCCACCTGCAGCACTGCTCCCTGCTGCCCTTTCTCTTTCGGCTCCTCCTGAACTACCAGCGTAAGGTCCGTCGGTAAACCTGTATGATGCATTGATGCAAATGAATACCATGTATGCATTTTAACAAACATGATGGATGTTATGAATGTATGCATCACTACGTGGTAGGTGATATAATACACTCATTATGTCGCTACTACCCTGAAATAGTTTTTAGCAACCCACCAGCAATTATACAGAAAACATGACACGGCATCACGAAAACCCTAATCTAACACTCACATAAACTAGGGTAGAACTGGAACATGTATTTATACTACTCAAAAAAATCTACAAAAATTACAGAAGCTTAAGCATGATCACCAAAGTCCACTGTAAAATTTTTAGGTTAAAACAGTAAGTATTTTCTCCTACATAAAAATCACTAGGTAGAAACATTAATCAGATATAAAATACTTTATACTATGAAACATAACAAACAGTAGATTTCAGAACATAACTAGCTCCTATCTGGCCCTAAAAATAGCCTACAAAAATTATCAAGCAATCATCTTACTTAATTACTTAATTATGAATTTCTTACTCTCTTATCAAAACTAGCACCTTAACAAGACAGAGCAACTTTCACACATGACATAGCCAACTAACATTTTTCATAGATCCAAGACCTCCTAACTAGAGCAACAAAATAAGAATCACATTTTTTTGGCAATCCTAGAATGAGTTATGCATTTCTGAAGATTTATTCATTTAATAGCCATAAATAAAACTACATAGAAAAGTATCTCTAAAAGATCAACTCATATTTTTCATGCATAGTACTCCTCATAAGAAAAATACTGCAAGTTGAACCACCCCATTTGGACTTAAAATGACCAAGTTATGATTTTCCAAAGGTTTAACCCAAAATCTGAAAATGTATTCCTTTCTGAAAACTCAAACCGAAAACGCGACGTGTACCCTGCGTGTACACATATAGGTTCCTATGCTAACGCTACCCGGCATGTGCACCCAGACAGGCACCCTACTGACGTTAGCAACTGACGTCAGCCTGGGCCCACTGGTCAGCCAGCAAAACAGGCAAATGGCCGACGGCCGGCGGCTCCTCGCCGGCGTCGAGCACCTCCGGCGAAACGGCCGACACCTACGGACTCAGTGCGACGAGGCGGTACTATCGGTGTAGAAGATGAAGGTTCTAGTGGCGCAGAGCAACGACGGCGGCACACGGCGGCGGACGACGGCAAGCTCGGGCGGCGGGAAGGCCGCGCGAGGTCGTAATCGGCGTCATTAACCCCACGACGGGCATCACCTACCCCTAGCGACACCAAAATGGGTAAGAGGTAGGGCGGAGCGGGTCGGGAGAGGCTTAGCCACGGCAAACCGCTCCGGCGGCCGTGGCGGCCGTGGCACGCGGAGGAATGGAACGGCCAAATTAGGCCTTACCTTGCACAATCGGTCGAGGGATGCTGTCACGACGATGGAGGTGTTGGCGAACTAGATGGTGCTCCGGGATTGAGAAATGGTGGGATGAAGAGGAAGCTATGCGGCGGTGGGCTTGGTGGTGGCCATGGCGGCTCCGATGGCCGAGTGCTGCGCGGGAGAGAAAATGAAGGGAATGGAGTGGGGAGGGAGCGAATGGGGGTGGTGGAGAGTAGATAAGGGCGCTCGGCTCATCAATTCGAGCATGGGTGCGCGAGGCCGAGCCCGAGCGGCGAGGCGGCCGATCGGCGCCAATGGCGCTCGGTGTCAGCACAACACCAAAGCAGTGGGGAAGCAAGGCAAACGGGCAGCAAGCGGGATACTTGAGTGCGCTCGAGTGCATGCAAGCGTGCCCGAATTGCCGTGTCGTGGAGCGGTTGGCGCGGCGTGCAGGTGTGCGGTGCAGCAATGGCGGCCGGCGGGGCAAGCGGCGCGGCGCGTCGACCCGGCGGTCCGAGCAGCGGCGACCGGACATGGGCGCTCACGTGCGCACTCGAGTGCGGGCGGTGACGTGACGCGGCGAGCGGGCAAAGGCAGCACGGCGTGGCAGCGGCGGCAGCTGCGCTGCGCTGCATGCTCTGGCGTGTCGGCGCGCGCCCGACGGGAAGAAGAAGACAAGGGAAGAAGAGAGGGGAGGACAGTGGGCCATGTGGGTCCCACCCCTATCCAAATGAACTGAAAAGTTTGACCCAATGTAACTTTCAAAACATTATGAATTTGGGAAAATTCAAAATATGAAAATTGTTCCATTTCAAGAGAGGAACATTTCATATATATAAAGTTTTTGCCAATTCAGCACATTTTTGAAAATACCAATTTGGCTCAAATTCAAGTTATAAAATTAATAATTTTTAAAACATAGACACTGTTTTTGCCATTTTTGAGTGACTAGAAAGCATTTTCATGATTTGGTGAAAATAGACTTTTTGTCCTAAATAATTTTCTCTACAAAACATATTAAAGGTCCATTTTGAAATGAGCAATGCAAATGGCACTTATAAAAAGGGTTTTGAAACCTCCATTAATTACATGTTTAAAATATAACAAGCAAACACCCAAACCCAAATCAAGATGCAAATGAGATGCTCATGCAATGTGATGCTGGATTAATTAAGCCTAATGCTGTGGATGTTACAGCCTACCCCCCTTAAAGAAATCTCATCCCGAGATTTAAGAGGACTAACCATATTTTGTGGAAATTAGGATACGCCTCTTCAAGATAGTCCTCGGTCTCCCAAGTGGCATCTCGATCATCATGGTGACTCCAACACACTTTGTAAACCTTAACCACCCGATTCCTAGTGATCCTTTCCTTAACATCAAGGATCTTGGTTGGCTGTTCATCATAAGTCAAATCTGACCTTATTTGAATATCCTTGGCCTTCACTTTCTCTGATGAGACATGTACACACTTCTTGAGTTGTGATACATGGAAGACAGGAAAAATCGCATTCAGTTCTTCAGGCAACTCTAGCTTATAGGCCACATCACCTTTCCGTTCTAGGATCTTAAAGGGTCCTATGAATCTTGGTGCCAACTTACGTTTCACACCGAACCATTGCACCTTCTTCATCGGTGAAACCTTGAGGTACACATAATCACCAACTTTGAAGAATAGAGGTCTTCGCCTTTTGTTGGCATAACTCTTTTGTCAGGACTGAGCGGCAGCAAGATGTTGCTGGATAGTTTTCACTTGATCGGCAGCCTCTTTAACAAAGTCAACACCACAGTAGTTTCTGTCTCTGTCTTCAACCCAACTTAATGGTGTTCTACACTTTTTGCCATATAGTGCCTCAAAAGGTGACATCCTAATACTCTCTCGGTAACTATTATTATAGGAGAACTTAGCTAAAGGCAACCACTTCTCCCATGAACCTTTTGCAGAAAGTATGCAGGCGCGTAACATATCTTCCAGGATCTAATTTACCCTTTCCACTTGGCCCAAGGTCTGAGGATGATAGACTGAACTACACAGCAATTTTGTACCAAGCCTCTCTGTAACTGATCCCAAAAATGCGCCATGAATTGAGATCCTCTATCAGATAAAATGGTCTTGGCCACACCATGTAACCTCACAATTTCCTTGATATATAACTCAGCATACTGAGGTGCTCGAAACTCGGTATGCACAGGTAGGAAATGCGCTGATTTGGTGAGTCGATCCACAATCACCCAAATGGAATTGTTACCATTCTGAGAGGTGGGCAGGCCAGTAATGAAATCCATACAAATATCTTCCCATTTCCATTTGGGAGTAGGTGATGACTGTAGTAACCCACTGGGCTTTAGGTGTTCAGCTTTCACTCTACAACAGTTGTCACACTTGGCTACATACTCGGCTAGATCTCTTTTCATGTGTGGCCACCAAAATCTGGTTTTCAAATCTTGGAACATCTTACTACTACCAGGATGAATGGATAGCTTGGACAAATGGGCTTCATCCATAATTAGAGTTCTGAGCTCTTGGTTCCCTGGCACAACCAATCTATCATCGAACCATAAGATTCCATGGTCATCTTCCTTAAAGTGCAGAGAGGGCTTACTTTTTATCCTTTCTTTAATAGCCATTATCTCACTGTCCGACTTCTGACCCTCCATAATCTTGCTTTCAAGTTCACAGCTAAGCTGAATATTCTGCAGGATTACAGGATGCATAAGGTCGAAGCCATCTGCAATTAGTGGCTGAAGAGCCTGGCAATGTGATTTCTGACTCAAAGCGTCGGCAACCACATTCGCTTTGCCAGGATGGTATTGCAGCTGCAAGTCATAATCCTTAATCAACTCAAACCATCGACGTTGCCTCATGTTCAACTCATTTTGAGTGAAGACATACTTTAAGCTCTTATGGTCAGTGTACACATTGCAACGATTGCCAAGAAGGTAATGTCTCCAAATCTTCAATGCATGGACTTCCACTGCAAGCTCTAGGTCATGCGTTGGATAGTTCATCTCATGCTTCTTCAACTGTCGGGCGGCATAAGCTATGACTCTACCTTCTTGCATAAGCACACATCCCAAACCCATCTTCGAGGCATCACAATACACATCAAAAGGTTTCTCTATATCTGGCTGCGCTAGAACAGGAGCAGTGGTCAACATTTCCCGCAAAGTGCAAAAGGCTGTTTCGCACTCTTCTGTCCAGGCGAACTTTTGTCCTTTTTGCAACAAATTGGTCATTGTCTTGGCAATCTTCGAGAAGCCTAGAATAAAGCGACAATAATACCCAACTAAACCAAGGAAACTTTGAACTTCGTGAATAGAAGTTGGTGCTTCCCATTCCAAGACCTTCTCTATATTACTGGGGTCCACTAATATGCCTTCTTCGGATAGAATATGACCAAGGAAGTGAACCTTTCTCAGCCAAAATTCACACTTGCTAAACTTGGCATATAATTTGTGTTCCCTAAGCCTCTCCAACACAACCCTCAAGTGCTTAGCATGGTCTGCCTCATTCTCTGAGTAAACCAAAATGTCATCAATAAATACCACCACAAAGTGATCAAGTTCGGGCATAAAGACCGAATTCATCAGATATATGAAGTATGTAGGAGCATTGGTTAATCCAAAGGACATCACCAAATACTCATACAACCCATATCTGGTAGAAAAAGCGGTCTTAGGAATGTCCTGTGGTCTGATCTTGATCTGATGGTAACCTGACCTCAAATCTATCTTGGAGAAGACCCTAGCCTTTGATAACTGATCAAACAGAATGTCGATGCGGGGCAAGGGATATTTATTCTTGACTGTTACTGCATTAAGCTAGCAATAATCCACGCACATTCGCAAAGATTGATCCTTTTTCTTCACGAATAGAATGGGACTACCCCATTCGGATGCACTAGGATGAATCAGACCCTTGTCCAATAACTCCTTCAGCTACTTCTTAAGTTCTCTTAGCTCGTTTGGTGGCATGCGATAAGGTCTCCTAGATATTGGGGCTGTTCTAGGTAACAACTCAATGTGGAACTCAACATCCCTATCTGGCGGGAGGCCTGGAAGCTCATCCAGAAAAACATCTGAAAACTCGCATACTACTGGGATTTCAGGTAGGGGGGTCACCTTGGTAGCATACGACACACTATCCAACTTAAACTTTCGTGGTAAGGGCACCTGGAAAGCCCCCTCACCTAAAGGATATTCCGAATGGACATCATTCTATTGGTAGTATCCAAAACTATACCCCAATGATTCATTCAACTCATTCCTACTACCACATCCACACCTAATCTGGGAAGAACTATCAAGTTCAGCGTGAACCTCCACTTGTCCAAATCCAAAGTTGCCCCTCGTATCATTTGTCTCATGTTTACATCAGCCCCAGCTGAGCTCACACAAAACCCTATGCTTCTATGCAGTTATGTTTTGATTATGCTTCTATGCAAATGCTTGACTCATAAAGGAATGCAAGATCTGGTATCAAACAGAACAGCAGCGGGAATCTGGTTCACAGGAAACATACCAGTGGTCACGGGTTCTCCAGCAATAATCTCCATCAGGGAAGTGTGGTGCACACGTGCAGGTTGCGGCTTCTTAGGGTAAGGACAATACTTGATGTAGCGTCCATTCTGTTCGCAGTTGTAGCAGGGGCCAATCATCCCAGTCTTGGCACCTGCGGCACTGGTCTATCCTGGCTTTCCCTGTGGAACCGGCATCCTAAAGGCCCTCTGAGACTGTGTCTGAAGCTGAGTAAGAGCATTTTTCTTCTGTGGAGGCCTGTACTTAGACCCTGATCCCTAAGGACGATATGGAGGACGTTATACAGGCGGTACTCTTGGATGGGAAGGACCACCTTCATGCGCCCTCTTCAGATTATTGGCGGCAGCATGCAGGTTGTTCTAATTCTCCTGAGTCAGGCAGTCATTAAAAGTCACCTAGGTCGAAGTACCCATGGTCTTCATCAGCTTAGTCCTCAGGCCCTTCTTGAAAGTAGCAATCTTGTTCTCATCGGTATTAACAAACTCTGGGGTGTAACGAGACAGATTGTTGAAGGCATGGAAGTACTCCTTCACTGTATGAGTACCCATGGTCAAAGCATGGAACTCATCTTTCTTCATTTCCATAAGAGTGGTAGGAATGTAGGCAGCACGGAAGGCAGCAACAAACTGATTCCATGTGATGGGCTGATTAGCAGGAAAAGAGTTGCGAGGCTGCTTCCACCACAGTCCTGCATCACCTTTTAGCAAGTGTGCAGCGTAGGTAGCCTTCAGATCTTCTAACAGCCTGAGCAAACGGAATCGTTCCTCAATGGTATTAATCTAGGCATCAGCCATAAGTGGCTCAGGGGCATCCCTAAACACGGGAGGCTTGGTGTCCATGAAGTCCTTAAAGCCACTGTACTGGTTAGGCTGATGACCCTGACGGATGTCGCGGTTGGCCAAGTTTTCACGCAGCAACTGCTCAATGTTGCGCTGACTCCCCAGGAATTGTGCAAAAAGCTGCTTGGGGGGAGGAGGAGGTGGAGGTGGCGCACCACGTGCCTCATCACCACCCCGACCACCACCACGGCTACCACTGGCTCCACTGCGCGTGTCCACCATCTGTACGTTTCAACAATGTCCAATTATTAGAAGTTGGGTTGGATGGTAAACAATTTTATAATTTATGTCATGCGAAATAAATTGGAGAGAATAAATTCATACAATCAATCTCTCAGGCATAACAATTCGTTTTCCACATCACAATGGCACTGGTAATAATATTAAGTCAAAACATCACAGAGGTTATACAGTATCTAGGGTTGCCAGCATACGTACACTGGACTTTACAGACATGAACGATACATCGCTTCACCTCACTGAACTCTAAGGTCACATCATGGTCACAGGATACAAGGAGTCACAAAAGCTCAACTACGGCTAGCGAAACCTCAACTAGCATACTCTGAACAGCCTCCCTCTAGGCCTGATGTCTACGACTGGTGGCTCCCTGACTAGCCACTCCACTGGTTGGGGAAGACTCCCACTGTCCGTGCTGTCTCGCATAGATCTCCTCACGCAAGATGTCAATACGCCACTCCTGCTGGTGTAGGTCCTCCTTGAGGATGTGCTGAGCGGACCTCAAACCGCGTACCTCAGTCCAAGTTGCATTCCGTTCTGAAATGGTGTGGCCTAAGGCATCCTCACAGTTCTTGAGAGCAGTGTCACGTTGGTCAAGCCTCACCTGAAGCTCCTGAACCTGCCATGTGGCTAGTTCGTCTCTCTGGACTGCTTGGTCCCTCTGCTCAATCACTAATGCCAACTCCTCTCTGAGCTCCTCAATTTTCTTCTCATGCTTCTCCTGTTGCACCTCCTGCTCTCTCCTGGCATGCTCTAGCTCATCGTACCTAGAGAGGGCAAGGTCCTCCTGTGCTGCATACGCCTTCATCAAGGTGAACACAACACTCTGTGCAGGTGCACGGCTGCTCTCAACCTCCTGGGGTCCTGCCGTTAGTGCCATGCCCTTAGCCTGCCTCCACTTGTCATCGCAGGGGCAAGCAAAAGGGAAGACACCAGGGAGAATCTGCTCCAACTCATTGGGCAGCTCCACAACAATCCCCTCAATGATCTAGAAAGCAACGTCTTGGGCACCATCAAAGAGAGTGATGCCCTCACCCTTAGCTGTCCAACCAAACCAACTCTCGTCAAGGCCCAAAGGTGGCACTACAACCACCACGGATGCAAAGCCATTGTTCACCAAGTCATCTCTGACATAGTAGTATTGCGGTTCTGCTCCCACGGGGTAACCAGCACTGTGCAGCAACCTCCAAAGGAGAGTGGGCAAACCACCCTGCTCCAGGAAAGTGCCAGCCTCTCTGCGCTGGAGGGACGGCAACCGATGAACCACAAGGGGTGCAGCCTCAGGGGAAGCAACCCTACGGTGGCGAGGTGGACAAGCACTCTTGCGGGCCGTCTGCTTGATCCGAGCCATCTGTAAAAGTTTTTAATATCCCGATCAGCACATATTTTATAACTATAAGAAATTATAAGGGAAGGGGCGAATCTTCATTGTAAGGAAAGGAAGGAATGTAATGTATGACATGAGCAAATTTTTAATTCATGATGCATGCATGTTACTTACGTCCTCACTTCCTAAGAGTAATACGTCTAGGTGGTGGCATACAATACGTGCTCTCATTTATAGATGTAATTCTAAACGTTCTACTTGTTTTTTTGCGGTTAGTGGTACCTACAGAAGATTCATTACAGCCCAAATACCTAATGAATTCAAACGACGTAAAATTCCACGCACCTTCCGAACAAGGTGAAAACTCCGATTACTTGCACCCATTCCCAGGTGCACTACCCAACAAGTCGCCAGAAGACGACACCCTCACATGGGGTACCTTCATGTAAACATGCGTAGGCACGTATACAATTCAGCACCATTAAGCACTCCCCTAGACAGGCAGGGCGTAGAGGTAAATTGATCCATACATAATCATTCAAGTGAATGGCCCTCATACATATCCGCCGTGTATGAGCGCGACAAACAGAAAATATGATGCAATACCCCCAAGTCAGTACTTATATTAGCCACCTGATATTCCTAAACTAGCATAAAGGATATGATTGGTCCATGGCACATATAGATATATAAGTTTGAAAACCACACACACCTTTTGGAAACCCTAAGTATGTTTAAGTGGCTATAAGTTTATAATTACTTTTGTAAAACAAATCCTTATTTTTAAATGCTTATGAACAATATACATTGAACCTTGCTCTGATACCAGCTGTAACAGAACCGCCCAATTAATATAAACCGAAGGTACTAAGTAAATCGCTGAAACAATTTAATTAGTACATTGTGCCCATATTAACCCGGTAGTCCGTGAAATCTCGACGGATTTCAAACATCTCAACTCGTTACCCGGATCGATTGATGTTCAACATACACCATCCATAATATTACAGAAAGTTCACACATAGTTGATTACATCAGAGTCATAAATAAGTTGTTACAATACCAAATACGAGTTCAAACAGCGAAAAAGCAAATATAGGTTTTAGTTCACAAACGCACACATAGTTTTAAACATAGTGCCTGGTCCACGTCGAAATCTAACAAAAGCATAGGGATACGATAATACGGAGTAACCGTGCCCAAGGTCTATTCATCTCCCATAGCTGGGTAGAAGTAGGTCTGGCAGTAGCCATAGAGTATCTCACCATCTACAACAACATGGGAAATAAAAACCTGAGTACGAGGATGTACTCAGCTCGACTTACCCGTCGTAAATGAAAATAAATTGACTCCAAGGAGTATGCAAGGCTGTAAAGGTAGGTTGGCTGACTTATTTCTTTGCATGAAAGCTTGCACTAGTTAAGAACAATTATTGGAACCTTCTAGCTTTATATTTTATAGTCATTACCCTATTCTTACTAGATTAGCACCTGATCTAAACATTCATGGTGTAATTATCATGCAAGCATAGTAACCACTTTCAGTTGAGCATCTTTCGGCATCAACATCATAACCATTTCATCTCTTTGTTCAAGTTGTTACTACGATGCCGATGCTCAGTCAAGTGTCCACTATCCATGGATGATGGCAATTATAATCGATTGCAAACCAGCTGGCGAGGTATTCCCCACACAAACCTAGACAACCAGTGCCTTGTTTGCCTTAGGTCACCTCGGCCTATCCGAGTAGAGTCACGGGATTAACCGAACCAATGTACCCAGGAGCCGCCCGACTGCATGCTAGCCGGTCTCTGCCGGCCTCAGGCTTACGCTCCGTGCCCCTGTCATCACCACCACCATCTCTAGTATGGGAATTCCAATCAAAACCCGGCCCAAATAGTCTCGAGGCTTCGTGGTCAGATGATCACATCCTTCCAACTATCTGTGGGGCATGCGTTCAACATGACTTTGAGGGTTGTGACAACGGACAGGGTCCTAGTTCGACACAGACAGGATAAAACAACACAGAACCTCCAGTTCTGTCCACAGCACCAATCCCGCCCGGTCTCGATTTATTACTTCTCATGGTTATTCTCGAACATCAACCTAGCTCATCATTAGGGTTCATCACCTATAACTCACGGATGATAGGAAATCACCCGACTTCTACCGATCTAGTTAGGTAGGGCTAAGCATATATCGTACCAATATCTAGCAGTGCGTTTAGGTAACTCAGGTGAACAAGGGTAATCATAATGCATCAATGGTATCGATCAACTCCTATAAACTTAATGCATCATAAACAATAAAGGATGCAAATTAAGTTATTTTCAAAATGGTAAGGTGGAATGCTCTGGGGCTTGTCTTTCTCAAAGCAGCTGGGCTGATGGTCAGGGTACTCTGGTAAGTTAGCGTCGAGGTCCTCGTCCTCTGCTGTCACCTGCAGCACTGCTCCCTGCTTCCCTTCCTCTTCTGGCTCCTCCTTGACTACCGGCGTAAAGTCCGTCGGTAAACCTGTATGATGATTCCCTTCTCATCCACTCTGAAATGCTTGAGCGGCTGTTTCAACATCTTCTCCTTGATATGACCTATACCCTTGTCAGTTTTCTGACCTTCGATGATCTTGCTTTCAAGCGAACAACTAATTTGGATGTTATGCAACACAATAGGATGCATGAGGCTAAAACCATCTGCTAACAAAGGTTGAATAGCATGGCAATGTGATTTTTGACTCAACGCATCTGCGACTACATTTGCCTTGCCTGGATGGTATAAGATCTCCATATTGAAGTCCTTAATAAACTCCATCCATCGATGTTGTCTCATGTTCAACTCGAGTTGAGTGAAGATATACTTCAGACTCTTGTGATCAGTATAGACTTTACAGAAATTACCCAGCAAGTAATGCCTCCATATTTTTAGAGCATGCACAACAGCTGCTAGCTCCAAATCATGTGTTGGATAATTCACTTCATGCTTCTTTAACTGGCGTGAGGCATAAGCTATGACTCTCCCTTCTTGCATAAGCACACATCCTAAGCCTGTTTTTGATGCATCGTGGTATACATCAAAAGGTTTCCCTAAGTCTGGTTGTGCAAGAACAGGAGCAGTGGTCAACAACTCCCGCAAGGTACGGAAAGCTATTTCACACTCCTCTGTCCAGACAAACTTCTTCTCTTTCTGCAACAGATTTGTCATAGGTTTGGCAATCTTCGAGAAATCCGGAATGAAACGACGATAATACCCGGCTAGACCAAGAAAACTCTGAACTTCATGCACAGAAGTTGGTGCTTCCCAATTCATAACCTCTTGTACTTTGTTCGGATCTACTGAGATTCCCTCATCAGATAGAACATGGCCAAGGAATTGAACTTTCTTGTGCCAAAACTCACACTTGCTAAACTTGGCATACAGCTTATGTTCCCTGAGTCTTTCTAAAACAATTCTCAGATGCTCGGCATGATCTTCTTCATTTTCTGAGTACACCAAGATGTCGTCAATAAACACCACCACAAACTTGTCTAGCTCAGGCATAAATACCGAATTCATCAGATACATGAAGTATGCAGGAGCATTTGTTAAGCCAAAGGACATAACAAGATACTCATACAATCCATATCTGGTAGAAAAAGCGGTCTTAGGCACATCTTCCGGCCTAATCTTGATCTGATGGTAACCAGACCTAAGATCAATCTTGGAAAACACTTTCACCTTGGACAACTGGTCAAAAAGAATGTCAATACGGGGTAACAGATACATGGTCTTAACGGTCACAGCATTTAGTGGACGATAATCCACGCACATCCGTAAAGATTTGTCCTTCTTCTTCACAAAGATAGCAGGACAACCCCATTCCGACACACTAGGGTGAATGAGACCCTTGTCCAACATTCTTTCAACTGATTTTTAAGCTCTACCAATTCATTTGGCGGCATCCGATATGGTCTCCTAGAAATTGGGGCAGTACCAGGTAGTAACTCAATGCGAAACTAGACATCCCTATCTGGTGGAAGACCTGAAAGCTCTTCAGAAAAACATCCGGAAACTCACATACGACAGGAATTTCGGGAAGAGGGGTCACACGAGTAGAATAGGATACGCTCTCCAGCTTAAACTTTCGGGGTAATGGCACCTTGAAAGGTACCCTCCCCAAGAGGATTTCTAATAGATAGCATCCTATTACCTGTATCGATCACAGCACCCCAGAATTTCATCCAACTCATCCCAACTATGACATCCACTCCTAAGCCAGGTAGAACTATCAAGTTCAACCGGAACCTCCACTTATCTAGGTCTAGGGTTGCACCCTAAACTATCTGCTTAGTAGTTATGTCAGCCCCAGCTAAACTAACCTTGAATTTAATGCTCAATTCAAGTATCTTTTGATCATGCTTCTGTGCAAATGCTTGACTCATGAAAGAATGCGATGATCCAGAATCAAACAAAACAGCGGCAGGGATTTGATTCACAGAAAACATACCCGCAGTCACTGGTTCACCAGCAAGAATCTCCTCAATCGAGGTGTGGTGCACACGAGCTTCGTATGGGGTCTGCTGCTTCTTGGGAAAAGCGAGCAAAGTGCCCTATCTGGTTGTAGTTGAAGCAAGGTCCATTGACAGGTGTCTTGTTAGCACCGGTCAAGCTGCTCTGTCCTGGTTTCTCCTGTGGAGCAGGAACTTTGAATGCTCTGTGATGCTTCTACGGATTTTGAGCTGGATAATTGTTATGCTTTTTCTGCTGCGGGGGCCTGAATCTCACGCCTGACATAGGTGGGCGATACGGAGTACGAAAAGCAGTTAGGGCTCTTGCCTGAGAGGAACCACCTCCATCATGGGCTCTCTTGCGATTCTTGGCGGCAGCATGAACGTTGTTACTGTTTTCTTGCATAATACAATCATTCAAGAAATCATTAAAAGTAACACGGGCAGAAGTGCTCATGGTCTTCATCAACTTGGAACTCAAGCCTCTCTTGAAACTAGCTATCTTGTTCTCATCAGTGTTGACAAACTCAGGAGCATAGCGACTCAAAGTATTGAAGGCGTGCAGACACTCCTTCACATTGCGAGTTCCCATAGTGAGCGACAGAAACTCAGTCTTTTTCATAGCCATCAAACTGGGAGGAATGAAATTCCCCCGGAAAGCACGTGCAAAGCGGTCCCAAATAATAGGAACTCCCTACGCAAAGGTGGTGCGATGTTGCTTCCACCACGTCCCTGCTTGTCCCTCAAGTTGATGGGCTGCATACTCTGCTTTCAGCTCTTCTGTCAACCTTAGAGGACGAAATTTATCTTCCATGGTGTTGAGCAATTCATCTGCTTCAAGTGGCTCAGGAGCATCTTTAAATACAGGAGGTTTAGTGTCCTGAAATTCCTTGAAGCTACTGTATTGATTTTGCTGAGGACCCTCACGAACATCACGGGCCAAGCTCTCACGAAGAAGCTGCTCCACATTGCGCTGGCTGCCCAAGAATTGAGCAAACAGCTGCTCCGCATTGGTCAGAGGTGGGGGTGGCACACCACGTGCAGTGTTATCGGCACCCTCTTCAGATCCACCACTGCCATTAGCACCCGAACCACTACGAGTAACCGGCATCTGCATATTTCAGCAATAAGTATTTATTAGGTGAATGTTGTCACAATGAGAGGTGAATGTAAAAATCATGCCAAACTGAATTTATCGAGGGAAATAAATTCGCACAATAAATAGAGGCACAATAATTCCAATTTTCACATCACAACATCACTAATAATATTACTTCGAACCATCGCAAAGCATCTTACAATATCCATATTTTTGCCAGCATACATACACTGGACTTTTAAAAGTGTACAGATATGGCCACATCAAACACCATGTTCCAACATTACATCAAAGTCTCGATAGCGTGCAAAAGGGTTACATGACCACCTGACAGGAATGCAAAAGAACAACTAGAGACTAGCTATCATCATCAAGGCTACTCTCCATTGTTGCTACTCTCACTAGAAGCACCGTTCAAATACCTCCTAGCTGCTGCTAGGGCGGCTCTCAGCTGACGGACCTCCTCCTGCTTCCTATGCACCTCCTCGTGAAGACTAGCATTGTAAGCACGAACATCCTCCATGTCCTCTAGCACCTGCTGCTGGCGGATGCTAAGACGACGGAACTCGGACCAGGCTTCATCCCTAGCCTGAGCCATCTTCTGGCTCTCCAGCACCACCTTGTCTTGATGCTGAGACACACGAGCTACCTCCTCTCGTGAGCGCTGAAGCTCACGTGTCAACTCACGCTTCTCCTTGCATGCATCAGCTCGAGCCTCCTTGAACTCCTCATTCAGACGAAGTGCCTTAGTCTCCATGCTGACATAGATCCTCATCACTGCAAACATAGCACTCATGGCAGGCGTGCTGCTACCCTGCGCCTCCTCAGGGCCTGCCTCCAGTGGGTTTCCCTCAGCATGAGGCCACCTAGAAAGGCGGTGAGCAAAGGGGAACACTCCAGGAAAAGCCTGGGCAAGCTGGTGAGGTATCTCCTCCATCAGGTGCTCAACCACGTCAAAAGCTGCAAACATGGCACCCGTCTTGGCAGTCTTGCCCGCACCAAAACAGCGCCACCCAACCCAGTGGGGGTCACCGTCCAAAGGTGGGACAACTACCTCCACACGAGCCTCTCCATAGTTCACCAAGTCATCCTTGTCCCAGTAGTAGTGAGGCTCCATGCCCACTGTGTACCCAGCATTGGAGAGGATCCTCCAAAGAAGGCTAGGCATGGCGTGCTCCTCAAGAAAGGTGTCCACCTCCCTTGGTGCCGACTCACGGACAGCCAAAGGACCATAGGGCACTCCTCCTCCAGTGGACTTGTGAGCAGTCTGCTTGGTTCTCGGCATCTGTCCAAAAGTTGTATATCCCATAAGTTATAATTTTAATGAAATGAGATAATTTATTTATAAAGGAAGGAACCATGAATGTATGAATGAGCAATTTAAACCATGGTGCATGCACATTACATACATCCACATGAACTAATAATCTAACGCGCTATGCAGTGGCATACATCGTTTTCTCATTATACGTAACTACTTCGTTCTACCGTTCGCGCGGTTAGTGTACCTGCAGAAAATTCATTTCAGCCCATATCCCATATGAATGCAATTTGACGTAAAAATTCACGCACCTTCCGAACAAGGTGAAAACACCGATTACTTACTACCCAACAAGTCGCGCAGAAGACGACACCGCCAGAAGACGGTCCCAACATGGGATACCTTCATATAAACATGTGTGCAACGTGTGAATAATCCGGCATCAATAAGCACTCCCCTAGATTGGCATTGCATCCAATCATGCTCTCACAACTCACACTTACCAGGGCATAGAGGCAATTTGATCCATACATTACCACTCAAGTGAATGGCACCCATACGACTCCGTCATTGTATAGGCAACGACAAAACAGAAAATATGATGCAATTTCCCCCAAGTCAGTACTTAATTAAGCCACCTGAATCCTATTGGGCATAAAGGATATGACCACTGGCACACTCTAGTTTTCAAAACCATAGATTTGAACGCCTATATACACCTATACTTTTTGTAAATACTTTTCACAAACCAAAAACTCTTTTATTTTAAATACTTATGAACAGTAACATGCTAAACCTGCTCCGATGCCAGCTGTGACAGAACCGACCAATTTATTAGAGCACAAGCACATAATTCACCATTAGGACGGCAAACTATATGATTGAGACCTAATAAACCCGGTAGTCATACCGAAATCTCGAAGGATTTCAAAACTTTTCCGGCACGACCAAGATCGTAATAGTTTAGCGTTCGCCATTCACAACGTACATAGTTCGCACATAGTTTAAACCATCGAAGTAAAATAAAGTTATTACAAACCAAGTTTAAATTCGGAATATAGCGGAAGCGGTTTAGTTCAAATCCACACACACACTTAGTTCAAATACAGTGCCAGGTTCTTGATCAACATCCAACAAAAGCATTAAGTAGAGAAGAGTGACCATGCCCAAGGTCTAGTCATCTCCCAAGGCGGGATAGAAGCAGTTCTGACAATATCCATAAAACATCTCACCATCTGCAAAAACATGGGAAATAAAACCCTGAGTACGAGAATGTACTCAGCTAGACTTACCCGTCATAAACTAAAAATAAAATTGACTCCAAGGAGTATGCAAGGCTGTATAAGTAGGATAGCTGACTCATTTAATTGCGGAAAAGCTTGCATTAAGGAACAATTAATAAGAACCTTCTAGCAATGTATTATAACTGATTAACCTTATCATGCTACATTAGCACCTGTACTAAACAAGCATGGTAATAATTATTCAACAAGAAAGTAACCAATTCCGGTTGAGTATCTTGCCAACAAAAGCTCAACCATCTCATCTCTTTGTTCAAGTTCTTACTACGATGCCGCTACTCAAGTCAAGTGTTCACTGTCCAGAAACGATGGCGATTATAATCGATTACTAACCAGCTGGCGGGTATTCCTCACACAAACCACACTCACCCGCTAAGGTGAGCTACAGATCACCGACATTCAATTCGGGAAAAGCGCGAGATCAACAGGTACCATCGTATCCAGGAACCGCCCGGCTGCCTTATTCAGGGCGACCCTGACCTAGGACTTACTCTTCGCGTAACCTGTGGTCCCCCATCTTCACCAATACGATGTGTATAGCAGGTCAACTCCCGGCCCAAACCAAAATTAGGCTTCGCGGTCGGAACGACTTATCCTTCCAGCTAAATGTGAGGCATAAATTCAATATGACTTGAGGACGTACAACGGATGGGGTCCTAGTTCGACACAGACGGGATAACCTCACCGAACCTCCAGTTCAGTCTCAACACCAATCCCGCCCGGTCTCGATTTATTATCTCCACAAGGTTATCCAAGATAACAATGTATTCAACCATTCCAAGTCACCACCTATAACTCGCGGATGACAGGAAATCACCCGACTTCTACCGATCTAGTTAAAGTAGGGTTAAGTAAATATTCGTACCCGAACCTAACAGGGTTGAAGTATAACAGTGGCAAGGAATATAAATAATGCAGCAACGGTATAAAACAACGCCTATGACTTAATGCATCAACAAGTAAAGGACTCAAGTTAGATATTTTACAAACCACAGGGAGAATGCTCCGGGGCTTGCCTTTCAGGAAAGAGCTTGGCTGGTGGTCGGGACACTCCGAAAGATTAGCTTCGGGATCCTCTTCTGCTGCTACTTCCCGCACCAAAGCTTCCTGCTGGCCTTCCTCTCCTTGTGCTCCGGAAACTAGCGTTTCGAGCTCTGATGATCCTGTATGATGCATAGTGCGTATGAATACCTTGTATACATAGAAATACAATGCTGATGCTGATGGTGAATGAATGCCCAGCTAAGATGAATGATATGATATTTGAAAACATGTATGATATGCACATGTCATCTGCATTCTCTTCTACCGACAATTCTTCAAACAAGCCTCGCATTAAAATTACTTGCACACTATAAGGAATTATAAATAACCATTGTTTCGCACACTACACTCTATTGAACCAAAACCAATAGCAGATCACACATATCACAAATAGCATAAAAAGCATTTTTACACACATGAAATGATAACTTTAAAGCCTTATTTCTAATTAAAAGAAATCAGGGTATAACTACAACATGACTTTAGACTACTCAGAAAATTCTATAGAAATTATAGAAACTTAATCATACTTAATAAAGACTACCATAAAAATTTTAGGTCAAAATAGTAAGTAATTTATCCTACACAAAAATGACAAGGCAACACAATTCACCGGGCATAAAATACTTTGTACATAAAAATATGTCAAACAACAGATTTTAGAATATCATTAGCTCTAGATTGACATAAAAACATCCTCCAAAAAGTTTCATGCACAATTTCCTTATATTTTATTTATTATGAATTATTTATCATCACATGGAAATAGGCACCATAACTAGAGAGAGCAATGTTTACATATGACATACCCTCACAATATTTTTCACAGATAGAGCATGACATAAGAAGACTAACAAACTTAGTCTCACATTTTTCTGAGCAACAGAGAATTACTTAAGCATTTTCTAAGATAACAGCAATTAATAGAGATAAATAAATCTACACAGAAAAGTATCACTAAATCCACATTTCATATTTTTCATGCATAGATCTTCTCATAAGAAAAATACTGCAAGTTGAACCAACTCATTTGGACTAAAAATGAGGAAGTTATGAATTTTCAAATGTTTAAACAAAATCTGGAATTCATTTTCTTTAAAATCGATAAAGAAAACGGTTTTGCACCGGGAACCCTATATTTTGCGGAAACCAACCGAGTCCTAAAAAGAAATACGCTGAGTCTGGCGACTTTACACTTAAGTCCGACAAAGAACGCAATTAACGCCCGCGGTCCACGCGGCGGGGAATGGTCGTCGGCGTCGGGATTTCTCGCCGACGGCGAGGTCCCTGGCCGAGCCACGGCTACCAGAAGACTCAGCTCGTCAACGCGGACACATTGGTGCAAAAGATGTAAACTAGGAGCGAGGTTTCGACCGGCGGCCATGCGCGGCGGCGGACGGCGGCGAGGGTCGGCGGTTCGCCGGCCATCTCGGGCCACGGCAGAGCTCACGGACTAGCCTACCAGCTCCAGCAGACCAAGGCGAAATGGATTAGCTAGCCAAAGAGACGAATGGCCGGTCGGAGCAACGACGGTGAGGTATGCTGACGAGTGGCGGCGCGACCCGCGACGGCGGACGGCCAAAATTCGGCGAACTCAAACCCTAATCGGTCTCATTAGCTACACCAACCTACGCTACTCGAGCAGGCGGTCACGATGCGCAAGCTATTTGAGGGAGAGAGAGGTTGCTAGCCACGGCGGACCGCGCAGCGGTCGGGCGGCCATGACCGGCGAGAGGGGAACGGGTCGATTCGACCTCTACCTTGGGGCTCGAGGGCAGGAAGGGTGCGCAGGGTGTAGCTCGGGTCGAGGCGGAGCTTCGGGCGAGTTCTGGGCAAAATGTGATGAGGTTCTGAGGTGCGGTGGCGTGCGAGCTCGCGGCGGCGGCAATGGCGGACTCCGCGACTCGCTCGGACTTTGGTGAGGGAAAGGAGGGGCGAGAGAGCGTCTGGTGGCGGAGGAGTGAGCGAGGAAGAGGTTGACGCGGTTGGGACAGCTCGAAGTGGCCGCTCGGGCTCGGACGGGCAGAGCGCGGCGTCGGAGCTCGTCGAGCGCGTGGCGCGCATGCGGAGTCGGCCGAGGGCGCATGGAGCGGCCGTGGGGTCGGGCGAGCGCGGCGCACAGGATCGGTGTGCGACGCTCGGGTGAGGAGGCAGAACAGCGGGCAGCGGCGTCGCCCGACATACGGACGCCACACGGCCGGCGTCGGCGCGGACACCGTCGGCACGAGGAAGAAGAAGAGAGGAAGAAGGAGGCCGACGGGTGGGTCCTACTGCGCCAAGATTCGTGCAGAACTTGATGAACCCCATATTTTCCAAAATACACCGAATTTGAAGAAACTTGTAAAAGATGAAATGTTCCTTTTGATGAGTAGAACATTTCACTTTTAAACATCAAAACCTAATTCTGCCTAGAATTTGAATTTCAAAAATAGGGATTTAAAATTTAAAAGAAAATAATTTTTACAAACTGTTTTTGACATTTTTGACCCACTTCCAAGCCTTTTCATGAAATGACCCCAAAATAAGTTTTGCTCCAAATAATTTTCTCTACAAACTTCATTTAACACTCAACCCCAAACAATGAACCTTTCACATGGCTCTAGTTCAAATCAGGGTAAGCACATTTTTATTTTATCAATTCAGGTAAATAAATGACTATGCAAATGAGATGATCATGCTCATGATATGCAAGATAATGCATGCTTAATACCAGGGTGTTACAGAGGTCTGTCACTATCACGCTAGGTGTCTTACAGTGCGACACGGAGCTCACACTGTTAAGATGTTGGCTAGACACTACGTCTACACTAATCTTACTACTCTAAGCGTAGCTAATGCTTTGAGCTATTCACCAAAGTAAAATAGTGTGCTAGTAAAAGGCTGAATACTTAAAGTATCAAACCATAATATTAAATACTAGAAAAGACTCGAATGTAAGACTTACAAGAATACCCGCATCCGCTGAGGCGCTCCTCGGAGAAGACTCCCAACAGGCGGGACTCCTCCTTGGGACTCCTGACTCTCTTCCCTCTATTCTCACTCTAAGCTACTAAAGTAGTCTTCTTCCTCTGATACATGCTTCTAATGTGAAAGACTAGGGGGCATTTATAGGGGAAGTAGAGTAGGGCCTACTCCAGTGCCACGTTAGCGATCCGTGTGCCTTCGATCACCTAGCGTTAGATCAAACCGACCTCCAAACCGACTTGGATGGAGGGTAGTGACGAAGCCAGCTGCATGGAGGCATGCATATGTTGGTGGGGTGAAACCAACCTTGGGAGCACCCAAGGAGGGGGTCAAAAATACCCTCTATGGCAAGTGGGCCCCCTGGTAGGTGTCCCCACATGTCATGGAGTGTGTCCTTGGTGCTGGTTGAAAAGTGTTGAAGTCAGTTCCTTCGTTGTGGGCCCATGAATCCTTGTGCAATGATCCTTGAACGTTGATTTGAAGTGCACTTTTGATCCAAGGGTTGAAGTTGAGCTTGGAGAGCTTCACATGGATTGTACCAGCTTGGCAACTCCTGGGCCCACAGTGTGGGGGTCGGCCGATCCCCTCACTGTAGCTCTAGTGAGCCAGCTCTGCTCCTTGCTCCTTGCTCAGTGCTTCCATGATGTTGAAGTTCATGTAGCAAACTTGTAGTGTTGCTACTTCTTCCCTTTTAAGCTTCTAGACCCTGAAAAGTACTTGATCGAGTACCTATAAGTTTGTTGTTTTCCATAACAAGTCAATTCAAGGAAACTTACTGTCCCAAAGAAACAAAGGATCTTACCTACTTCCCACGCAAGCTTTATTCTTATCCATATGAGGTGTACCATATTAAGGTGAGGTGTACAAATGTTCTTGGAAAAGCTATATAACTCACCTAGTGAAGTCACATCTCACCTAAACAATTCACATCTCTAGTGCATATGTAACTGAAATTTGTTATTTTGATATGATTTTTTGCAAAATGATTTTGAGTCTCCAATTTTGTGATAATGCATATCTATAGATGTACTATTTTCAAGATGAACAGATAGGTTCTAATTTGACTGACTGTTTTATTTCTTGTCAAACTCAAAAACACAGCGGTGCTACAAGTTTATTGTTTTCCATAACAAGTCAATTCAAAGAAACTTATTGTCCCAAAAACTATCAAAGGATCCTACCTACTTCCCAACGCAAGCTTTTATTCTATCCATGTGAGGTGTACCATATTTAGGTGAGGTGTACACATGTTCTTGGAAAAGCTACATAACTCGCCTAGTGAAGTCACATCTCACCTAAACAAGTCATATCTCTAGTGCATATCTAACTGAGATTTGTTATTTTCATATGATTTTTACAAAATAATTTTGAATTTCAAATTTTGTGACAATGCATATCTAAGATATACTATTGATGTGCATAATTTTAATTTTAAAAGCTCCTAAATAGAATTTTAATTTTAAAAGCTCCTAAATAGAGTTTTAATGTGGTTTTATGGATTGCACCGAAGAAGTGGTTTGCACCGAATATTTTATCGATTATCTAACTGCAACTACTTGACGACAAGTAGTACATCGAGAGATTAGATCACTGCAGCATTGACATTCTAGGGATATATGGATAGTATGTATCCATGCACATGGCCCATGTAATGGCATTAAAAATCGGCAAAATTTTGGTGCAATCCATGAAAACCACGTTAATATACTCTATGTTCTTTTTTACTTGTTCTACTAATGGAGTAACACATAATTCAATGATGAATGAAACCGGCAATTGGGGTATATTGAATATATTATGTTTCTGACCCGTATGGATATCTGAATTCCTTGGCAGTACTACTTCAAGAACTGCACGGTGTGTGTGTGTGCTGACATGCTAGTACGCTTTCCTTTCGCCAGCTAATACGAAAAGTGAAAAGGCAAGCAACATTTGTCCTAGGGAAGAGGGCATGCTAACACGCGAGTGAGCATTTACATGTGCACTTTTTGCTATCTGTGGCTGAGTGAAGGAGGTATAGCGATCTGGATTGGGAAGTTGGATAATTAAAGTTCTTGTATTGGACCAGATCATGGATCGCATCTGTTCACGGGAAAGTCGGACAATGGCTCTCATAATTACACTAAGCCCCGTTTGAATCTTTGAAACTAAATTTGTTTGAATAACTATAATTTAGACATATCTTAATTAAACTAATATGGTTGTATAATATTGTTGGCCATACAAAGGAGATACTTATATGTCGTATTTCCACCATAGGAAAATGAGTTGAAAAGTGTCATGTAAGTTGAGAGTAAAACATAGCATGATGATCTATAGAATTAATTTCTTATCTCAAACTCTATGAATTTGGGATAGACGTATTTGTCAACTTGGAAGAGTTGTGGAAAGTCAATATCTAAGCCAAATAACTTTTTTTGTGTATCTAGACATGGCTTCGTATTTAAAAAGTGAAAAATAATTTAGAATTTGGAATAGAGGGTGTTGTATTTATCTTCATGTGAGTGGGCGCTTGAATCATGATATCCAATAGATAAATTCACTTTTGGGCAAAACCGGACAGAGACGACAGAAAAAATGCTACTAGACAACGATTCAAAGTAAGAGGCACCATCATCCCACTAGAGATGTAGACCTCCACCAGTTCTCACAAAATGTTTGTAAAAATAAGGTTAACATCAATCATTTTGGACTCGATAAAGTAGCACTACACGTATGGATAACACTAAGATATTTTCAGCCTGTTCGTTTCATTAATACATTGTGGAGGGCATGCCTCAATGGAGAGTTGAACATGCTTGACGTTGACAGAACGTTGCACTTTTAAAATGCATGCTTCCCACTGACAATCATTCTCCCACTGGAGGCTGCCAAAATCGATCTCAACATTTTGTATGCATAACAGAGAAAAAGGTTTCTCGTGGTTACAGACATCTTATATAATATAACTAGAGCATCAGGCTTCAGGCGTCTATCTTGACCATTTGGACTAAAGTATTTAGCCAAAATTGTACATTATCCTTTTTATATTTCATAAAGGATAAAACTTATGAAAATAAATTTACATGTAAACATTCTAGCATAATCAAAAACAAACTGAAGCCTGAATGTCATTTGAGACATCTTTGAAGACTTTTTCAATAGGCTAGATTTTAAAGGGTTAATGTACAATGTAGAGATCGATTTAGGGGGTTGAGATTTGAAGAGATTTGAATGAACACACACATAAAAGTATCAAATATACATGCAACCACAACAAACTTCAGAGTTAGTCCCGAATTTGGTCAAAAAACAGAAAGAATCTCTGGTTGAGGTACACTTAACACCAATTTGTACTCCTAAACTTGACACCGGCTGAAGTGACTGACAGCAATATCTGTGGAACTGATAAAGCAGGGATCCACACTTCCCATGAACTGCATCTTCGTCTACCTGCTGAGAGAGTCACACCAAACCAGTAGCAGTCTTCATCTACTATGGAGGAAAGCAGCAACGTGGATATGACCACAAATTCATGACTCAAGAGTAGATTGGTAAAGAAAATTTAAATTTATAGACAACCTTGAAAAAAAACATCTTACCATTTGTCTAACAAGTAGTAAGTTAGATTTTTTGCAAGCTAGCCCAAATTTAGAGTTAAGAAGGTCACTAAAATGCTACACAGAGTAAACGGCTCAGTCGAAAATTTTTGCCAACTTATGAATCCTAATGATCCAGGGTATAGTTGTAAGTAAGCATGCAACTACTAATTGTAAAATTACAAATACAAGCAAGAAGCCAAAATATGTGGTAACAGTCACCGAAATATTGTGCAAGAAATGAAGAAAATAGTAAATCTTATCTCTATTTACGATTTCTGCACTAGCAAGCCAAAATATGTGGTAACAATCACCAAAATATTGTGCAAGAAAATAGTAAAAATATATCACAATGTTTTATACTCCACCAAAAGACAGGGTATACAACTATTGTTGTTGTAAGCCTAAAAGGTCCTAATATGGCTAGAGCAAATAGGTTTGTAAACTAAATGGCTAAAAGTTTTTCCTAGCTTTAATGATGTGTTGCAAGCCACATATCCAACAATTCTAGTGTATTATAATCTCTAAATCACACAATGACTAGGTTTCTATTTCTATACTAGAGATCAAGCGAGAGAGCTATAAATTCTAATTACCACTAGGTATACAGGAAAATAAATATAAGCTTTGCACAAAGGTAAGAATGTAATGCAACTGCAAGATAGAGAGGGAGCTTCTATATCGAACGTGCCAAGCGATATATATCAATCGCAAGAACATCAATGAATCACCAGGAGAATTCCAATAGCACAAGAGACACAACATTTTCTCCAGAAGTTCACTTTCTTGCCGGCATGCAACGTCCCCGTTGTGTCGACCTACACTTCGTGGTTCGACAGCTAAGAGGTGTTTCGCAAACCTCGTTCAAGCGATTGGACACCCCAAGAACCTACCCATGTGAGGTAACTCAATGACACAAGCAATTTACTAGAGTTGCATTTGGTGCTCCTGTAACACCCTACTTTTACAAAACTATTATTTTATTATGAATAGATAATTTGGACACCAAGTTAATTGAAAAAATAAAGCAAGAACAATTATCACATATCTCAAGTATAAAGACATTGTCAATAAATATATAAACCAACTGAGCGTCAATTCCATGGGTTTGTCAATCGAGGACCCTATGGTTTCCCCATGATAGCAGAATACAGATGGTGAGCCCCAATAGTGGTCCAACTGCCTAACAAATCAAGACACAGAGCAAAGCTTTGTGTAGTTTTTCCTTATTCCTAGATGGATTATAATAGAAAAGTATCCGAAATAGCTAGTTTAGAGTCATTCCTCTTATCTGACAAAGAACCCACAACAGACCCTAACCTATAAAGGGCTGCTGAGGGTACCCCTTGTAAACATCTCAATACAATACTCATCAATACAACGCAACAGGATAATGCCAACTGGACATAAAGGATATTACTCGGCTAAAGTCGAGGGCCCAAACCAGTATAAATCATTCATCTTGTTGCCTCAATCATCGAGTTTCGCCCTTCGCCAAAGCCAGAACAACTATCCCGGGTACCCCTGTGGCAGGCTATCGGTGGTAAAACATCGACAGCTGGCCCGCGAGGGGTTTTCAATGAATTATTTTTTGAGAGCTTGGCGGACCTCACCTTCAAGATGAGTTTTTTGACGGAACAACCTTTGTCTTCGGGTCCTAGATCTACGAGGCCAACGGTGATGGCAAGCTCCGAAGCTGTCTAATCAAGGAATCAGAACTCGATGGAGGAATCTCAACTCATTGAAAAGCTAGTGAAACTCTCGACTTCTGATTTGATTCGGGAAGCAGAAGAAGAAGGCTATGAAACTGACTCAAAAAAACCTAGACCTACTCCAACACGAAGACCTTGATCAAGATCCCAAGCACGTTCCCTTATGGGTTATGCAACACAGAATCAATAGTGACTCTGCAAGAATGCATGGTACACTGGCCAGGTTCTTTTATCATAGAAAGAACAAGCCTTAATAGCTAATACAAAGAATTACCTTATCAAGAGGGAATAGAACTCAGATATTCATCTATAGAGATTATCAACTCAGAGGAAGAAGAAACTAAGACTAGGAGGAAAAGGTGGCAAAGAAAAAGAACCATGTACATGGCAGAAGTCATAGAGCTCCTAGTGGCACCCAAAATCCCTGACATACGATCATCTGATGAATGAGAAAGAAACATCTCCCAAGAAGAAAAAACTGAAGATAAAGAAAAGAGACAAGCCAGAGTGAAGAGGAACAAACAAAGACTTAGTCACAAAAACAAGGCGAGGCAAAAGAAGCAAGCATGGGTGAGATACAAGGCTGAACTCGTTGAGTACAACAAAAATTACCTATGATAGACTTCCATGCTTCGCGGGGAGGCTAGAAACAATGAAATTACCATAAAAATTCAAGCCGACCAACTACTAAAAGTACAACAGGAAAGGAGAACCAAGGTAGTGTTAGGAATATGCCCTAGCGGTAATCATAGAGATGATAGAAGAGATGATGATATTCTGATTGTATTTATGAGATATATAAAGTGTTCATTGAATATCCATTAAAGACAACTTGTATTGATTAGCAATTATGTGAATTGTTTGTGAAACTCTTTTACATGTATTGTTATTCGAATGTTGTCCCTGATCGGAGTTCATGTGAGAACACACATGAATATTAGTTTAGCACATGCATTAGTTGATGACTAAGTTTCACAAGTCATACACATAGAGATGTCAAACTGATAATATGGGGACATGTATGACAAGGGGCAAGACTGACCCTACGTGAGATGTTCTTATTATCTTCTTACACATCATGTATGTCCTTAGACCTGAGATTGTCGTATATACTCAAGAGGTGAAACGACCTAATTAGGGACTCTCTAACGCTACTCCGTAACTGGGTAGTTCAAAGGTCGAGATGGCAGACTAGAGGGGGTGAATAGTCCTTTCTAAAACTTATCACACCGGTTAATCGAAACAAATGCAGAATTAAAACTATCGGTCTAGCCAAGACTTCACCCCTTTAACTATAACTCTAGATGCACCTTGTAAAAGATCTTACACAAGAAAGCAAGGTGCCAATCTAGCTAGTGCTCTCCTAATCAAATCTAGCTTGCAAGGTCACACAAACCTAAGCAATTAGTACTCAAGTAAACAAGGGAGCACCTACACAATTCTAATGAGCAAAGCACAAAGCCAACCTATGCTCACTAGATGCTCAAGGACAAGGTTACACAAACCGAACCCAAGATCTCAACCTTACTTAACTACACAAGCCAAGCAAAGCAACTAACTAGACTACACAAGCTAATTAGCCACACAGCAGATACTTCTACGCTACACAAGCTAGAAGGCAATAAGATAGCTACACAAGCCAACTAATTACAAGAGCAACAAAACAAGCAAAATATATAAGAATGTAAATACAAGCTTGTGAATAGAGACGCAAACCACTGCGAAGTGTGGAACAAGATGACATGATGATTTTTCACCAGGTTCACTTGGTTACCACCAAGCTACGTCCTGTTGTGGTGATACACCCACTTGGAGGTTCACTCACTAATTGGCATCACCTAGCTAAACCCATAGCCTCGGGTGTGATGAAATCAACACAAGATGGGGAGCCTCCAAGCCATGATCTCCACTAGAGTTGCTCTTCATGATCTCCCATGGGGTGAGGACAATACCCCTCACAATCTCTTCTCCGTAGCACCGCATAATCTCCTTGCATGCTTCGACGGAGTCTCTTGCCACCAAGTCGTCTAGGAGGTGGCAACCTCCAAGAGTAACAAGCCCATCGACTTGCAACATGATCACCTAGTGCCACACGATGAAATCTCTCAAAGCAACGCACTAGAATCGCTCTCTCACTCGATCATATGAATAGTATCAAGCATGAGTGAGTTAGAGGGCTCCCAAGCACTACCACACAAGCCACCATGGCTGGCCAAAGGGCTATTTATAAGCCCCACCTCAAAACTAGCCGTTATGCCTCGAACTAGCTGAACACGCACACGCCGGACGCGTCCATCACCAGGCGCCGGGTGCGTCCAACGCGTTGAAACAGCACGCGGGAAAGCAACAAATTCAAATTAGAATCACCGGATGCGTCCTACGCCATGCGCTGGACGCGTCCAATGCATTGAATCACTACGCGGGAAGGTAGCCTATTCAAATGCTCATCGCCGGACATGTCCTGCATCGTCTGTCAGATGCTCGCTTGACACTGTTTAGTGTCCGACGCGTTGTAACTCCTCGGCTTCAAAATCTGACCGTTGGGATGGCCGGACGCGTCCGACGCTATGCTCCGGATGCGTCTGACACTCTCCGGATGCAACTCAGAGACCTTGTTTTTGCAACCCATCATTGGATACTAATTTTGTGAGGGTTGGATGCGTCCAACGCTCTCCAGACACGTCTGACGCTCAGCGCTGGACGCATCTGACGCTCTCTAGGGCAGCAGACCACCTCGCGCTAAAACGTGCATATCTCTTAGCTCCGAACTCTGTTTTCAATGATCTTAGACTCGTTAGAAAGCTTACTCAGAGAGCTACACAACCCACATGGCCACTTGATCAAAAATATAATGGATCAAAGAAGTTTTCCAATCCAAGAGCCATCACCTTTCTTTTTCAAGCACAAGGGTTCACGGAAATTTCTCCAACTCTTTCTCCTTTACAAATGTTCCAACACCACCAAGTGTACATCATCATGTGCATGTGTGTTAGCATTTCACAATCATTTTCAAAGGATTTTCACTTGCCTCACAACGCTACTCGATCCTAGCATGTCGCAATGTTAGATCGCTCAAGTGGAACTAGATGATCAATATGCAAACAAGTTTGGTCCTCTTAATAGTACGGTTGTCAATCCAAAACTCAGCCATCATCTTCTCTACATGTCTCATGACTGGTGAAATGAAATGCCCTAGGTTATACCTTTGCCTTGTGCATTTCCATTTCACCGTCTTCCTCCATTGTGCCAATGCAACACATGCACCGACACGATCATCAAATGATATGATCCACTTCATATCATCATGCAACCTTCTTGGTCCATCAATCTTGATCTCACCTGCTCTTCACCATCTCATGGTCCATCGACACCAAGTCTTACTCAAGCTTCACCATCTCATGGTCCATCACTTCAAAGCCTTGACTTGTCCTTCACACATCCTGTCGGTGTCTTGACCCCCGGGGCCTAGCACCAACGAGTAACTACGTGCTGCGTGCTCCCTAGTCCGGATGGTGATGCAAGAAGAACACACGATTTTTATCCTAGTTCAGGCAAAGAAGGACCTACGTCCAGCAGGGGGAGAGATTGTATTATCTTGCACTGAGGTGCTTGTACAGGGGGATACAAGCGAGTGTATACGAACTTGGGGTGGCGAGCAAGGCCTAAGTCTAGAAGTGCTATGCCTAAGCCCTGCCGCTAGAGTGTTCGGATTTCTCTAAGTGTTTGTCTGGTGCTTGTTTGATTCCCCCAAACTTGCCCCTGGAGTCCCCTTTTATAGGCCAAGGGGAGGCTCAGGCATAAAGGAATCCTAGGGCTGTCATAGGTGATGACGTCAAGGGGGTGATACCGTTCATGTCAAGGTTGTTGTAGAGGCGTGCACTGGGCATGGCCTGTCCTGCAGCGACGTGCTTGGAGATGATGGTTGTCCTTCGGGTGCGTCACAATGATGCTGGCGATGGTCAGTGAAAGACTGGAGCTCCTGTGGAGGGAGTGTGAGTCCCTGTTGACATCGCGTCGGGAGTTGTTGGAGCGCTAACCGGAGGGGTCGAGGTCCGAATCGAGGGGTGGCGAGGGGGGTCAAGGCCCGAATGGATAAGGCCGAGCCCCGAGAAATACGATACGGATATTGGTAAATGTGCTTCGAGGGGGCGCCTGATAGTGTATAGTGCTCTGTATGGCATCGCAGCGTAGTACGAACAACTGATTTCCCAGGTATGGGTGGAAAAAGGAGGATTTGACCACTGTACCCGGTCACTATATCCGCGCTGTAGCCATGAAGTTAGGCAGGAGTGGATGGGGGCATTAAATGCCTTGGATCCCGTACAGGAAGTAGGTGAGCCGAAGGGGGAGTGGCAATCGACGGGGGGTCATCCGCCTGCGCGGAGATCCGTCACTCGACGGGGGGTCGACCACCCATGACGCGCTCCGTTACTCCGATGGGGGGTCGTCTGCATGGGCAGACGTCCGTCATTCGAGGTTCCCCGCCGAATAGGAGACTGAAACATCCTCAATTTTCCACAAAGGGAAAATACAGAGAATGGCGAATAATATAATAGTTCGAAGCTCAAACCATCACATTATCCAGCAATAGTTGATACAGAAATCCATACTTCAAACAAAAGAGTACAATTAGAAGGGATTACATAAATAGTCCATCGCCACACTGGCGGAATCATCAGAGTAGCAGCATCTAGAACGGCTGCGGTAGACGAAAGCAACAACAATCTCCAAAAGAAGCCTGAGCGTAGGTACGAGATGTTTACTCCTCATTGTCATCATAGTCGTAGTCGGGCTCACCTGCCAAATAATTTTTAGTAAGGTTTGTACTGGCCACTTGTCCCACCCTATGCTTTGCTTTTGCTATGTAGTATTTGGTGGATGCAAAGGATATAACCAAGAGCCCTATAATTTGGCTGTGGTTTCCTATGCAAGTAGTAACTGATGAGGACATCAACACCAACCATACATCCACGCCGTCCACGCCAACACCAGTACCTATTGCTGGTCCTCTTACTCGTGCTCGTGCTCATCAACTCAACCATCAAGTAAGTTCATTCTTAAACTCTCGTCCATCATATTTAGACAATGGAGACAAGTGCACTTTTGTGTTGCTCAGGAATGATGGAGAGGATCAACAAGGGAAGGTGCGACTGCATTCAGAATGCGAGGCAACACCAGCTCAAGGGTTGATTGCATATGGGAAGCATGGTACCTTAACAAAGGTGATTGGGGATCAAGTACATGTGTCCACAATGTCCTCCATCAGGCTACCACGTCGCTTCTAGAGCAAGGAAAGCAAGAGTCCAAACCCAACACGATTTGGGAGTTGGATTCGGACTGCAGAACAACCCCAACTTGTGTGGGTCACCACGGCTTCATACGAACTCCAATTGGGACGTTTTGATACTTGATGGAAAGCTTATCAAGTCTACTTTCATATGGATCCAGTCTCATGTTGATATCTTCTCAGAGTCAGAGGCAATGATGCAAATAACGCCGAGAGGTTTTTCTATCCTCGTGTCACCTGATTGTTGCCCGATGGGCCATGTATCAAGTGGGGCCCAATAGGGGCGTGTCCTAGGGTTGTGGGACGACTCCTGCCAGGACAAGGTCACCCTCTACCCTCTCTTATACCTCCATAGCCGCTACAAACAGATTGGGTTTTGTTTACATCAAGTTTAGCCGTCGCTACTTGCTTGTAGGTGCGCGTGCTGATCCAGCCGCCCATCTCCTTGTCTTCGGAACCCCACTCATAATAAGATTCAGTGTGAAACCTTCAATTTGATCTTGCCAATTCAGTGCTTGTTTCCCCGTTCTTGCTAGTTCTTCGATTGCTTGCAGGACAGGAGCCCTAGTGGCTGGTTGTCGCGCTCCACAAGATCGTGACGGCCTTTGGAAGTGGTGTATCGGTCGCTAAGGCACAGTCTTGAAGGCTGTAGTCAGGCCGTGAACGTCATCTCCATCCACCAATCAAGTTATCTCACGCCTCTCATCGAAAGATCGTCCCCAAACCCTAGCGGGTTCACATCAGTAACCATCATTATATAATAGTAGTACATCAAGTTTTTAACCCATTCTCATCCATCATCATTCCCTTCCCATCATCACACACATCTCACCCTCTCACACTCAGTCGACAGGTCCAACTCCCTCTCGGAGTCTGTCTCGGTGGCTCATAGCCGAAAAGGGTAACACCAAGGGGAAGAAGAGAAGGACTCATCTCACTACTCCCGAGAAGTGTAGGTCGAGGGAAAGGCCAAACACCGCGGACTATATATAGATTCAAAACTCTGCAGAGCGTGTACTCCTATAACCACAAGATCACCATCATCAGGGGTGCCCCGCCTAGGCTGATTCTGACTACTTTCTAACCGGTGCGATGCCACCCTACCACTCAGTACTGGGACATCCCGAAATACCACCGGCACACTAAGACTATGAGACATAGTATCGGGCTCCCGAGGTCACTATGTTGTCTAAGGAGGGTGTGGGTCCCGATGCCTGTACCTCCCGACACTATCTTCTATCAACCTAGTAGTAGTGGCACCGTCCTAGCTAGTCAGACATCCATCTGCCGCCCATTCAGGAGCGAGCAGTGAGCACGTAGGTCCCAAGGTTCTGTTCTCAAGAGATATCAGATCCTAGGGGGATCAGACAGGATTATCTTCTCATAGGGACTACAACAGTCCGTGCTACAACAGCACCTCCTACCCGGGGCCTCGCTCCATGAAGGCTGTCACCCCCGGGATCGCCATATACCTCACAATGTACCCGCCATAGGCACCTCTCATGGGGATGCCCAGAACACACCCCCCGGCAAGACTCGCCCACGGCTCATCATAGAATCCTGTCCGATCGACTCAAACCCTCACCACACACCCAAGACACATGCAGCACTCTCCCCGAGTAAAATGGCACCACGTGCCTTATCCATATATCCATACCCCACCACGCATCACATCGTAGATATAAAGCGTAGTGGAAGTAAAACATCATGTGCAAATAAGCATGCGTCCAGCCTATCAGCGGGTGTCTAGGAGTAAGGTTGCGACAAGGTAAAGGCTTCATCAGGCAATTCTACCATGCAACCTATCACAGGTGATATTCATAAATAAAGTTCTAGCAAACTAGATATTATGCCATGCGTAATAAGATCTACGAGGTTGGGTGGGATGTGGCACCTGCATAGTCGTCGCCGAGCTCCTCCTCATAGTCAGGGTCGTCCTCCTCAAGCGGTTCCTCCTCTGATCAGTTAGCGACTCCTATAGAGTTAACACAAAGAGTTAATGAAATCCAGTAACTCCAAATGCAATCATACATAAGCCGATGACGTAGAGCTCATTTTTATAAAAATTTGGACACTTGGTTCATATTTTTCGGAGTTCGTATGAATAAGTTATGAATTTCTGAAGTTTAATCTATTTTTTGAAAAAGAAAAGCACAGATTAACCAGAGGCTGAATGTGGCACGATCTGGTTGATCCATGTGACACTGCGGATCTAGCAGTGACGGCGCGGGGCTGACGTCATGCTGACGTTATGTTGGCGGGTGGACCGAACAACAGTAAATGACAGGTGGGCTCGGGGTCAACGGTAAATGATAGGTGGGCCTGGGGTCAACGGTCAACGCCGACCGGGCCTCGATTGGGCCTCAGCGGGCCTGGGTAGGGCCGGATCTAGGCCGGATAGGGCCGGATTGGCCCAGACACGTGTTGAGCAGGGAATCAGTCCATGTGGCGATCTGGGTTCTTACTGGGTCGAGTCTATGGCTCTTGGCTCCGTGAGCCTGGTGCATGGTGGACCAGAGACTGGTGGCCTACATGGCCTTCGCTGTTGGTCCAGTGTGGACACGCGTGGACCCCTCTGCTCCTCATCTGTTATGCGCGGCGGCTGGCTTGGCCGGACCTCGTCGGTGACGAGCGACGCTGCGCCGGCGGCTAGCTAGGCTGGCTCAGGCTGCGGCTACGGCATCGCTAGGGGTAGGCGGACGCGTTGGCGGCGATGTCGCCGGCGCACGTGACACGGCGGCACGGGACAGCGGTGCCGCAGCCACGGGGCACCGTGGTGCTCCGGAGTAAGCTTGGGCGGCGGGTACGGCATCGCGGTGGTGAGGCGAAAGCGGCTGCGAGATCCGAGAGGGCTCGCGGTGCTCGGGTCAATTGGCGCACGTACTGCAGCGGCGGCGACACGGTTCCAGGGCGCTGCGACACGCGGGGCACATCCATAATTAGCGCATCGGCATCGCGAAGCCATGGTGAGCGGGAGGTGGCCTCAATTTGGGGAGAACGGTCTCCTAGCGGGTGGCCGACGGCGAGGTGTTCGGCGGCGGTGGACGGCGGCGCTCCGGCCAAATTCGCCTCCTCGGTCGCCATCTTCTTCCCATCTTCCGATTGGAGCAGCTGGGAGCTCCATGAGCTAGCTAACAAAGCCAAAGGGGCATGGCGGGGGTGCGCGCGGCGGTGAACACCACGGCGATGCACCAGCGGCCAGGGTACCCTGGCGACCGGGGCTGCAAAGTTGCGTGGCCCCACTGTGGTCATTGCCAGGCCCCAAGAGGTTGCCAGAACGGTGTTCCTAACGATGGCGGATAGGACCGAGCAGCTAATGAAACATATGGCGCACTAGACGAAGGGAACACTGGAGGTGAGCTGGCCGGCGGCCATGGACGTGAGCAAGGGTGAGCTCACCTTGCGCGGCTGCGGTTGGTGGCGAGGCAGGGGCTGCGTCGGCTCGGGGCAGAGGAGAAAGCGCGCGGATGACGGCGTAGACATACAGGGGCTCCGGGTCCTCCTCCGAAGGCTTGAGCAGCAACGGCAGCTGCGCTCGCGGTGCTCTGCTCTGATCCGGTTGTGGTCAGCTTCTACCCCGCCTCCTTCTCCTCCCCTCTTCTCCTCAGCGTAGCGGCAAGGCGGGGCGTGTGCGGGGCAAAGAAAATGGCGCGGGCAGGGGAAACCCTAATGCACTGAGCTCCTCCCTTTATAGTGCGGTGCGGCGGCCATGGACGACGGCAGACGGCGGCGATGCGGCGAAGCGCATCAGGTGGCCAAGCATGCTCCGAGCTAGGGTTAGGGCAACCCCGAGCACGGCGCGGTGGATGGACGGCCAGGATGAAGCGGCGCGCGCGGGCGAGGGACGGATGGTAGGGCCACTCTGTTCCATTTTTGGAACTCGGATGGGACGGCGGGGTGGGTAGAAGTAGCTGCTGATAGGTGTGACCCACCTGTCAGCGAGCGGGAGCGGGCGCACGGCGCAGCGCGTGGGCGGATGGCGGCCTGGCGCAGGCACGTGGTGCCGTGGACCTTCCGCCGAGCTGGGCCACGTGCGGGAGGCAGGCGCGGCGCCCGGTGGGCATTCTGGGCTGGCTGGTGCCTTGCTGGGCCACGACGCTGGCGAGGCTAGCAGGCCGAGGCGGGTACGGGGAGGCAGGCCGAGGTGGGCCGCGGGGCTGGTTGGGCTGCTTCTTCTTTTTCTATTTTCTTCTTTTCTCTTTTCCCTTTTCTATTTCTTCCCAAGCCTCTAATCCAACTATGCCATGATCATGTTAGTGAAAGGGTTAGTGACCATGGCACATATACTTTGTGGATCTCCTAGGGTGTCATGGGGTTGTTGGATGCCATGTCCATGGTTACTGATGCATATATACACATGTGATATAAAGAGTTATTAATTTTATTATCAACACATAAAATCAATATTAAGCAAATCATACTTTGTCATTAAAATGCAAATGCTTCATCTAACTTTAGGTGCTATTTATGCAATAATTGGATGTTTTCCTACATGACACTCACCAACCATTGGTTTTTTTAGAAAAATTTTTGTTGGTTGTGATTTTCGGTGATTGGATTTTTAGGGATGTTAAAGTCCTACCCCCTTATGAGAATCGCATACTCGAGATTTAAAAGTGTAACTTACTTTTGAAATAGGTAGGGGTAGAGCTTCCTCATTTCTGGCTATTTTTCCCATGTTGCTTCTCGTTCTGTGTGATTGCTCCACTGAATCTTCAATATGGGTGTGCTGGTGTTTCTGGTTTCTTTGGTGGCTCTGTCTAGACTACGAATGGGGTGCTCTCTGTACTCGAGCGTGTCCTGAATATCAAGTGCCTCTGTAGGGATCGGTTGCTTTGGCAGCTTCAAACACTTGCGCAACTGAGACACATGGAACACTGGGTGCACTCCTGCTAGTTGCTCAGGTAACTCCACCTTGTAGGCAAGCTTGCCAATTCTGGCACAGATCCTGTATGGTCCCACATACCTTGGTGCTAGCTTTCCTTTCACATGGAATGTGACGGTCCCTCGAAGCGGGCAGACTTTGAGGTAGACATAGTCCCCGACTTCAAACTCGAGGTATCTATGCCTCTTGTCAGCATAGCTCTTCTGACAGCTCTGAGCAATCCTCAGATTCTCTCACACTTGGGCGACTCCTTCTTCGGCCTCTTTGATGGTGGCAGGGCCAAAGAATGATCTTTCTCCTGCTTCTGACCACATCAGGGGTGTTCTGCATGGTCTCCCATACATAGCCTCAAATGGTGATATCTTGAGACTAGCCTGGTAACTATTGCTGTATGAGAACTCTGCAAAGGGCAAACTCTTCTCCCAATTAGTTCCATATTTCAGAACACAAGCTCGAAGCATATCTTCAAGGATTTGATTCACTCTCTCTGTCTGACCATTTGTCTGAGGGTGATAAGTGGTACTATAATCTAGCTTTCTTCCTATGGCCTCATTAAGGGCCTTCCATAACTTGGATGTATACTGCGGTCCACGATCAGATATTATGCTCCTCGGGGCTCCATGCAGCTTGACAATCTCCTTAACATACAGATCAGCTAGCTGTCCAACATGGGCATCATTCTTAATGGCTAGGAAGTGAGCTACCTTGGTCAAACGATCGACTATCACCCATATAGCATCATGGGCCGCCGGGGTGCAGGGCAAACCCATGATGAAATCCATGGAAATGCTATCCCACTTCCATTCAGGTATCTCAAGTGGCTTTAGCAGTCCTGCAGGTCTCTTGTGCTCGGCTTTAACGTGTTTGCAATGTCACATCTAGCAACGTGTCCTGCAAGATCTGACTTCATGTTCTTCCACCAGAACTTTCTCTTCAAATCAGCATACATCTTGGTACTGCCCGGGTGGATACAATACTTGGAGTCATGTCCTTCTGATAGGATCTCATTGCGGATAGTTGGGTCTGCAGGCACACAAATTCTATCCTTGTACCACTAGGTACCTTCCTCATCTTCACTGAACTCTGGGCATTTGCCTTGCGTCAGGAGCTTGTGTATCTCCCAAATCTCTGGGCAATGCCGCTGGGCTTCACGGATCCTGTCCATGAGGGTGTAGTGCACACGAAGCTCATTCAACAGGCCATGAGGTATCACCTCAAGTTGTAACTCGTCAATGTCCTCTTGCAACTCTTTGGGCAAAGCTGTGGTGAACAAGGCATGAGAATGGCTCTTGCGGCTAAGAGCATCAGCGACTACATTAGCCTTTCCTGGGTGGTAAAGGATCTCCACATCGTAGTCCTTAATCAACTCTAGCCAACGACATTGCCTCATGTTCAGATCTTCCTGGGTGAAAAAGTAATTCAGGCTCTTGTGATCGGTGTAGATCTCACACTTGTTCCCAATCAGGTAGTGCCTTCAAATCTTCAATGCGTGGATCATAGCTGCAAGCTCAAGATCATGGGTAGGATAACGTTGTTCGTGCTCCTTAAGCTGACGGGAAGCATAGGCAATGACTTTTCCATTTTGCATCAGAACACAACTGAGCCCGTGGCGAGATGCATCGCAATGGATCACAAAGTCCTGGTGGATATCGGGCAAGGCAAGAACAGGCATAGTGGTGAGCTTCTCCTTCAGGGTCTAAAAACTCTGTTCGCATTGGGGCGTCCATTCAAACTCCTTGGTCTTATTTAGGAGGTTGGTCATGGGACGAGCTATCTTAGAAACAGTCTCAATGAACCGACGATAATAACCAGCCAATCCCAAGAAACTCCTCACATCAGTCACATTCTGTGTCTGCTCATATTCCTTCACTGTCTCAAGCTTGGATGGATCCACAGCTACTCCGTCAGCATTGAGTACATGGCCTAGGAAAGCGACCTTTTCAAGCCAGAACTCACACTTGCTGAACTTAGCGTAGAGCTGATGCTTTCTCAACTTCTCCAACACTATCCTTAGATGCTGCTCATGCACTTCGGTGGTGGCAGAATAGACAAGAATGTCATCAATGAAGACCACCATGAACTTATCCAGCTCCTGCATGAACACTTTATTCATCATGTTCATAAAATAAGCCGGTGCGTTCATGAGACCAAAGGACACGACGGTGTATTCATACTGCCCATATCTGGTGACAAACGCTGTCTTGGGAATGTCCTCTTCACTGATCTTCATCTGATGGTAGCCTGATCTGAGGTCAATCTTGGAGAAGTACTTGGCATTGCGTAGCTGGTGTAGCAGGTCATCAATTTGCGGCAGGGGGTACTTGTTCTTGATGGTCACAACATTCAGGTTCCTGTAATCAATGCACATCCTCTGCGAACAATCCTTCTTTTTAACAAATAGAACAGGAGATCCCCAGGGTGAGGCACTGGGCCTAATGAACCCCTTCTCGGACAACTCTTCAAGCTGTTTCTTAAGCTCCTTAAGCTCGTCAACTACCATGCGGTAGGGTCGCTTGGATATAGGACTCGTACCAGGCAACAAGTTGATCACGAACTCAACATCCCTGTCTGGTGGCATCCCTGGTAGCTCTTCAGGAAAGATGTCGGGGTACTCACGAACTACAGGCACTTCCTCGAGTGACTTCTCTTCAAGGGCACATAGCATGGAAACATCCGTCCCTTTGTTCGGCTCACATCTGATCTGGCAACTACTTGGATGGGTTATATCCACAAATCTAGGTGAGCACGATATCACTCCCATATTCTGCGTTAACCAATCCATCCCTAGAATGACGTCTAGGCCTTCAAAGGGTAGCAGGGTAAGATCGGCTAGAAAGGTAAGACCCTCGATCGTGATACTCACTCCCTTACATCTCTTGGTACAACAGAAGTTGCCTAAAGGTGAACGGTGTATAAGGCTTCTTTTCATGGAGTAACAGGTATATGGTGCTCTCGTGCAAACTTGGAGGATATGTAAGAACATGTAGCACCTGAATCAAACAGCACGGAATCCTTAACTCCATGCACTAAAAACATACCGTACACCACGTCGGGGGCAGCCTGGACGGCCTCTGCTGTCAAGTTGGTGAGGCGACCACGGGGTGCTCCAGTCGGTACCTGCTTGTACGAGGTACCCAGGTTCTGCCTGGCGAGAGCTGGTGTACCTAGTGCAGCCTTGTTCGGGCACTCGGCTGCCTTGTGACCCGGCTGGCCACAAGCGAAGCAAGTGTAGGTTGCGCCGCCTGCGGGGGTTGACGCGGCGGCCTTCCACGTGCTACCACCTGGTGAGGCACGAGTGTATGCCTGGCGGTCCTGAGTAGGGCGGGGGTAGTTGTTGGTGTGATTACCACCACCCCGACTCGAACCGTGTGCAGCTCCCTGGGCGAAACGAGGGGGAAGGCTGGGATGCCTCACCACGTGACCTCCGTGGGGCAGGTGCGCGGGAGGTGCCCTCAGCACGACGCTTCTTGATCTTGCCAAGCGCCTCCTTCTCTGCGAAGACCTCATCGCGGTCCTTCTCAATCTCCATGCACCTGTCAATCAAGTCACGCAGGGTTTGGCTCTTGGTGCCTGAGAGGGAGCGCCTAATGCAGCTAGGCAAGCCCTTGCGGTAGTAGTACATCTTCTCCTTCTCAGAATTCACCATTAAGGCAGGTGCATAGCGCAGCAGGTTGGTGAAGTGGGTGGTGTACTCATGCACCTTATCAGCTCCCATGGAGATGTTGTGAAACTCGTTCTCCTTCTTCTCCAGTGCACCCTCGTGAATGAAGAACGCGCGGAACTCCTCCACGAACTCGCCCCAGGAGATGTTAGTAGGGTCCTGGTGGGTCTCACAGAGGTAGTCCCACCAAGATCGCCCAGCACCCACAAGCTGGTGAGCATCCAATCCAACACACTCCTCATCAGTGCAAGTGGTCAAGTCCAGCTTCTTCTCGACCTCCCTTAGCCAGTCATCAGCAGCGATGGGGTCGGTGTTGGTGCCATCGAACGTTGGGGGCCTCAGCTTGAGAAAGAACTCCAGCTTCTTCTAGTAGTCATCGCGTGGCTCCCTGTGGGGGCGCAGCACGTTCTCAGCTAAGACTCGAAGAAGCTCGGTCTGCTAAGCCATCACATCCGCCAAAAGTGGCACGGGTGGTAGGGGCGGAGCTGCCTCTCCTCCAACGGCAAGCTCAGGCTCAGGCTTAGCAACAGGCAGTGGCGGTCCTCCAGCCACGCCTCCAGCAGCTGGTTCCGGCTCAACAATCGGCGGTGGTGTTGGTGGTGCAGGCTGTGGGGTGGTAGCGCGGGGTGGCTCCTCAAGGTGGAGGGGTATATGACCAACGCGTCCACGACCACGACCACGACCCTGACCACGACCGCGTCCACGGTCCATGGGGGGAGCAGGTGAAGGGGAGCAGTTGTTCAGGCGGTAGGAACGACAGGTGGACATCCTGCTTAACATATATAAGATTAGGGCACGAGTGCATGTGATATAACTTGACATTAATTGATGTAACAATTAAAATAGCTTAAATGATTTAAAAGCATTCAAATCTATCCAACACTCATACAAAGAAGCATGAAGATCCATAAAGATGCGATAAAACCTGAACATCCATTACATCAAGTTGTTACACGGCGATGTCTCTAACAGCTATGCTAGGAGACTCGTGGGAAACGTACTACACGCAGGTAGTTCTAACAAAAGAGGGTGGACAATCTACTCAACAACATGGTGGGACTGGTCATATGACCACACAGGGCCCAACATTTCTCCTGATCCTACAACACTACTAACCAACCCGGAGGACTAGCCCAAACTGTAAGCTGAGGTGGGAATACCGATGCCAGAAGCTTGGATCTGTTCATCGGTCATCTGAAGATGAGAAATGTAACGACGGGCCTCCTCGAGCTGAGTGGGCACTGATTGTCCGCTGAGTCCAGTGGTGGGGTATCCACTCAAGTTGAGGCAAGATTGCCCCAGCTCGAACGTCTTAATCCTGACCTTCTTACGGGCTCGCAAGGGAAGCTCGTCCTACAGGTCCTGGAAATCTCTGACTCTCTTGCGATCGGACCTCTTCCAAGCCTCCATGGTAAGATTGAGCTTGTCCATGAGGTATGCTATTTTGTGGACATAGTTGATCAGGTGTCCCTGGTTGTAGTTAGCAAGAGTGTATCCTGCAGCAACTTCTCACATTGAGCCTTACACTGCTCATGGAGTTTGTCCCTATAGGCGGCATCTTGACTCTGCTTCTGAAAACTCTTCGTAATGTCTTCCTTCTTCTCAGCTATAGTGGTCTCAAGCTCACCAATCTTCCTGATGAGACGGCTGTCATGGCTTTGAAGCTTATCCATCTCGTTCATCAGAATTGTGATCTGGTCTCGATGAGTGTGCTTCTTGCACGCCAACTCACGCTCTAGGTCTGCAATCTTCTGCTTATAGGCCGCCTCCTTGTTCTCTGTCTTGTGGATCCTCTCGTCAACCTCCATCAGGTAGTGACGATCACGGTGCCCCTTTTGCTCTAGCTCGGCGATGTACATGTCCTGGCACTGTAGGTACATCTCGGAAGCATGGAGGCAAGGGTTGCGCTCAACTCTGGTAGGCTGCTCGATGGTGACCTCCTCCCAAGTACCCTAGTGGGCTAGGGCACGAGGGAGCAGACGAAAACCGCTATCCTTCAGGTAGTCAGTCGTGTTGCGCAGCACAGTGCGAAGTGCCTGGCGCGAAACGGTCTGAACACAAATGCTGGTCTTGTTGTCGAAGGCAAAGTCGGTGAAGGCAGCAACTCCAGGCAGGTTCATGCTTGCAGGCATGTTGATGCGGACTGCCTTGTAGCCCTCAATGCCTCCTCCAAGGGCGTGCTTGCCACGACAAAGGTACTCTACGTTCTCCACGGGAACACCAAGCTCGGTGAGAACCTCGCGAAGCACGTGAGCGTAGCCTCCATACTCCGCTCCGTCGAGTCTGTACTCAACGATGTCCATCATCGACGGACCAAGCGGCAAGTTGGGATCCATCTGCAGGTTGACACGAGAATGGGATTAGAAATTTTGCAGAGAGAGGTAAGACATGCATAAAAGTGGTTGACACGAGAATGGGATTAGAAATTTTGCAGAGAGAGGTAAGCCATGCATAAAAGCGTATGCAGTGGTCGGTGTATAACCGAGAGAGATCAAAGTTCTCCTAATTCTATCGTCCAATCCTATGGGTCTCATCCTAGGGTCAAGCATGGCTCTGATACCAACTGACACATCCTCAATTTTCCACGAAGGGAAAATACATAGAATGGCGAATAATATAATAGTTCAAAGCTCAAACCATCGCATTATCAAGTAATAGTTGATACAGAAATCCATACTTAGAACAAAAGCGTACAATTAGAAGGGATTACATAAATATTCCATTGCGACATTGGCGGAATCATCAGAGTAGCAGCATCTGGAACGGCTGTGGTAGGCGGAAGCAACAACAATCTCCAAAAGAAGCCTGAGCGTAGGTACGAGACGTCTACTCCTCATCGTCATCATAGTCGTAGTAGGGCTCACTTGCCAAATAATTTTTAGTACGGTTTGTACTGGCCACTCGTCCCACCCTATGCTTTGCTTTTCCTATGTAGTATTTGGTGGATGCAAAGGATGTAACGAAGAGCCCTTTTATTTGGCTATGGTTTCCTATGCAAGTAGTAACCATCATTATATAATAGTAGTACATCAAGTTTTTAACCCATTCTCATCCATCATCATTCCTATCCCGTCATCACACACATCTCACCCTCTCGTACTCAGTCGACAGGTCCAACTCCCTCTCGAAGCCTGTCTCGGTGGCTCACAGCCGAAAGGATAACACCAGGGGGAAGAAGAGAAGGACTCATCTGACTACTCCCGAGAAGCGTAGGTCGAGGGAAAGGCCAAACCGAGGCCGCGGACTATATATAGATTCAAACTCTGCAGAGCGTGTACTCCTATAACCACAAGATCACCATCATCAGCGATGCCCCGCCTAGGCTGGTTTCGGCTGCTTTCTAACCAGTGTGATGCCACCCTACCACTTAGTACTGGGACATCCCGAAATACCACCAGCACACTGGACTGTGAGACATAGTACCGGGCCCCCGAGGTCACTATGTTGTCTAAGGAGCGTGTGGGTCCTAATGCCCATACCTCCTGACACTATCTGCTATCAACCTAGTAGTAGTGGCACCGTCCTAGCTAGTCAGACATCCATCTACCGCCCATTTAGGAGTGAGCAGTGAGCACGTAGGTCCCAAGGTTCCGTTCTTAAGAGATATCAGATCCTAGGGGGATCAGACAGGATTATCTTCTCATAGGGACTATAACAGCCTAGGCCACCAGAATCCGACCATGGTTCAGTCGCTGGCGAAGTGGCCGGCCATGGTGCCCACTAGCCTCTGGCCACTTGACACTACCCATTGGACACCAGAGTGGCATCTTAGCCATGAGTGACTAAGTCACTAAATGACGTGTGGGTCCCTAATTTAGTTGTTGTCGATTGTTTCAATGACATGTGGGCCCGACATGATACTTAGTCATTCCTGTCATGAGTTCATCGTACAAAGACATTTTCTCTTTTTAATCCTTGGTAAAAAAAATTATAATGAGTTTATCTCCCACATACATACTCCAAGTTTGATGATTTTTTCATAAAATTATCTAAAATCATGATTTATCAATGTATGGAATTCATTGTGGTCATATATGCATGTGGCCATATGCAAGGTACTCATACTTGGACCTTGAGGCCTTGGCCTTAGTGTGAAAGGAACTATTTTTACTGTGAATTGAAAGCTGGTTGCTGTAATATTTTTATTGTGAGGACTGGTTGCAGCGGTTGATGTGGTGTTCCTTTGATGTCTTGCTCTAGTTTGTGATGACTTCCATGTAGTAGCTAGTATTTTGATTTGTCTATTTGTGGTTATGAGGTTAAGCCGCCATGCATGTGGTTATTCAGTAATTGTAAATGGGTTAGCGGAAACAAAAGTGGCTATGAGGATTTGTGGCAGTGGTGGATGGTGTGTTGACATGCATGCATGATTGGTAGTTTGATTTATTTCACCTCATGTATGACTTTGTACTCCATCTCATGTTGTTTGACTATCTGTCAGTACGTATTGTTCAAACTTTGTTTTATTGATCTGAGAATTTGTATCAACTTCTCAGCAGCCAGTAGTGCATTAGCACCTGCTGTTGTTCAGCTTGGCAACTTTAGTGCATCCAGTTGGGTGATGGTCAAGGGGGGAGATAGGTTGAGCTGCAGCGGCAATTTGGATTTAGTGGCAGCATGGGTTGTGGCAACCTGATATAGCAGCAATTTATAACTTTTTTGAACCCAGCAACCTGATATAGCAGCCATTCACTTGTATCAGCTTATCTTGTAGGTGCAGTTTATCTTGTAGGTCCAAAGATATAAGCTTTGAGGCAAATATAAAGTTTGTGCAGTTTATCTTGTAGGTGCATTGTCTAGACATTTATGCTACATGCTTTCTCAGTAAACCTATATGCTTTTGCTCATTTTGCCAAAATGCTTTAACTTCCATTTTCTATACCAATGTTGGTTGCCTGAATGACAACAAGTAGATATGCTCCACTTGCTTGAATGACAACAATTAGCTATGCCCCACATGCTTGAGTGACAATTTGCTGAAGTTTGATGTTTTTGCAATTATGCTTCACTATTACCATTTCTATTTTTCTCAAACCATGGTGTTTTCTACAGAAACTGAATCCAGTTTCTGCACTTCCTACAGTTCATCATAATCATTATTAGAGGAAATGGGAAAACACAGTATGAGCTGGAAGTGACGCGCAGGTTAAGAAAAACGTGGAAGTTTTTAAGTCCATGGGTATCACAATGTTAGCAAACACTGTTAGCGAATCATTCTCAAAAGGGGGATAAAGGGGCAAAGGGAAAAGCCTAGAATCTAACAAACCAGAATCTGATATTAAATATGATTCAACCTTTGACCTTGATAATCATTCCAAAACTGATGATGATGATGATGACACTAAGATGAGATGGATTCATAGGCCAAGTTGAATGCTTATTGAGTAATATGACACTATACTTATATAATGTAGTGTCTTGACATCAATACTGATGATGATCCATGTTTCACTGGCCAAGAAGGAAAGATGGTTGTTGACGTTAATTAACTTAAATTTTTAGCCATCAACTGATCCAGGATAAGGCCTTAATTGAAGAATAAAGAAGGTAGTAGGGATTTATTCTAATGAGTTCCACGAGTTGTGTTGCTCTCACTAGTTTTGCAAGATATTTAATATCTCATCATAAAGAAGTATCTCAAGTGCGGAATCTGAGCATATCATTGTGAAGAGCTCGTCGAGATGATCGAAACAGACATATCACTTGCCATATTTGGAGAACCAAAGAGAAGTCTTCGATGGTTACGACTCGAAAGACTCTAGAAGGCCCTAGAAATCATCATCATCATAAGACCAGGGACTAAACTGGCAAGAGTTCCATAGCTCTATGAAATAATATTTTCCAGGGATTTATTCAGAAGCTGGGAAAGGAAAGAATCCAATCACCATATGACTATCTACGCAAACGGATCGGAAAGTGGCACTAGACAGACGCGAAAGCCACCAGAAGACAAGAGAACAAAGCGGACGTGGCTCCACTGCAAAGTGGGCCCTCTTTCGTGTGGTGGCCTTCAACCGACCTCTATGACGCATCTTGACCCTTGTTCCATGTCGGTTTGTTCTAAGGGCCACAGTTCATCCCACTGGACTATATAAGCCCAGGAAAAATCACCTAGAGGCATCTATCATATATCATAATCATCTCATTCAGTTTAGGGTAGTCACTCGAAAGGATAACCTAGAGCTCCACCATCTAGGGCATAGCTAGAATAATAAGAATAGGAATTAGAGGAGGCAAGCAAAACTTGGATTCTAGATCTAGTCACGAGGAGGCTCGGTAATGCCTTGTTTCTCTCTCGTATTCAATAGTATTAATATATTTGTATTCCTAGTTCATCATGTTTATCTTCTAGTTCATCTACTTGTTCTTCATGTTCATCTAGGTCGTCGTCTAATTTTCTAGTTCATTATGTTCTTGTGGTAATCCTCTAGTTCTTTTTCTAGTTCGTGTTCGTGTTCGTTGAATACCTATCATGACTTGTTATAACAATAGATTCATAACTATAATTTTCATTGCCTATGTTGGTTACATATCAAGTTTAGTTTGAGTAATTTTGTGTTTATGCTCATGTTCGTATAGAACTCATCCCAAAGGCCAAGGAGTGGGTGTGTAACGTCCCGTCTCCTCGAGGCCGGGCCCGCTTACATCCGGCCGCTTATCTAGGACATAGACTGCCCTCACAGACCAAAACTAGTATTTTTTGCGCACTTTGTCCTCTCTCGTGTGCACCCAAAATGTCTTCCCGGTCGGTCATCCATCTCTAAATTGCTCGAGGCCAAGCACGCTTAACCTCGGAGTTCTTTAGTGATGAGCTTCCGAAAAAGAAGTTGCAACTTGTTGGTATGAGTATCCTATTAATCCTATTAAGTCCTGGGCCAGGGTGTTACATACTTACCCCCTTAGGAGACCAATGTCCTCGTTAGTCAACACCAGGCCAGGAACCTCTCCTCTTGGCCACGTCCATGTGTCCAGTGCCAGCGCATGTGTCATGCTGTGCAATCACTCCGGTTCCACACCAGCCATGCACACCATGCCTGCACAACTGACACACGCGTCCGTGAAAACCGCAAGGGTCGGCTCTATACCATTTGTAACGTCCCGCCTCCTCGAGGCTGGGCCCGTTTACATCTGGCCGCTTATCTAGGACATAGACTGCCCTCACAGACCAACACTAGTCTTTTCTGCGCACTTTGTCCTCACTCGTGCGCACCCGGGAAGACTTTCCGATCGGTCACCCATCCCTAAATTGCTCCAGGCCAAGCACGCTTAACCTCGGAGTTCTTTAGTGATGAGCTTCCATAAAAGAAGTTGCAACTTGTTGGTATGAGTATCCTATTAATTGTATTAAGTCTTGAGCTGGAGTGTTACAGGGTGGCAGAAATAATATAGGAGTGGTGCCTAGATTAGCTCTATCTGTGAATGCACCCTATGTTCCGGGCCATGTGGTAGATCGCAAAGATGACTATTATAGCTTCATTGAGTCATCTGTAGTACACTCCTCGAATATAGGACTAGTGAAGTTGAGTTGTGGGGTGATATCTTGCTCTATTCCTGATCCATCTTGGCAATGTCTCTTGAGTATGGATATGAGGTTGCCCTGACCATGGTAGCTAGATGTAATTACACTAATTAATGTAGCTCAATGACCTATAGTTATAATCAACCCTAGGAGTTAGTCTTTATTTCCTAGATCTTTCTAGAGTCATGCCCAAGAAGGAAAATGCTCGGTGGAACCTCCTTTGGACTTTGTTGAATAATTATTATCCTTTATTATTATGATATGATTTACCCCTGTTTTGAGTAGATCTAGTTGACCTCTAATCACAAGTGCAAGTTGTAGCTTTATGCTCCATACCTCCATTCTACCTTCTTAATGGTGAATTATAAATAACGATACCTGTAACTTTCCTGGGTGAAATGCTACAACGGGAGTATTTGTCTGTGTGCTTGTGGATAATCTTTTTATTTCATTTTTTATAAAGTTCTTATTAGATAATAAATACAACCAGCAGTTCTAACACCGTGTTGGGGATGACAACCTAACTTAAGCGATGCTAAGAATTGCCAACAAGCATTTCTGGCACCGTTGCCGGGAAGGCAATGGAGGTCTAGAGAAGGAAATCGAATATCTAGGAATAATCTTACACGTGTGATAATTTAGACATACTATTGATCTTTACTCAAATAGCCTTACCCTATTGTTTTGTCTAGTTGTGAATATTTTATGCAGGGTGATGTATGACTGGATTTGATCGACTGTCAAACTACATCGATGATCCCAAGACAATAATTAGGCAGCTAAGGCACAACTGAGAAGAAGGATCCCGACCACTTTGTCAGAAGACCAACCAGCAAGTAGCTCAACACCATTGTTTGACGCAATGGCTGATAACACTCTCCATGAATTCTGTGCTCCAACAACTACCAACATTTGGACTGTACCAACAGTCAATGTGGGAGATGATGGATTCGAGCTCAAGCCAGCTTTGCTCAACATGGTGCAAGCCAACCAGTTTTGTGGGAAAGCAGATGAGGATGCAAATGCTTACCTCCAACACTTCCTAGAGATCTGCAGCACCTTCATCATTAAAGGAGTCACAAGAGATGCCACACTACTCCGCCTGTTCCCGTTCTCACTCTTAGGAAGGGTGAAGCAATGGTTCTACGCCAACAAAGATAGAAACACTACTTGGGATGCCTGCTCCACTGCTTTCCTAGCAACATTCTTTCCCATAGGCAAGACAAATTGCCTACGTGCAAAGATCTCAACTTTTCAGCAGCAGTATAACTAATCTATCCCTGAGGCATGGGAGCGCTTTCAAGATTATATTGCAGAATGCCCTCACCATGGGATGGAAGATTGTTTACTTATGAAAACACTTTACCATGGGCTCACTACAAGTACCCATGAGAATATTGATGCAGTTGCTGGAGGATCATTCCTATCATTCCCTATTCGTGAGGCAACTGCTCTAGTTGAGAAGATAGCTTCTAATCAGGGATGGAACAAAGAACGTAATCAACCACACAAGAAAGGAGGAATACATCAAGTCAAAGAAGTAGATATGTTGTCAGCTAAGATGGACCTGCTCATGAAGAAGCTTGACAAACATGATCAACAAAAGAAGGAAGTCATGCACATCCGAGACTCTCGCATGACTTCTGAAGAGTGTGGAAGCAATGGCCAATGGGAAGCAACTATCCTAAAGTCTTAGGGGATGTCAAGTACATCAACAACAACCCCAACTCTCGTCTCCAATAGACTAAAGGATGGAATCAACCGAATCAAGGGTGGAATCAACAAAGGCCCAATTATCAAGGTAATTATAAAGGTAACTTCCAAGATAACTACCAAGGTAATAACTTCAACCAACCATCTTTGAGAGATATGATTGCTAATCAAAATAAAGTTATTCAAAATATGTCTAGAAAGATAGCTTCCAATGATAAAGTTCTTGAAACTATAAACAATAGAATGGATAGCTATACTTCTACCATAAAGAATCAACCTAGCTTTAATAAGATGATGGAATTATAACTCTCTCAGTTGGCAGCTTTAATACCTGTGACCAAAAAAGGTAAGATTCTGGGGAATCCAAAAGAATTAGAAACTACAAATCTTGTAGACATTTTCAATGTAGGAGAGTACTTCATACCTCCACCAAGATCAAAAGTGGTGGCAAGATGACGCATATCCAGAGAAGAAGGGAGATCCAGGGAGACCCGTCATCCCAATCCACATTGGAACTCATGAGTTTGAAGAAGCCGTTTGCGATCTAGGAGCAAGTGTCAACATTATGCCTAAGGTAATATTTGAGAAAATTCATGGTAACCCTTTGTTGTACACAACCATGTTTTTGCAGCTTGCAGATCAATTATTGTGCTACCCCAAGGGAATCCTTGAAGATGTACTCGTGGGAGTTGGACACTCGTCTTTGGTCCTAGACTTTGTGGTGATAGATACAAGAGGAGATAAAAGAGCACCAATCATTCTGGGAAGACCATTCCTCAGCTCAGTTAAAGCCATCATCTACGCCGATAGCGCCAAGATATTTTTCATCATAGGAAAGAATAAGGAAATATTCAATTTCAAGAATCGTACGTACACCAACCGAGTTCATCCTCATCACCCGTACGATTACTTGAATTTTGACAAGACCACAGAAGAAAAGAAGAACAAGGCCCCAATAAAGAAGAACAAGGTTCCAAAAAAGAAAGCTCAAGTTAAGAAGAATGTCAACACCTATGAAGGTATACTACCCACTCCGAAGAACAACAACAAGAAGGAGAAAGCAAAGCCGCTTGTTCAAGAACCAGTTTGGATGGTCAACACTGTTGAGCCACCCCATGAGACTGCTCTTCCCTCAATACATTTTGAAGATCCTAGGGTACCTACCATCGATTGTGTAATTAAACGTAGCACCTTCTACAAGACATTCTGTGACATCGGCTCAAGCATCAACATAATGTCCATGGTAACGTATAAACATTTATATCAAAATACACCCTTGCACCCAACATATTTGCAGCTGTAGCTTGTGGATCAATCGTTCCGATTTCCGGAAGGAATAGCCAAGGATGTAGCCGTCAACTTCATGGTTCTGGACATGGAAGAAGAAGATGACGATCACCTCATCCTAGGGAGACCATTCCTTTACACCACCAATGCAATCATCTATATGAAGCAAGGAGAGATTCACTTCCACTTTCCTGGGGGAAAGGTGCATTGTTACTTTAATAATTACATTACTTGTGAGAAGTCCAAGAAGAACAGGAATGGAAGGCGTCACTCTCAATGCCAAAGAAAGCAAGTCATCAAGGAAGAAGGGGCTAATCAAGAGGAAAGAGAAATTGAAGAAGTAAGAAAGTGTGGAAGAAGAAAGAAATAAAACCATCAAGCACTCCGGTACAAGAAGAGGAATCACTATCCCCTGATTTGTCAGATCCTCAAGAACAGAATAAAGAAGATAAGGTAAGGGAGGACTCTGTCCCCTTAGACACCTCATCAAGTGCTTGAATTGGAAAGGTCTGGTTGGACAGACCAAAAACTCGGAACCTTCGCCAAAAGGTAAATATGGTAGTTATCTGCATATTTAATTACTTGCATAGTTCTTTGCCTATTTACTTCTTTGCATAAGTCTTTACTTTAGCATATTTACTTTAGTGCAGGCATCTTTGCATTAGAAAAAGAAAATAAAAATATTGTTGCATTATCTGATTGCATCTAAAAAAAATCAACAAAACATAAAAACCTTAAGCCTGTGTAAATATTTATTTACTGTGGTGGCACAAAAATAAGTTTACTTTTGCATGCATAAATAATAAAATCCTAAAAATATTAAAAGAGAGTTCTGAAAGGCTTTAGGCAAACAACGAAGGTTTACTTTTGCTAATACTTAATCAATTCCACAAGCTTTGTTGTCTATTTGAGCTCAACAAGATTTGAAGGATGCATTGATATTTACATCAACCCTAGACCAACCTGACAAGATGAAGAATGACTCTGTTATCAAGATGAATGACTACATCAACGTCCAGCTTGGGGGAGGTGCATCCCCCATATATCTAGCTAAGTATTACTATCTTTAAATTGTTTAAGGTTGCTATTTTTAGAAATAAATAAAAAGATGCATAACCAATAAAATTAAATAAAAAATTTTGCGTACTTAGAATATTTACTATTATTTATTTTTGTCAAGAGGGAATGTACAAGTCTAACCTGCCTTAAATAATGAAGCTTTAGGAAATTTTGTATGTTTGGAGATAATGAATAGTTGCTCTACCGCTTTATATTTAACCTTGCACTCTCCCAAGTTTAGATAAGATTATTTTGATACGAAGATTTGATCTGAACCAGAGATTTGTGGGTAGCGAATGCTTGACCTAAGTCTAGGTGATTGGGGAGTGTGATATAAAATGGTTTGAGCTGTTGTTTCCATGTTCTAAGTGATACTAGAGTTCTGGTTATTTGTTTTGAATACTTAAAATTACTACATGATGAGATCCTATATGATGAGAGTTTGAATTCCTACCATAGCTATATAAACATGCTTGATTAGAATAGGAAAGATTTCCTTACTGATTTGGCTACTTGTATGCATTGAGTTTGGTCCGACCATGTTGACCGTTAGGAACTTGTCATATGGTTAAAATAAAGATTCACACACACTTTGTACCCCTTGCTACTTCTACTCTAGAAGTACGCACCACCATATACACCTATTAGATCCACCTCAAAAATTTGTTCCGCTCCTACACCAGGAGTGAACATCCAAAAATATCATATCTATAGGTTTTTCCTTGTTTTCTAGCCTTGCTCCAAGTTTGTTCCAAGGTTATCCATCTCATTAGTTCCACAAGTTATTCAAGGTTGTGCCTATTTGAGAAATGAATGAAAAGGGAAGAATTTTTTGCAAGAATCAAAGCTTCAGTTGTCTATCAAAGTTCCAATTGTTTAAGATCTTTAGAAATTTTCAAGTTTCAACAAGTTATCTTTTACATGGAGCAATGTTTTTCACCCTTTCTACCTCACACAAATATTCTCTACCACATTGATCATACCTTTGAAACCACACATGCATGTCTTGATTTGACAGTATGCCGAGGATCTTTGGATTTTATCCTCTAGATCCATGTGTTAGACTGGGCAACATATGTATTACAAGTTATCTCATGTCCCACCTATGAACTCTAGATACTTTTACTAGTTTAGGGTGAGGAAGAGAGAAGGCATGATGCTACTCTGCCTAAGTCTAAAAATACCACATATATTAGAGGAGAGAAGGCAAACCACCATTATTGCCTTGGTGAGAATCCACAAATACCACAAATGAGAGACCTGAAAGGATCATGCATAGGATCTCTGAGTTTTATTTTAAAATCTTTACAAAACCCTAGGATAAAGGTTGATTAAAGAATGTGGGGAATGATGCTTGACTTGATTGTTCTACTCTTCAAGTACTGAAGACCCAAGTGAAGGCTACAAGCTCCATGGTCAATGATAATATGGGTAAGTTTGAAGATCGGAGTAGTTGAGTCTAATCCAAGGGAGAGTTCTTGTTTAAACATATGAGTACTTTTAAAGCATGAAAGCATTGTAGCAACTCCTGATCCAACTTCATACATAGTTTTTGCTAAGGGATTAGAAAAAGGTAGGCTTTGGGAACTTGTTGACGTTAATTAACTCTAATTTTTAGCTGTCAACTCATCCAGGATAAGGCCTTAATTGAAGAATAAAGTAAGGTAGTAGGGATTTATTCTAATGAGTTCCATGAGTTGTGTTGCTCTCACTTGTTTTGCAGGATATTTAATATTTCATCATAAAGTGAAGAATCTGAGCACACCATTGCAAAGAGCTCGCCGAGATGATCGAAACAGACATATCACTTGCCATATTTGGAGAACCAAATAGAAGTCTTCGATGGTTATGATTCGGAAGACTCAAGAAGGCCCTAGAAATCATCATCATCACAAGACCAGGGACTAAACCAATAAGAGTTCCATAGCTCTATGAATAATATTTTCCAAGGATTTACTCAGAAGCTGGGAAAGGAAAGAATCCAATCACCATACGATTATATATGCAAACAAATATGAAAGTGACACTAGAAGGACATGGAAGACACCAGAAGACATGAGAACAAAGCGAAAGCCTGGAGGCTGCTAGGTGGGGCCGGCCGATCCCACATGTCAGGCCAGCCAGCCTGGCTCTAGTGCCAAGTGGGCCCTCCTTCGCATGGCGGCCTTCAACCGACCTCTATGATGCATCTTGACCCTTATTCCATGTTGGTTTGATCTAAGGGCCGTGGTTCATCCCGTCGGACTATATAAGCATAGGAAAACCCCTTGGAGGCATCTATCATATCTCATAATCATCTCATTCAGTTCAGGGTAGTCCCTCAAAGGGATAACCTAGAGCTCCACCATCTAGGGCATAGCTAGAATAATTAGAATAGGAATTAGAGGAGGCAAGCAACGCTTGGCTTCTGGATCTTGTCACGAGGAGGCTCGATAATGCCTTGTATTTCTCTCTTGTATTCAATAGTATTAATATATTTATGTTCCTAGTTCATCCTGTTTATCTTGTAGTTCATCTACTTGTTCTTCGTTTCATCTAGTTCGTCGTCTAATTATCTAGCTCGTTGTCTAGTTCATCTAGTTCATTGTGTTCTTGTTTTAGTTGGTGGTAATCCTCTAGTTCTTGTTCTAGTTCATGTTCGTTGAATACCTTCATGACTTGTTATAACAATAGATTTTTTTTGAACTAAAACCATGGGGCAAAAGCCCCCCGGCAACTTAATAAGATTAAAATACCAAGTATAGAAGAGCTTATAGCTTACGACTTACGAAAACGATGGGGGCTAACCAGGGGTTAGCGGGCAGAGAGCAAAAATCAAAAAGCAAAGGGCTAACTGAACTAGCAAGGACTAACTGAAAAGAGCAAACCACTACTATCTACAAGGAGTCAAGCCAAGTTTTGACGGACTGGTGGAGCGAGGCATTAATTCTGCATAGATGATTTAGGACTTCCTCTCTGAATGTTCTCTTCCAAACTGAAAAATTGGGGACTTCGACATTGAAAATGAGAGCATTCCTTTCATTCCGGATACACCAGGCTCCAATCATCACAATCTCCCTAAAGAAAGGAAGAACAAAGTCTTGTTGTGCTTGTTGGAGTTTTTCATGAAAGTTGGCATCCTCATTCCAGATTATACCCAGAGCAAACCATCTTTCCACCAAGGAGGGGCAAAAGAGGTGTTCACAGGTTTCCTCAATTGCATCTTGGTAGAGCACATAATTGTACCCTTCCTCCAAGAATTTCTTTCTTTGCTTCAGGATGTTCCTGGTGTTTAACTGGTCATTCAGTAGGAGCCAAGCAAAGAGTGTCGGTCTCTTGACCCCTGGGGCCTAGCACCAATGAGTAACTACGTGCTGTGTGCTCCCTAATCTGGATGGTGATGCAAGAAGAACACACGATTTTTATCCTGGTTTGGGCAAAGAAGGCCCTACGTCCAGCGGGGGGAGAGATTGTATTATCTTGCACCGAGGTGCTTGTACAGAGTGGATACAAGCGAGTGTATATGAACTCGGGGTGGCGAGCAAGGACTAAGTCTAGAAGCGCTATGTCTAAGCCCTGTCGCTAGAGTGTTCGGATTTCTCTAAGTGTTGTCCGATGCTTGTTTGATTCCCCCAAACTTGCCCCTGGCGTCCCCTTTTATAGGCCAAGTGGAGGCTCAGGCATATAGGAATCCTAGGGCTGTCGTAGGTGATGACGTCGAGGGGGTGATGCCAATCCGTCAAGGTTGCTGTAGAGGCGTGCACCGGGCATGGCCTGTCCTGCAGCGACGTGCTTGGAGATGATGGTTGTCCTCTGGGTGCATCACGATGATGCCGACGATGGTCAGTGAAAGACCGGAGCTCCTGTGGAGGGAGTGTGAGTCCCTGTTGATGTCACGTCGGGAGTTGTTGGAGCGCTAACCAGAGGTGTCGAGGTCCGAATGGATATGGCCAAGCCCCGAGAAATGTGATACGGATATTGGTAAATGTGCTTCGAGGGGGCGCCTAATAGTGTACAGTGCTCTGTGGCGTCATAGCGCAGTACGAACCACTGATTTCTTGGGTATGGGCGGTAAAAGGAGGATTTGACGGCTGTACCCGATCACTGTAACCGCGCTATAGCCATGAAGTTAGGCAGGAGTTGGTGGGGGCATTAAATGCCTTGGATCTCATACAGGAAGTAGGTGAGCCGAAGGGGGAGTGGCAATTGATGGGGGGTTGTCTGCGTGCGTGGAGATCCGTCACTCGACGGGGGGTCGACCGCCCGTGATGCGCTCCGTTACTCCAACGGGGGGGTCGTCCGCATGGGTGGACGTCCGTCATTCGAGGTTCCCCGCCGAATAGGAGATGGTCTTGACTTGGATGATGCTAATCGTGGGCCGGCCCAGCATAGCTCGATGTACGCTGGTGGACGGACCCTTGTTTCTCCAGGCAGGTTGCGGGCTTCTTTGGTGATTTGGGTTTAATTGTTGGGGGATTAATTCTCCTGAATTGAGGTTTAGGGTACCCCTTATCCAGGTACCCCGACAGTAGCCCCTGAGTCTCTGCGTGAGTGCTGGCACTCATGCAGAGGCTCATGAACTGGAGTCATAGAGCCTGTCGTTCTCCGAAGGGTGCACACGAGGCCTCGGAGGAGTAGGAAAACTCCTTCGAGGGCTTTTTAGATGTGCAATCAGGGGGAAGCTCAAGTCTTCTAGCCCCTGAGCGTGTTTGTCCCTATTTTGTTGAGGGGTTCCATACATTGTCGATCCCCGGGTGGTTGGTTCCTCCTTCGTCGAGGCCATCCGGTTGCGAGCGAGCCACCGAGCCTCTTTTGTCAAGGTCGATCAGGAACAAACCCATCTTTTTCTTTCGGCCCTCATGCTCCTTTTTGACGGGAGGAGGGGTGAGGAGTGCCGCGATACCCTCATTTGGGCGAGCTCCGACGTCCTCCGGTGAGCTATTATCGGGAAATTCAAGTGAGAGCTCTTGCCCGGTTCGATAGGGGTCGACAGGTGGCCACAGAGGCGCTCTTATTGAAGCTAACAAATGGACACATGGATTCCGATCCCATTCGATAGGGTTCGGCGGCTCGATGCCTCCCTCCGAGGGGATTCCGTAGTTGTCCTTTCGTTTCCCCTTGAATATGTCCGAGGGGGCTTTGAGAGTTTGTTCTCGAGCAAGGGACTCGTGTCAGCTCCCCCCGGTCATCTCTAACTCGGATACTCGAGGGCGGCTGTCAAACCCTAATCAAGGGCCAGCCTTCGCTCCCTTGAGATTTTTACATAGGGCTAGGGCCCATATTCCTCCTCGTAGAAGGAATCGTCCATGAATAACTCCTCCCGTCAGTTGGGCATGCCTTTCGAGGCAGGAGACGTAACGGCGCAGTCGTGGGGGCTGGGACAATGGCTAGAGACTGAGCATTCGATGCGTGTCCCTGTACTCGAAAATCGAGGGGGCGGTTAGGGGCGGGCATTAAATGCGGGGTTTTACCTGCCTTTTTGGATCCACCCGTTGCTCTTTGGCCTGCCTATAAATTCCGGGGGTAGGGTTCCGCCGTTCCCCATCTTGCCTTCATGCTTTTGTTGCCACCGCCGTCGGAGAGTAGAGTCGTCCTATTTGTTAGTGCAAAGAGAGAAAAATGAGAGAGAGAGATTGGGAATCTTCCCTCCCGTCCATCCGCCGAGCAGATCCGCACTGTCGACATGGCGCCAGAACTTCTTCCTCCGGAGGATTGGCTCCCATCGGCCGTGACAGAACGGGAGCTCGAGGAGCTGGTGGACGATGGGCTCCTTCGCCCCGTTGTCTTGGCTGATCGGCCGGTGTGGATGGTGCCGCCGAGGGAGGATCTGGAACCGAACCCGTCGGAGGGGTATGTGGTGAGCTTCGTCAAGTACCACTGGATGGGACTCGTGTCACCTCCGAGCCGGTTCATGCAGGCATTGACCAACCACTATGAGGTCGAGCTCCAGCACTTCTCCCCCAATGCCATCTCAAACGCAGCGATTTACGCCGCTGTCTATGATGGATACCTGGGGATGGAGCCACAATGGGAGTTGTGGCTCCATCTCTTCAAGGGAGAGCACTTCACCAAGCCGATGTTGCAGGGGGTGAGGAGCATCGTCCGCGTCGGCTGCTGCAACCTGTCGCTGAAGCGGGCAGACCAGTTCATCCCGACGTGGTTGATTTCCAACCACGGCGGGTGGCACGCCGGGTGGTTCTACCTCCGGAATGACGGTGGCCTGCTGCCGCACTACACCGGGCGCGTCATCGTGAAGCACCCGGAGCACTGGCCGCACGGCGTGGCAAAGGATCGACAGGCGAGGCTGAACCCCCTCCTCGAAGCGCTAAGGACTCTTCGTGAGCAGGGGCTGTTAACTAGGATCACGAGGCGGGTGAGGGGGCGGTCGCCAGCGCCTCCACACCAGAGGACGTGAACAGCATCCCAATGCTGCCCGACGAATTCCTTCCTTCTTCGACTCATCCTCGTGCTCTCTATCATGGGTTTGTGTACAGGGGGCCATAAATAGGGTGTTGACGCCCCCGGTCAAGGACGATGACCCCGATCGCCAGGTGAGAAGCTTCACAGCTCAACAATAGAAGAAGAGTAAGGATAAAGAAAAGAAGGTGCGGAAGAAGAAGAGCCTCAAGCGCCTGGCGTGTGAGCAACGCCGGGCGAAGCAGGGGCGCGAGGGGGTTCCTAAAGAGGAATCTCCCTTGAAAGAGGAGGAGGAAGACGTGGGCAGCGATGACGAAGGGGTGCAGGCGCGTCTTGACGGCTTGGTGCCCCGTATGGCCCGAGTCTGACACCCACTTCACACAGGAAACGGTCGAGACAGGGTCATATTTTCAGGCCTCGAGGGCGGCCTCAGTGCCTGTCGAAGGTCGAGAAATGAGGGCCTCGAAGAAGTCCCAGGAGTAGAGGACGAGCGACCCCTAGGCTGTGGGTCCAGCATGCCGCCGCCTCAGACCAATCCTCGACGCTCAGTGCGCGGACCCACAGCCAGTCGGCCTCGAAGAAGCATGGGACACCGAAGACATCGTCAGCGGCGGCTCCGAGCGGCTCTGGTTCCGACAAGGGCTCATCGAAGGAGGGGCTCAAAAGTCCCCGAGCGGTTTGAAGGTGGGCAGGAGGGCGCCCCTCATCCCCGTGGGGTAAGTTTTCAGCACCTTGGGGCTTCCCTTCCCTTCTTTGATGTTTTATGGGATCCTTAATGTCTTTCACTCGTGTATGCTTCAGGGTCGAGCGTGCGCCAGAGACAGCGTCTCCCTCCCCCACCAAGCGGCTCAAGATCGACGTTCCTGTGAGGATGGGGGCGTTAACACCAGGTGCAACTTTGTTGTCCCGGGCGGTGGTGGTGGCTGCCTGGGTTGCCAAGGCCCGCGCTGCTATGACTCAGGGTAGGCTGACGGGCGCTGCTTCCATTGCAGGCTCGAGCGCCTCGGGGACCGTGGTGAGTAGGGACGCAGCCAGGAGCCAGGAGCAGACTGAGGTGTCTCCTGGCACCGCCGGGCTCGGGGACACAGCCTGTGGCTGGGAGCCGAAGTCGATGGAGGAGGCCCCGATCACCATCATGGACGAGAGGGCGGATTCCTCTACCCGTGACATGGGGAGATGGCAGGGCTCCCTCTGCAGCAGCAGCTGTGGCCAGTGTGGCCATAAGGGCTGCACGAGCTGGAGGAGCGGCAAAAGCAGGAGCTACTGCAGAAGCGGCAGGAGAGCGAGCGGCAGGCGTCGGGCCAGCCGCAACAGCAGTAACAGCAACAGCATGAGTAGCAGCAGCAGCAAAAACAGCAGCAGCAGCGAGGAGAGCAGGAAACAGCGTCTTCGATCCTATCGCAGCGGTAGGAGGAGGCGTCGGCCACGGTCTCGCCGCCGCAGATACAACAGGAGGAGCCAGTGGCCTCGAGCCTGCCGCAGCAGCCGCGCCGGACGAGACGGTGGCCTTGAGCCCATGGCGTCAGCGTCAGCGGGAGAAGGAGGTGGAGGCCCCGCTAAACGCGGGGCAGGAGGATAGGCGGCCGGAGCCGCTGACCTCAAGCCAGCTGGAGGAGCCGACGGCCGAGGACGTCCCGATGTTGAGGAGGGTTGGACAGCCCATCGCGCGGGCGGTCCCGACAGATGCGTCGGAGTCCGGGGTGGTTGCGATGGCACTGATGCCTCACTCACCGCCTGCTGGGGCGTTGGCCACCCGGGGATCCTTATACGGCCCCGGCCCGCATGCCTCTGGCTATATCGCCCAAGCGAAGCACAAGGCCGGAGAAGCCGAGTTATCGGTAGCTGAGAGGGAGGTCGAGTCGCCATTCCCCACGTTGGCTGATCGGGTGGTCCGTCATGGTTGGTCGGATGAGATGTTGGACCGCATCACGGCGGCCGTTCGGGGGAGGGTCGAGGGAGACCTTCCCTACTAGGGTCGGGAGGCACTTCGACTCTGGGACCCGACAAATTTCGACGCGCCCCTCTTCAAGATGGATGACCTGGTGGAGGTCCAGCGCTGGGAGAACGTCGAGAAGTTCCAGGTGTGGTTGCAGCATGCCTTGCAGCTGGCCGTCGACGTCACCGTCGAGGATATGCCCCGAGCCCTTGTGGTACGTGACCTTCTCCTTGTTATGTTGGGATTAGGTTGTTTCCCTCCTGGTTTCTTAGTCTTTTGTGCTTCTTCATTTTTAGGACCTTAGAATGCCCTCCCAGGCCAAGCCCCGGTTCATCTACATGACGCAGGGTGGACGGGGGCAGGTCCCCGAGCTGCAAGACCAGCTCGAGGCTGCCCGAGCTGAGACGGTGTAAACGAAGGATGACCTGGCCAGGGCCTGGGAGGAGGTGGAGAAAGCCAAGGAGGACGCCTCGACGGCTCGAGTGGAAGCGGCCCTGGCCAAGGAGGATGCCACCAAGGCCCAGGGGGAGATGCAGAAGGCCCTCGAGGACCTCTCCCTATCAGCGAAGCGCGTTCAGGGGCTCGAGAGGGAGGTCAGGGACTCCTCAGAGCATATCAAGGTGCTCGAGGTAGAAGTCATCCAGACTTCCCAAGCTCGTGATGCCCTCAACGCCTCGGTTGGGGAGGAACGACGTCGCGCCCAGGCCCTGTCCGCCGAGGTTGCCACACTGAAGGAGACCCTCCAGAAGAAGGAGGAGGCCATTGCGCTGGCTGGCAAGGCGATCGAGGACCTGAGCGTGGAGAAGACAGAGGCGGCCCGCGCCTTGGAGGTGGCCAAGAAGGAGTTAGCCGAGCTAAAGGATGGGTACACGGCCCTTGATACCCATGCCACCGGTGAGTCTTCCTCTTTAGCTTTTGGATTTTTGCCTCTGCCACTCTTGTCTTGGGCTGATCCTTGTCTTCTATTTTAGATCTCAATGAGGAGCTGACCAAAGCTCGGGACAACGCCAAGACGCTCCAGGACGCCTACTGGGCCGAGGCGAGGTTGACGAACACATTCTGCACCATGATCACCTCGGTCTGTGACGACTTCGGTGTTGATCCTGAAGTGGAGGTCGAGGATGAAGTACGCGGGACCTACCTCACCAACCGGTTGTACGAGCTCAGTTGGGTCGTGAGGGAGCAAGTCTGGAATGCGCTCCATGTCGGTGCGAAGCGGGCGATCGCGGTCGTCTACTCCGGCTTCACCTACGACATGGGGATGGTCTCCCATGGCTTTGTCTCAACCCCAATAGGACTGGTGCCGAGAACGAGGTGAGGCATAGGGCCTTGATCGAGGCTGCTGAGGAGCCCGGCGGTCAGCTGGCGAAGCTGTTCGAGCCCGAAGTCCTTCCTCTCGGCGTTGACGAAGAAGAAGCCAACCTGTGAGCCAATCCGGGCAAGAAGGCCCGTGTAATAGATTAGATTTTGTGAGTCGTAATGGCGTGGTCCTGATGGCCTTAAGACATTATGCACTAATGTATATATTTGCAAGTTTTAAGTCCCTCTCTTTCTTGCTAGCCTGATTATGTATTTACTTAGTAAACTCAGTGCACGGTCGTGCCCTTCGAGGGGGCAGTGAGTGGAGGAACCGTAGCGCAGAGGCATAGGTGATCTCGTAGCTCGATAGCCCTTGACCCTCGGGGCACTCTCGCGGCATTTTCGACTAAGTGACAACACACATCGAGGCGCGTAAGGAAGTTTGGACATTGAATTTCGAAAAAACGTATGAGTTTTTTAGGAACTTCGGGGGGTCCCCCCTTGTAGCCCCCGAGGGAGGATCGACTCTCGTGAAGCAGAGTAGAGGTTACCTTATGCATATAAACAAAAAGTTGAACTTGTAAACGAAAGTACTTCTTATTCATTCATGACATGAAAAAGTACAAAGCCTCGAAGCCCTAGGGGTAAAAGCGATGTAGCTGTTTAATGTTCCATGCGTTGGTGAAGGTTTCGCCTTTCTCGTTGGATAGCTTGTAGGTTCCGGGCTTCAACACTTCTGCAACGATGAAGGGGCCCTCCCATGGTGGAGTTAGCTTGTGGCGTCCCTTGTTGTTCTGCCGTTGACGGTGGACTAGGTCATCGACTTGGAGGTCCTGCTTGCGTACGTGCTTGTCATGGTAGCGTCGAAGCTTCTACTGGTATCTCACGGAATTGAGGACGGCTATGTCTCGAGCCTCCTCGAGTTGGTCGACGGCGTTTGTGAGTGCTTCCTCATTTGTCTGCTCATTGTAGGACTTCAGTCGAGGGGACCCGTACTCGAGGTCAGTGGGGACGAAGGCCTCGGATCCGTAGACCATAAAGAATGGGTTGAACCCCGTGGCTCGACTTGGCATCGTTCTCAGGCTCCATAGGACCGAGGGCAGCTCGGCGGCCCATTTCTTGACGTGTTTGTTTAGTCGATTGAAGATCCGAGGCTTGAGACCTTGTAGAATCATGCCGTTGGCACGCTCGACCTGGCCGTTAGTTCTAGGGTGGGTGACTGCAGACCAGTTCACACGGATGTGGTGGTGGTCGCAGAAGTCCAAAAACTTCTTGCCAGTGAACTGTGTGCTGTTGTCGGTGATGATGATGTTGGGGACCCCGAAGCGGTGGATGATGTCGGTGAAGAACAGTACCGCCTGCTCAGACCAGAATGGGTTGGGCCTCGATCCACTTGGAGAACTTGTCGACGACTACGAGTAGATTGGTGTAGCCCCTAGTTGTCTTTTTTAATGGTCCGAGATTGAGCCCCAAACCGCGAATGGACATGTAATGGGGATCGTCTGCAGAGCATGAGCTAGGAGGTGGGTTTGCCTGGCGTAGAAGTGGCACCCTTCGCACGAGCGGACGAGGTTGATGGCGTCGAAGACTGCGGTCGGCCAGTAAAAACCTTGTCGGAAGGCGTTTCCAATGAGGGTCCTCGGAGCAGCGTGATGGCCGCAAGCCCCCAAGTGTAAATCCTTGAGCAGCTTTCTTCCTCCCTCCATGGTGATACAGCACTGGAGGACCCTGGTAGGGCTCCATCGATAGAGCTTCTTGTCTTCGTCGTAGAGGACGTAGGTTTTGATCCATCGAGCGATGCGGCGGGCCTCGGTTCGATTTTCTGGGAGCTCTCCTCGAATAAGACAGTCGAGGAAGGGAGTGCGCCAGTCCAGCTCGGAGGTTGTGGGAGGAGGCAACACCTTGATCTCCATGACTTTGGCCCCAATCGAGGGGGTCTCGGTCAAGGGAGGGGTGCCGACTGCTTGTGTTGCGATTCCTTCCCCCACGCCTAGATCGACGGAGGGCACGTCGAGGTCCTTCGAGAAAACATCAGGTGGGATAGTACTTCGAGTCGACATGATCTTTGCCAGCTCGTCTGCGGCCTCGTTGTATCTACGGGCGATGTGGTTGAGCTCGATGCCGTAGAACTTGTCCTTCAACTTGCGGACCTCCTTGCAATAGGCCTCCATCTTGGGGTCATGGCAGTTCGAGGCCTTCATGACTTCAAGTCACCACGAACTTCAAGGAGTCGAACCCCGAATTCGATGGCGATGCGCAAGCTGTTGATGAGGGCTTCGTACTTAGCAACGTTGTTGGAGGTGGGGAAGTAGAGTCGGATCACGTAGCGTATGTGGACTTCAAGGGGCGAGATGAAGAGCAGGCTTGCGCCCGCTCCCGTCTCCATCAGTGACCCATCGAATAACATCGTCCAGAGCTCTGCTTGGATCTGAGCTTGAGGAAGTTGAGTATCGGTCCATTCGGCGATGAAGTCAGCCAGCACCTGAGATTTGATGGCTTTGCACGGGGCGTAAGATATAGTTTCACCCATGAGCTCGACCGCCCATTTGGCTCTCCTCCCTGTAGGTTACCAGTTCTGGACTATCTCTCCGAGGGGGAAAGACGAGACCACGGTCACCGGGTGGCTGAGGAAGTAGTGCTGGAGCTTGCATCGCATGATCACGATGGCGTAGAGCAGCTTCTGGATCTGCAGGTAGCGAACCTTGGTTTCTGAGAGTACCTCACTGATGAAGTAGACCGGCCACTGGACGGGCAAGACGTGTCCTTCTTCTTCACTTTCGACAACTATGGCCGCGCTGACCACCTGGGTGGTTGCGGCGACATAGAGCAAGAGTGACTCGGCTGGACTCAGAGGTACGAGAATCGGAGTGAGGTCAGCATAGCTTTGAGCTTGGCGAGGGCTTCCTCGGCTTCGGGGGTCCACGCGAAGCGCTCCAATTTTTTCAAGAGGCGGTAAGAGGCAGCACTTTTTCTCCGAGTCGTGGGATAAAGCGATTGAGGGTTGCAAGGCAAACTGTGACCTTCTGGACACCGTTGAGGTCTCGGATCGGACCCATCCTGGTGACAATGAAGACCTTCTCAGGGTTGGCCTCGATACCGTGTTGAGAAACTATTACCCCAAGAGCATGCCTCGAGGGACGCCGAAGACACATTTCTCGGGGTTGAGTTTGATGTTCTTCGCCCAGAGGCATTTGAACGCGATCTCGAGATCGTTGATGAGGTTGTCGGCCTTCTTAGTCTTGACAACGATGTCGTCGACATAGGCCTCAACCGTTGGCCCGATGTGTTCACCAAAGACATGGAGCATGCATCACTGGTATGTTGCCCCGGTGTTTCAGAGGCCGAAGGTCACAGTCACGTAACAATACATGCCAAAGGGGGTGATAAAGAAAGTCGCGAGCTGGTCGAACTCCTTCATCTTGATTTGGTGGTAGCCGGAGTAAGCGTCGAGGAAAGAGAGAGTTTCACATCCCGCAGTGGAATCAACAATTTGATCGATGCATGGTAAGGGAAAAGGAAATTTCGGACATGCTTTATTTAAACTGGTGTAATCTACACACATCCTAAATTTCCCATTCTTTTTCTTAACTAGTACAGGATTAGCTAACCACTCAGGATGATGAACCTCCTTGATGAATACGGCCTCCAAAAGCTTGTGTATCTCCTCCCCGATGATCTTGCGCTTCTCCTCGTCGAATCGGTGCAAGCGTTGCTTCATCGGTTTGGACCCGACTCGGATTTCCAAGGCGTGCTCGGCGACTTCCCTCGGTATGCCCGGCGTGTTCGAGGGACTCCACACAAACATGTCAGCGTTCGCACGGAAAAAGTCGACGAGCACTGCTTCTTATTTATCGTTGAGGGTGGCGCTGATCGTCAGTGCCTTCCTGTCGGAGCTGCTAGGGTCGAGGAGGATCTTCTTGGTGTCCCCTGCATGCTCGAAGCTATTGGCGTGGCGCTTGGGGTCAGGGACCTCGGCAGCGAGACCATCAAGAGTCGCCGCTAGCATCGTGGACTCCTCGATGGCCTCCCCATTTTCGACGCACTCGACATCGTAGTCGTACACATGCTCAAAGGAGGAGCTGATGGTGATGACGCCTTTGGGCCCGGCATCTTGAGCTTGAGGTAGGTGTAGTTGAGAACTGCCATGAACTTGACGTAGCCTGGCCGGCCGATGATGGCATGGTACGTGCCGTGGAACTCGGCCAACTCGAAGGTGAGTGTCTCCTTCCTAAAGTTGGCAGAAGTGCCGAAGCAGATGGGGAGGTCGATGCGGCCGATGGGAAGAGCCTTCTTCCCTGGTACAAATCTATGGAAGCCCCCGACGCTTGGCTGGAGCTTCGTCCTCAGGACCCCTAGGAGATTGAGGGTCTCTGCATAAATGATATTGAGGCTACTGCCCCCCTCCATGAGTACCTTGGAAAGGCGAGTGTTGACGACGATGGGGTCGACGACGTGGGTACACCCCTAGTTTGGGGACGTGGTCCGGGTGGTCTTCATGGTCAAATGTGATGGCCGTATCGGACCAGTCGATGTAGTGGGGGGTCGCAACCCGCATAGAGAAGACCTCTCGGTGCTCCCTCTTGCACTGGCGTGGTGAAAGCCGGGCTGAGGGCCCTCCGTAGATCATGTAGCAGTTGTAGACCTCAGGGAAGCCGTCCTCCTTATTGCCGTCCCCATTCCTAGGGTCTTCCTTCTTGTTGTCTTTCCCAAGGCCCAAGCTCTCGAAGTATTTTCAGAGCATCCGATAGTCTTTGAGGTTGTGATAAGGGCAAGGCTTCTTCAGCATCTCGTCAAAGAGGCCCTTCTCGGGAGGACCTCGTGGCTTCTTGTGCTCGGCAGCGGCCACGAGCTCGTCAGGGGCGGCCTCGCGCTTGCCCTGCTGGTTCTTCTTCTTGTTGTTGTTAGTGTTCCTCTTGGCACCCTGGTTCGAGCTCTCAGGGTCGCCTTGCTTGGCCTTCCCCTTGCCCAGGTCGTCGTCGAAGAAGGCGCCGACAGCCTCCTCTCCGGTGGCGTAACTAGCGATGACGTCCATCAGCTCATCGACGGTCTTGGGGGGGTTACGTCCCAGCTCCCGTACTAGCTCCTTGCAGGTAGTCCCAGCAATGAACGCCAGGATCACATCATCGTCGGGGATATGGGGGAGCTCGGTACGTCGCTTGGAGAAGCACCGAGCAAAATCGTGGAGGGACTCCCTGGGCTTTTGCTTGCAGCTTCAGAGGTCCCACTTATTGCGGGGTCATACGTAGGTTCCCTTGAAGTTCCCCTTGAACACCCTGACGAGATCGGTCCAATCGCGGATCTGATCAGGGGGAGTTCCTCGAGCCACCTTCGAGCGGTGTCTGCTAGGAACAGGGGGAGCTGACGGATGATGGCGTGATCGTTGCACGCCCCGTCCAACTAGCATGCCAACCTGAAGTTGGCTAGCCAGAGCTCGGGCTTGGTCTCGCTATTGAACTTGACAAGGCTCGTGGGGGACGGAAGGGATTCCGCAGCGGTGTCCTTCGAATCGTCCTGCTGAAGACTCGAGGGCCCGACGGCTCGGGGGACCGGTGTTGGTCCTCGTTGTTGTCGTAGCGCCCGCCCCTGTGTGCTATAGCCTCATGTCTCGGCGTCTCCGCTCTTACGTCTGCGGTTCTCATTGATATCGTGGCGCGTGTCTCGAGGCTCGCGGTTGTCGTGGATGCGCTCATGGACGAGGATCGCCTTCTTTGGTCGGGGGGCATCCGCTTGATGGACTGAGCCCTCCCTCTCGTGCCGGGAGGGTTCAGGGGGTTGCTCTGAGACCGCCCCTCGAAGTTTTAAGGCCGAGCTTTGGGCCTGCTGTGCGGCAGCTACCTCGAGTAGGCCTTGAACCTCCTGCTGAATGCAACGGGCTTCGGGGTTCGAGGGGGCAGGGATGTTGCGGAGAAGCATGGTCGCCACGACGACGTTCTGGCTGGCGCGGTTGAAGGTAGGGCGCTCGACCGCACCCACCCCGATGATCTACCGTGGACTTCTCGGGATCTGGCTCGAGCCCTTCCACCGGGTGAATGTCCGCTTTCCTGCTCGAGGGTCCGCTCGAGCTGGCACAGACGCTCCCGGTCCTTATCGAGCTTGGCTCGCATCTCCCAGACTTGCGCGAGCTGGGCGTCCTAGGTGTCCTGAGGCAACTGTGAGTCGTTTGGCGCAGCTGGTGGCTGCTCCTCCGGATTCGCCACGACGAGGGCGCCTCCTGCTGCAGCCGCGGCCGCGGCCGTGGCCGTGGGGTCAACGGTGTCACTGCTTGATGCGACAGCTCCGTCGATGTGGAAGCACTCGCACGTGGGGTCGTAGTTGTCAGAGTCAGAGTCGGGATTGCCGGAGTAGAAGATGGGGAACTTCCCCCGCCGCTCCTCCTCTAGCTGGCGTCGCATTGTGCCGAGGGTGTAGTGCCTCGGGCCAGGAGTGTCTGAAGACTCTGGGCGCTCGGAGGTCGGCGTGGAAGTCTACAAGTCCACGGTGGTGCGAAGGAGGTACCCCAGGAGGTCCTCATACACGCTCATGTTGGTGCTCACCAAGGAGGAGTACAACTTGGCGGTGTTGTTGAGACCGAACGGGAACGGCCGCTGAGCCACGAACAGCACATGGGGTAGCAGGTCAGGTGGCGTCATCATTGCGCTTGCCGAGGAGACTGTGCCTGGCTCTTTTGGTGAGCGCATCGCAAAGATGAAGTCGGTGTGGCCGGGGAGTCCCTCTGTCTCTTCTGCCGTCCCCAGGCGTAGGTCCGACAAGTTCCCAACCAGGGACGCTGCATCACTAGCCAGGAACGAGGAAGCCGGGATCGAAGTCGACTCGCTCTTGGGACGACGATAGTGGTGGCGCCGGCCATGCCTCCTCCTGGACGTGGAAGCATGGTGACGTGACCGGCGAGAGGCCCCTCGTGGGGACCCGGGATTGCCCCCGCTCAGATCTTCGACCGAGAGCAGGACCATGTCATGGCCGCGACCGAGCAACATGAAGTCCAAGCTCCCAAACCGGATCACCGTAGTAAACGGAAGCGGCAGAACAAAGTCAACCATCAGAAAAATACAGGAAACGCTGGTGACACACAGCCCCCTACCTGGCACGCCAACTGTTGGTGTCTTGACTCGGGGGGCCTAGCACCAACGAGTAACTACGTGCTGCGTGCTCCCTAATCTGGATGGTGATGTAAGAAGAACACACGATTTTTATCCTAGTTCAGGCAAAGAAGGCCCTACGTCCAGCGGGGGGAGAGATTGTATTATCTTGCACCGAGGTGCTTGTACAGGGGGGATACAAGCGAGTGTATACGAACTCGGGGTGGCGAGCAGGCCTAAGTCTAGAAGCGCTATGTCTAAGCCCTGCCGCTAGAGTGTTTAGATTTCTCTAAGTGTTGTCCGATGCTTGTTCGATTCCCCAAACTTGCCCCTGGCGTCCCCTTTTATATGCCAAGGGGAGGCTCAGGCGTACAGGAATCCTAGGGCTATCGTAGGTGATGACGTCGAGGGGGGATGCCGATCGCGTCAAGGTTGTTGTAGAGGCGTGCACCGGGCATGGCCTGTCCTGTAGCGACATGCTTGGAGATGATGGTTGTCCTCCGGGTGCATCACGATGATGCCGGCGATGGTCAGTGAAAGACCAGAGCTCCTATGGAGGGAGTGCGAGTCCCTGTTGACATCGCGTCGGGAGTTGTTGGAGCTCTGACTGGAGGTGTTGAGGTCCGACTCGAGGGGTGACCGAGGGGGGTCGAGGCCCAAATGGATAAGGCCAAGCCTTAGAAATGCGATACGGATATTGGTAAATGTGCTTCGAGGAGGCGCCTGACAGTGTACAGTGCTCTGTATTGCGTCACGGCGTAGTACGAACCACCGATTTCTGGGGTATGGGCGGTAAAAGGAGGATTTGACCGCTATACCCGGTCACTGTAACCACGCTATAGCCATGAAGTTAGGCAGAATTTCCCGTACAGGAAGTAGGTGAGCCAAAGGGGGAGTGGCAATCGACGGGGGTCGTCCACCTGCGCGGAGATCCGTCACTCGACGGGGGATCGACCGCCTGTGACACGCTCCATTACTCCTATGGGAGGTCGTCCGCATGGGCGTACGTCCTTTATTTGAGGTTCCCCGCCGAATAGGAGACGGTCTTGACTTGGATGTTGCTACTCGTGGGCCGGCCCATCATAGCTCGATGTACACTGGTGGACCCTTGTCCCTCAAGGCTGGTTGCAGGCTTCTTTGATGATTTGGGTTTAATTGTTTGGGGATTAATTCTCCTGGATTGAGGTTTAGGGTTCCCCTTATCCAGGTACCCGACAAAGAGCTTGATTTTTGGAGCACACTTTGATTTCCAAATCCAGGTGATAGTTCTGGGTGTTGTCACCAAGGAAAAATGATAATGATAATGTCTATTAGAGGAGTAAGCGTGTCTTCCCCATATGTAAGACCAGCTATCCTTCAAGTCAGCAGATGCAGGTGGAATTTGATCAAGGGCCACCTGGAGGGCAAGGAACTCACTGTGTGCTTCCCTAGTCATGGGGATCCTAAAGCACTTAAACAAGAAGTTAGAGTTTCTCAGATTCTAGAGTGAGATCTTGGGGTCCTTGGCAAACTGAAATAGCTCAGAGAGAGATTCAGAGAATAAGTTTCCATTGATCATGTCAGCCCAAAACCCCATAGTGTCACCCCTCTTGGGGATGTAGTAGGCAATTCCCGTATATTTTACATTTAGCCTTAGAATGTCCTTCCACCAAAATGACGCCTTCTCTCTTGCCAAATGGGACATCAGTCCCATAGTATTCTGCCAAATAAGGTTTATCCACTATACATTCTCTTTTCTGTAGAACTTATCAAGCTGTTTGAGAAGGAGGGATTCATTCTTCAAACTCATATTAATGACCCCAAGACCACCCTTACTCTTAGGCATTTGAACAAGCTCCCAAGCAGCCAGGTTATATCCCTTTTCGCGAAATCATTGCCTCTCCAAAGAAAATCCTTTCTATGTTTGTCTTTGAGCTCCATGACAGTCACAAGTAGCTTCAAAGTGCACATATAATAGTTGGGAGTGAGGAAATAACTGAGTTTACCAACTGCAATCTTCCTGCATGTGATAACCACTGCGAGCTGGCTGAGAGCTTCCTTTCTATTCTGCACATATGAGGAGCAAAGTCTTTCACTTGTGGCTTTGTGAGTCCCATTGGGAGCCCCGAGTAGGTGAAGGGAATGATCCAACCAGACACCCAAAGGAATTGGCCAAAGAGGCAATCTTATTTTGATCAACATTGATGGGGAGGATGCAAGACTTATGGAAGTTAACAACAAGTCTAGTTGATATGGCAACTTTGTGTAGTATATCTTTCAGGAGAGACAGCTAATCCTCACATGCTTGCATGACTAAAGCTGTGTCATCGACATATTGAATGATGAGGAAGGGGTTGCCAGGGTGCTGGGGGAATGGAGGTGAGAGATGCCCTTGCCTAAATTCATAGTTGATCAGTCCTTGCAACATATCAGCAGCAATAGCAAAAAGAAGAGGGGAGAGGGGTCTCCTTGCCTAACCCCTCTCTTGCACTTAAAATCTTTTCCAGGCACACCAATAAGTAGAACAGAGGAGGTAGCAGTGGAGAGAATGTCTTGCACCCATCTAATCCACTTAGGACTGAATCCTTTAACCTTTAGCATACTGATGATGGTCTCATGCTCTACAATATCAAAAGCCTTTTCGAAGTCCAATTTGAGGACAATAATCTCCCTCTTGGATTGGTGACACTGGTGCAAAAATTCAAAGGCCCACCCCAGGCAGTCCTGAATGGTTTTGCCCTTCACAAACCCATACTGATTATCATGAACTACTTGAGTGGCATATCTCTATAGCCTATTGGACAATAAGTTAGTGATGATTTTCATGGAAGAGTTCAGCAAGGATATGGGCCTGAAATCATTGACAGTCTCTGGGTTATCTCTTTTAGGCACTAAGGTGATGTAAGAGTAGTTGATGCTCAAGAGTTTAGCTTGGTGACAGTAGAAGTCGATACAAAGCTTGTAAATGTCATTTTTGATGACATGCCAAGCTTTCTTGAAGAAAAGCTATTAAATCCATCTGGACCAGGGGCTTTGTCACTTGGGAGGTTAAGAATAATGGCATCAATTTATCTATACTGAAGGCCTGACAAAGATCTTCCAGTCCATCAATAGGTCAGAACAAGGTTTGAAGGTCATACTGCATCTTAGTGGCCACAGAGGTGCCAAGTCTTCTTTTGAATTCCTGCAGAAAAAGAGCACTTTTCTCATTATGGTTAGAGACCATTCTACCATTGCTATCCATAATCTGACTAATGACATTTTTCCTATATTTCTCAATGTCCATAGCATGAAAGAATTTTGTATTTTCATCTCCAAACCGCATTTTCCTCTGTGTGTATCTCTGTCTCTAATAGGTACTCTGCATGGCTAGGAGATTCTTCAAATGATTCTGTAGGATAATTCTGAAGGCTCTTTCCTGGGGGTATAAACTCCTAATTTCCTCTAGCCTATCAAAGAAGCAAATGGTGGCATTGGAATTTGCAATAAGTTTGGACAGATTGGATAAAACTTTTGCCCAGTTCTTCAGAATTCCCCTTAAGAGCTTAAATTTGGCACTGAAAATTTGGGTGATGTTGTTGCTTCTGGTGGGAGAGGACCATGCATGACCAATTTGTTCAAGGCATCTAGGATGTTTGAACCACCAATTTTCAAATCTGAAAATGTTAGCTTTAGGGATACAGATACCAATTTGAACTTTGTAGGGGAGGTGAACAGAAGCATCTTGGTAAGAGGCATGACCAAGGAATTGGGAATACACTTGTCCAAGCAACAGAGGTGAAGAACCAGTCTACCTGTTCTAGGAGGGGGAACCTGCATGTTACTCCAGGTATAGCTCCTCCCGTTGATGGGTAATTCTATCAATCCCAAATGGCTGATGATGTTGTTAAAAACAATGGTATCATTGAAATTACCCCCTGTTCTGTTTCTATTCTGGGCTGATCTATAGAAGCTGAAATCCCCCATAAGCAACCAAAGATCCTCATCTTCTATTACCAGATTGTTTAACCAATTTACAAAAATATCTCTTGCAGGTTGCCTACATGGGCCATAAACCACCACAAGTGTCCAGGTATATTGTGGACAGAGGTCATCAGCTTATTTGTGGCAAAAGGTTGTTTATCAAGAACAGATGCAGAGAAGCAGGAGGAAGCCCAGTAGACTAAAATACCCCCTGAGGCCCCCAGAGATGGACAAAAATCAAATTTATTGAATCTTTTAGGAGCAAACTTTCTGATGTATTGGATGTCAAAAGATTCTCTTTTGGTTTCTTGAAGGCAAGATATTGCACAACTCTCCTCAATCTTGTTCCTAACAGAATTCCATCTATCTTTATCATTGATACCACGCACATTCCAACATAGACCATTCCAAGCACGATTATCCATTAAAGAAAAAGGTAGTAGCAGACATATGGGGCATAGCCACCGTATAACATCATATTACCAAGTTCAGAAAGAAAGTAAAAAGCAACAGATAAGCAGATAAAGGGGAGGGCAGCACAGCTCCACCAACTTCTCTAGGTTTGATATTGAGTCTTCATTGATCACTTGTCTTAGGTTTGTTGCAGGTCAGCATCATCAAACTCCTCAGGAGGGATGCCATAGTAGGAGGTGCCAAGCAGAAACAGAATGTCAGGCTGGATTGGTTCCACTTCTTCCATCTCTAAGTCAGCTTCTAGACTCTTGCAGATGATAGCACTATTTAGGTCCTCCACAGTGGAGAGGTAGACTGTCTTTTTCTCAGCTCCTGGCTTCCTTCTTGGTTCTCTGTCAAGCTGATAGAAAACCTGTTTTGTATTCTTCATGAACCTGGAACTCTTCCTCATTTCATCATCTACCACTGGTGTCTTGGGCCTACCCTTCCTCTTCTTTTTTGCATACAGGAGTAGCATGAGGTTTGTTTAGGGCTGGAGAGCTAGGAGCATCAGCATCAGTGCTTCCCATCTGAGCATATTCTTCATCAATTTCTATATCTAGGATAAGGCTTTCTTTATTTCACATAGCTCCATCCACAGGGAGTGGAACATCAGTTTGACCAGTAGCAGTTGGGAGAGGCCTAATGTTATCCACGATTTGTTGAATGCCAAACCCCTGATCATACACTACCAATTCTTTGTTTGGCAGTTCATTTGTGTTGGTTTCACTACTGCTGCATGGGGACAACTGCTCTGAAGAATTGCCCTTCATTAACATGAGTCTGGGAACTTTGGGTCTCCTGGAAGAAGAGGTTTCAGCATTGTTTTTCCATCCTGCATTATCAGCTTCCAGCAGCCAAGGATCCATGGAGGGGCCTGGTGCGAAGATGTTTTAGCTTGTGACCGGCAAAGGGGTTTTCATTAGCATCCTGTGTGCTTCACCAGCGATCTGAGCCATTTCTCTTAGGAGCATCTCAACAGATGGGGCAAGGCCAAAACCTCTGTGCAACTAAAGCTGTTGGCTAATTCTCTAATCTGATAATCGCTCTCAAAGTGTTGAGTGGCCTGACCAGAAATCTACAGCTGCCTATCAGCTGAGAGAGCACCATCAGCAGTCTTCTTAGGTAAAGGTAACTCCAAGGTGATGGGAGGTCCTTGAGCTCTGAGGAAGGCCCTGGTCTCACTATTGATAGATGTACTATGTTGGGGGAGATCATTCTATATTCCAGCATTTACAGCAGTAGCAGCAGCAATTGCATTTGTAACTGCAGCTTCTCCAAGTTGGTTAATAGCCATCACTTCATTTTCATCAACCAGTTCTCCCTCCTATTGTATCCACTACCCCATCCATTGTTATTGTTCTGCTACAAATTTTGAGGAGGAGCTTCCCAACCATGATCAGCATTTGCCTGATGGACTGAGCCAAGTCTCCCACATCTTCAAAGAAACTAGGGAACTGATTTCCCTGGTTTTGGTTTAGGAAGTGACCATTGACTGGATGAGGGTTGCCATTGGGAGGAATTTGCTCTTCATCACCAGGGAGAGCATCAGTGGGCTAACTATTAAGCACAAACACTGGGACTGACCAAGAGGGACCATGATGTCCTATGGCGTTAGCATTTCCTTCACACACCAACAAGCTACGTGGGATTCTGTTGACCAGGGTGACTTTACACCTGAGGAGGAGCCTGGATTTGCATCTGGTGTTGTTGGTCTAGGTGATCACAGTGCCAAAATGCCCGACTGCCTGATTGATGATGTATCTGGTTTGGAAATCCAAAGGAAAAGCCAAAAACATGACCCAACAGGTTCCAGAAAAAGGGCAAGCTCTTAGATTGATTCCACGATCAGGTTCCACCACTACAATCTTCCTCCGTTCATCTAACTGGTGAGGACTCATATTGATCATTGCCTGCCTGGTGATTGGGGAACTAAACTCAATCAGGAACAATCCCAACGAAGATAAGCAACTAGAGCGAACCATAGTGATGTGAACCCGCTAGGGTTTGGGGACGATCTTTCGATGAGAGGCGTAAGATAACTTGATTGATGACCACTTCCAAAGGTCGTCATGATCTTGTGGAGCGCGACAACCAGCCACTAGGGCTCCCGTCCTGCAAGCAATCGAAGAACTAGCAAGAACGAGGAAACAAGCACTGAATTGGCAAGATCAAATTGAAGGTTTCAAACTGAATCTTATTATGAGTGGGGTTCCGAAGACAAGGAGATGGGCGGCTGGATCAGCATGCGCACCTACAAGCAAGTAGCGACGGCTAAACTTGATGTAAACAAAACCCAATCTGTTTGTAGCGGCTATGGAGGTATAAGAGAGGGTAGAGGGCGACCTTGTCCTGGCAGGAGTCGTCCCACAACCCTAGGACACGCCCCTATTGGGCCCCACTTGATACATGGCCCATCGGGCAACAATCAGGTGACACGAGGACAGAAAAACCTCTTGGCGTTATTTGCATCATTGCCTCTGACTCTGAGAAGATATCAATATAAGACTGGATCCATATGAAAGTAGACTTGATAAGCTTTCCATCAATTATCAAAACGTCCCAATTGGAGTCCGTATGAAGCCGTGGTGACCCACACAAGTCGGGGTTGTTCTGCAGTCCGAATCCAACTCCCAAATCGTGTTGGGTTTGGACTCTTGCTTTCCTTGCTCTAGAAGCGACGTGGTAGCCTGATGGAGGACGTTGTGGACACATAGACTTGATCCCCAATCTCCTTTGTTAAGGTACCATGCTTCCCATATGCAATCAACCCTTGAGCTGGTGTTGCCTCGCATTCTGAATGCAGTCGCACCTTCCCTTGTTGATCCTCTCCATCATTCCTGAGCAACACAAAAGTGCACTTGTCTCCATTGTCTAAATATGATGGACGAGAGTTTAAGAATGAACTTACTGGTTGAGTTGACGAGCACGAGCATGAGTAAGAGGACCAGCAATAGGTACTGGTGTTGGCGTGGACGGCGTGGATGTATGGTTGGTGTTGATGTCCTCATCACATAGCATGATGCTCCTCCTCAAAATATTCAACAACCTCTTTATAGCATCATAAAGCTGATTCTGATGGGGAGAGGGTGGACGATAACTATAGCATACTCTTCATGTCGTCGGGGTGGGTTGCCACTGATGATGATCCTTCCATGTGCCGGACGGGCCCAATCTTCCAACTCCAGGCCAGCAGGGATGCATGGCTCCGGGTTCACAGCGAAGTTCGCCATGAGGGGGCGTCACCTTCATCGAGTTGACCATCGAACTCAAGAGCATGAAGGGGTTGGAGGGAGTCTATGGGGGAGGGGTTTTCGATGACCAGGTGTTGAATTCAGAGAGAAATAATATGCGTTGGTGCCCCTTCCGCTTCCACACCAGTAGCCTTTTCATTTCTTACAATAGGTTTTCACACTGTGTCAACTTGGGCCTCCAGTAGATCCTGGGCCGACTCTTGGTCACACAGGATTTGAACTTGTGCCCATAATTAAAGCAGGCAGCACATCTAATGGCTTCGCGGCACTCGAAGCAGTTGTGATCAAGTCTGAAACAGCGAGTGCATGCACCCAAGCGTTTGGCACACTTCACCACCTGGACTGCCATTAATGACTTGTCTTTGGGAATTAGGTTAGAATTTGAAAGGCAAACAGAGCGGTTCAAAGATTCAAAATTTGAAAACTCATCTCTCTGCCAGTCTTGGCTGCTGATGAACTGGGATGGAGAACCTGAACTTATTTCTGAAGAAACTGGATGAAGGGTACCAGAGTTATCATTTATCCTTGAGACATCTGATGAACCGCTTCGCAATTTAGTCGAGATGGCTATACGCTGATGAATTAACTTTTCATGCAGCTGAACATTGTCATCCTTCCCCTAAATTTCATCATCATCAATTTGATCTCAGCTCCTTTTCAGAATACCTCTGACATGCTGGCTTCTAGAATTAGCCAAGTGATCTTCAGAGAAGAGAATAACATCGAAAGAACCGGTTTTGATGACTGATGCCACTTCTGTAGGTACTGCTTTTTTCAGGGGGGAGCTACTAACCATCTGCTTTGCGAAACTGACCTTCTTGTTGGAAATCTTTTTTTGAGCTCTTTTCTAAGATTTGGAGAGAACCTTTGACCACTTCTTCTCTTCTTCTGCCTCCCATAACTTCTTTTCCCTCTCCCAGTGCGGAGCACCATTGCACCAGAGATGGAAATACACATCAAACACAGAGCCGATGATCCTTCTGAGAATGTAAATGAAAAAACCCATTGCCTTGCAAGAAACTAAAAACCGAAAGTGATTGTGACTCACTTCCACCACATGAAAGAACAGGGCATGGCAACCCAGGCAGGATTCAAGAATGAGAGCAACACTTTCTTCCAAAATCCGAACCAGAGAACGACAAGACGTGGCCAGTAAGAAGAAAGAGCCACGGGGCTAGGGGACTCATGATGCACCTGAATCTTGAAGCGGCGATAGATTTCTTGCTCGAACTCCTCACCAATAGTGAAATCAAGCTTATCCACTAGATCCGCAAGTACCGTGCCCGAGGAGTCCACCGATTATGGGGGGCGACCATCGTTGTTAGGTTTTCCATGGCGTCTATGATTCTCACTCCCATGGGGATTCTCAAGCGGTGGGTAGGGTGTTGAGGGCTGTTTGGTGGGTGGCTTAGGCTGGGGTAGAGGGGGAGAAGGTGGTGAGGAAGGAGGAGGAGGGGCCACCGGCGGCGGAGGGGGCGGGGAGAGGGCCGCCGGCGGTGGCGGTGGTGGTGTCGTGCTCATTTGCTCATGGGGAGCAGAGCATTTTGTTACTTTGGGGCAGCACCTTGTTTTGTTCATGTCCACTTTTTGTTGTATTTACAATTGCTTACTTGTTGATCATCTTATAACAATAGATTCATAATTATAGTGTTCATTGCCTATGTTGGTTACATATCTAGTTTAGTTGGAGTAGTTTTGTGTTTATGCTCATTTTCGTATAGCACTCATCCCAAAGGCCAAGGGGTGGGTGTGTAACGTCCCGCCTCCTCGAGGCCGGACCCGCTTACATCTGGCCGCTTTTCTAGGACATAGACTGCCCTCACAGACCAACAGTAGTCTTTTCTACGCACTTTGTCCTCACTCGTGCGCATCCGAGAAGACTTCCTGGTCGGTCACCCATCCCTAAATTGCTCTAGGCCAAGCACGCTTAACCTCAGAGTTCTTTAGTGATGAGCTTCCAGAAAAGAAGTTTGTATGAGTATCCTATTAATCCTATTAAGTCCTGGGCCAGGTTGTTACATACTCACCCCCTTAAGAGACCGATGTCCTCGTCGGTCAACCCTAGGCCAGGAACCTCCCCTCTTGGCCATGTCCATATGTCCAGTGCCAGCGCATGTATCATGTCGTGCGACCACTCCGGATCCACACCAGCCATGCACACCATGCCTGCGCAACTGACACAAGTTCCCGTGAAACCACAAGGGTCGGCTCTGATACCATTTGTAATGTCCCGCCTCCTTGAGGCTGGGTCCGCATACATCCGACGGCTTATCTAGGACAAAGACTGCCCTAACATACCAACACTAGTCTTTTCTGCGCACTTTGTCCTCACTTGTGCGCACCCGGGAAGACTTTCCGATCGGTCACCCATCCCTAAAGTGCTCCAGGCCAAGCATGCTCAACCTTGGAGTTCTTTAGTGATGAGCTTCCAAAAAAGAAGTTGTAACTTGTTGGTATGAGTATCCTATTAATCCTATTAAGCCCTGGGCTGGGGTGTTACAGGGTGGCAGAAATAATGTAGGCGTGGTGCCTAGATTAGTTCTATCTGCGAATGCACCCTATGTTCCAGGCCATGTGGTAGATCACGAAGGTGACTATTATAGCTTCGTTGAGTCCTCTATAGTCCACTCCCCAAATATAGGACTAGTAAGGCTAAGTTGCGGGGTGATATCTTGCTCTCTTCTTGATCCACCATGGCAATGTCTCTTGAGTACGGATATGAGGTTGCCCTGACCATGACAGCTAGATGTAATTGCACTAATTAATGTAGCTCAATGACCTATAGTTATAATCAACCCTAGGAGTTAGTCTTTATTTCCTAGATCTTTCAAGAGTCACGCCTAAGAAGGAAAATGCTCGTGGAACTTCCTTTGGACTTTGTTGAATTATTATTATCCTTTATTATTATGATATGATTTACCCCTGTTTTGAGTAGATCTAGTAGACCTCTCATGACAAGTGTAAGTTGTAGCTTCATTCTCCATAATTATACCTATGCCTTCCTAGTGGTGAATTATAAATAATTATACCTAGAACTTTCCTAGGTGAAATGCTGCAACGGGAGTATTTATCTGTGCGCTTGCGGATAATCTTTTTATTTCATTTTTTATAAAGTTCTTAGATAATTAATACAACCAGCATTTCTGGCGTCGTTGCCGAGGAAGGCAATGGAGGTCTAGAGAGGAAATTGAATATCTAGGAATAATCTTACACGTTTGATAAGTGAGACATACTATTGATCTTTACTCAAATAGGCTTACCCTGTTGCTTTGTCTAGTTGTGAATATTTATGCAGGGTGATGTATGACTGGATTTGATCGACCGTCAAACTACATCGACGATCCCGAGACAATAATCAGGCAAGCTAAGGCACAACTGAGAAGAAGGATCCCGACCACTTTGTCAGAAGATCAACCAGCAAGTAGCTCAACACAATTGTTTGAAGCAATGGCCGACAAGACTTTCTGTGAATTCTCCACTCCAACAACTGCCAACATTAGGATTGGACCAACAGTCAATGTGGGAGATGATGGATTCGAGCTCAAGCCAGCTTTGCTCAACATGGTGCAAGGCAACTAGTTTTGTGGGAAAGCACATGAGGATGCAAATGCTTACCTCCAACACTTACTGGAGATCTGCAGCACCTTCATCATTAAAGGAGTCTCAAGAGATGCCACACTACTTCGCCTGTTCCTGTTCTCTCTCTTGGGAAGGGCGAAGCAATGGTTCTACGCCAACAAAGATAGAAACACTACTTGGGATGACTGCTCCACTGCTTTGCTAGCAACATTCTTTCCCGTAGGCAACACTAATTGCCTACGTGCAAAGATCTCAACTTTTCAGCAGCAGTATGACTAATCTGTCCCTGAGGCATGGGAGCGCTTTCAAGATTATATTGCAGAATGCCCTCAACATGGGATGGAAGATTGGTTACTTATGCAAACATTTTACCATGGGCTCACTACAAGTGCCCATGAGGATATTGATGCAGCTGCTGGAGGATCGTTCCTATCACTCACTATTCATGAGGCACTGCTCTTGTTGAGAAGATAGCTTCTAATCAGGGATGGAACAGAGAACGCACTCAACCACACAAGAAAGGAGGAATACATCAAGTCAAAGAAGTAGATATGTTGTCTGCTAAGATGGACCTGCTCATGAAGAAGCTTGACGAACTTGATCAACAGAAGAAAGAAGTCATGCACATCCGAGACTCGCATGACTTGTGAAGAGTGTGGAAGCAATGGCCACATGGGAAGCAACTGTCCTGAATTCTTAGGGGATGTCAACTACATCAACAACAACCCCAACTCTCGTCCCCAACAGACTCAAGGATGGAATCAACATAATCAAGGGTGGAATCAACAAAGGCCCAATTATTAAGGTAATTATAAAGGTAACTTCCAAAATAACTACCAAGGTAATAACTTCACCCAACCAACTTTGAGAGATATGATTGCTAATCAAAATAAAGTTATTGAGAATATGTCTAAAAAGATAGCTTCCTATGATAAAGTTCTTGAAACTATAAACAATAGAATGGATAGCTTTACTTCTACCATAAAGAATCAACTTAGGTTTAATAAGGTGATGGAATCATAACTCTCTCAGTTGGCAGCTTCAATACTTATGACCAAAAAAGGTAAGATTCTAGGGAATCCAGAAGAATTAGAAACTATGAATCTTGTAGATATTATCAATGTAGGGAGTACTTCATACCTCCACCAAGATCAAAAGTGGTGGCAAGATGATGCATATCCAGAGAAGAAAGGAGATCCAAGGAGACCTGTCATCCCCATCCACATTGGAAATCATGAGTTTGAAGAAGCCGTCTGCAATCTAGGAGCAAGTGTCAACATTATGCCTAAGGTAATATATGAGAAAATTCATGGTAACCCTTTGTTGTACACAACCATGTGTTTGCAGCTTGCAGATCAATCATTGTGCTACTCCAAGGGAATCCTTGAAGATGTACTCATGGGAGTTGGACACTCGTCTTTGGTCCTAGACTTTGTGGTGATAGAGACAAGAGGAGATAAAAGAGCACCAATCATTCTGGGAAGACCATTCCTCAGCTCAGCTAAAGCCATCATCTACGTCGATAGCGCCAAGATCGGTTTCACCATAGGGAAGAATAAGGAAAGATTCAATTTCAAGAATTGTACGTACACCAACCAAGTTCATCCTCAGCACCCGTATGATTACTTGAATTTTGACAAGACCACAGAAGAAAAGAAGAACAAGGCCCCAATAAAGAAGAACAAGGTTTCAAAAAAGAAAGCTCAAGTTAAGAAGAATGTCAACACCTATGAAGGTATACTACCCAGTCCGAAGAACAACAACAAGGGGAAAGCAAAGCCGCTCGTTCAAGAACCAGTTTGGATGGTCAACACTATTGAGCTACCCCATGAGACTACTCTTCCCTCAATACATTTTGAATATCCTAGAGTACCCACCATCGATTGTGTAATTAAGGGGAGCACCTTCTACAAGACATTCTGTGACATTAGCTCAAGCGTCAACATACACCGTAATGTATAAACAATTATATCAAAATATACCCTTACACCCAACATATTTGCAGCTGCACCTTGCAGATCAATCGTTCTGATTTCCAGAAGGAATAGCCAAGGATGTAGCCGTCAAGATCAGGGATCAAGAGGTTGTTGCCGACTTCATGGTTCTGGACATGGGAGAAGAAGATGATGATCACCTCATCCTAGGGAGACCGTTCATTTACACCACCAACGCAATCATATATATGAAGCAAGGAGAGATTCACTTCCACTTTCCTAGGGAAAAGGTGTGTTGTTACTTTAATAATTACATTACTTGTGAGAAGTCCAAGAAGAACATGAATGAAAGGCGTTGCTCTCAATGCCAAAGAAAGCAAGTCATCAAGGAAGAAGGGGCTAATCAAGGGGAAAGAGCAATTGAAGAAGTAGTTGTCTTAGAGATCCATGAAGAAGAAAAGCAGAGGATAAAGAAAGTGTGGAAGAAGAAAGAAATAAAACCATCAAGCACTCTAGTACAAGAAGAGGAATCACTATCCCCTGAATCACCGGATCCTCAAGAACAGAATAGAGATGATAAGGTAAGGGAGGACTCAGTCCCCTTAGACACCTCATCTAGTGCTTGAATTGGAAAGGTCTGGTTCAATGGACCAAAAACTCTGAACCTTCGCGAAAAGATAAATATGGTAGTTATCTGCATATTTAATTACTTGCATAGTTCTTTCCCTATTTACTTCTTTGCATAAGTCTTTACTTTAGCATATTTACTTTAGCAAAAGCATCTTTGCATTAGAAAAAGAAAATAAAAATATTGTTTCATTATCTGATTGCATCTAAAAAACTCAACTAAACATAAAAACCTTAAGCCCCACGTAAATCTTTATTTATTGTGGCGGCACAAAAATAAGTTTCCTTTTGCATGCATAAATAATAAAATCCCAAAAATATTGAAAGAGGGTTCTGAAAGGCTTTAGGCAACCAACGAAGGTTTACTTTTGCTAACACTTAATCAATTCCACAAGCTTTATTGTCTATTTGAGCTCAACAGGATTTGAAGGATGCATTGATATTTACATCAACCCAGGAGCAATTCGACAAGATGAAGAATGTCTCTGTTGTCAAGATGAACGACTACGTCAACATCCAGCTTGGGGGAGGAGCATTCCCCGTATATTTAGCTAAGTATTACTATCTTTAAATTATTTAAGGTTGATATTTTTGGAAATAAAGAAAAAGATGCATAACCAATAAAATCAAATAAAAAGTTTTGCCTACTTAGAATATTTACTATTAGTTATTTTTGTTAGGAGGGAATGTACAAATCTAACCTGCCTTAAATAATGGAACTTTAGGAAATTTTGTATGCTTGGACATGATGAATAGTTGCTCTGCCGTAATTCCTTTAAAGTACTTTATATTTAACCTTGCACTCTCCCGAGTTTTAGATAAGATTATTTTGATACGAAGATTTGCTCTAAACCTGAGATTTGGGGGTAGCGAATGCTTGACCTAAGTCTAGGTGATTGGGGAGTGTGATATAAAATGGTTTGATTGCTGTTTTCCATGTTCTAAGTGGTACTAGACTTCTGGTTATTTATTTCAAAAACTTAAAATTACTACATGATGAGATCTTGTATGATGATAGTTTGAATTCCTACCACAGCCATATAAACTTGCTTGATTACAATAGGAAAGATTTCCTTACTGATTTGGCTACTTGTATGCATTGAGTTTGGTCCGACCATGTTGACAGTTAGGAAGTTGTCATATGGTTAAAATCAAGATTCACACACGCTTTGCACCCCTTGCTACTTCTACCCTAGAAGTACGCACCACCATATACACCTATTAGATTCACCTCAAAAATTTGTTCCACTCCTACACTGAGAGTGAACATCCAAAACTATCATATCCATAGTTTTTCCTTGATTTCTAGCCTTTCTCCAAAATTGTTCCAAGGTTATCCATGTCATTAGTTCCACAAGTTATTCAAGGTTGTTCCTAGTTAAAAAAAGAAGGAAAAGGGAAGAAATTTTTGCAAGAATCAAAGCTTCAGCAAAGTTCCAATTGTTCAAGATCTTTAGAAATCTTCAAGTTTTGACAAGTTATCTTTTACAAGGAGCAATGTTTTTCACCCTTTCTACCTCACACAAATATTCTCTACCACATTGATCATACCTTCGAAACCACACATGCACGTCTTGATTTGACTGTATGCCAAGGATCTTCGAATTTTATCCTCTGGATCCATGTGTTAGACTAGGCAACATATGTATTACAAGTAAGCTGTCTCCTGTCCCACCTATGAACTCTAAATACTTTTACTAGTTTAGGGTGAGGAAGAGAGAAGGCATGATGCTACTCTACCTAAGTCTAAAAATACCACATATATTAGAGGAGAGAAGGCAAACCACTATTATTGCCTTGGTTTACTAGTTTAGGGTGAGGAAGAGAGAAGGCATGATGCTACTCTGCCTAAGTCTAAAAAATACCACATATATTAGAGAAGAGAAGGCAAACCACTATTATTGCCTTGGTGAGAATCCACAAATACCACAAATGAGAGATCTGAAAGGATCATGCATAGGATCTCTGAGTTTTATTTTTAAATCTTTACAAAACCCCAGGATAAAGGTTGATCAAAGAATGTGGGGAATAGTGCTTGACTTGATTGTTCTACTCTTCAATTACTCAAGAACCATGTGAAGGCTACAAGCTCCATGGTCAATGGTAATATGGGTAAGTTTGAAGATCGGAGTAGTTGAGTCTAATCCAAGGGAGAGTTTTTGTTTAAACATATGAGTACTTTTAAAGCATGAAAGCATTGTAGAAACTCCTGATCCAACTTCATACATAGTTTTTGCTAAGGGACTAGCAAAAGGTAAGCTTGGGGGAACTTGTTGACGTTAATTAACTCTAATTTTTAGCCATCAACTAATCCAGAATAACGCCTTAATTAAAGAATAAAGTAAGGTAGTAGGGATTTATTCTAATGAGTTCCACGAGCTGTGTTGCTCTCACTTGTTTTGCAGTATATTTAATATTTCATCATAAAGAATTATCTCAAGTGAAGAATCTGAGCACACCATTGTGAAGAGCTCGTCGAGATGATCGAAACAGACATATCACTTGCCACATTTGGAGAACTAGAGAGAAATCTTTGATGGTTACGATTCAGAAGACTCTAGAAGGCCCTAGAAATCATCATCATCACAAGACTAGGGACTAAATCACCAAGAATACCATACCTCTGTGAAATAATATTTTCTAGGGATTTATTTAGAAGCTGGGAAAGGAAAGAATCCAATCACCATACGACTATCTATGCAAACGGATCAGAAAGAGACACTAGAAGGACGTGGGAGACACCAAAAGACAGGAGAATAAAGCGGAAGCCTGGCGGCTGCCAAGTGGGGCCGGCCGGTCCCACATGTCAGGCCGGCCGGCCTGGCTCCACTGCCAAGTGGGCCCTCCTTTGCGTGGCGGCCTTCAACTGACCTCTACGACGCATCTTGACCCTTATTCCATGTCAGTTTGATCTAAGGGCCATGGTTCATCCCACCGGACTATATAAGCACAGGCAGACCCCCCTGGAGGCATCTATCATATCTCATAATCATCTCATTCAGTTCAGGGTAGTCCCATGAAAGGATAACCTAGAGCTCCACCATCTAGGGCATAGCTAGAATAATTAGAATAGGAATTAGAGGAGGCAAGCAACGCTTAGATTCCGGATCTAGTCACAAGGAGGCTCGGTAATGCCTTGTACTTCTCTCTTGTATTCAACAATATTAATATATTTGTGTTCCTAGTTCATTGTGTTTATCTTCTAGTTCATCTACTTGTTCTTCGTGTTCATCTAGTTCATCGTCTAATTGTCTAGCTCGTCGTCTAGTTCATCTAGTTCATTGTGTTCTTGTTTTAGTTCGTGGTAATCCTCTAGGTCTTGTTCTAGTTCGTGTTCGTGTTCGTTGAATACCTATCATGACTTCTTATAACAATAGATTCATAATTATAATGTTCATTGCCTATGTTCGTTATATATCTAGTTTAGTTGGAGTAGTTTTGTCTTTATGCTCATGTTCGTATAAGACTCATCCCAAAGGCCAAGGGTTGGGTGGTAGAAATAATGTAGGCGTGGTGCCTAGATTAGGTCTATCTACGAATGCACCCTATGTTCTGGGCCATATGGTAGATCACAAAGGTGACTATTATAGCTTCGTTGAGTCCTCTGTAATCCACTCCCTGAACATAGGACTAGTAAGGCTAAGTTGCGGGGTGATATCTTGCTCCGTTCCTGATCCACCTTGGCAATGTCTCTTGAGTATGGATAAGAGGTTGCCCTGGCCATGATAGCTAGATGTAATAGCACTAATTAATGTAGCTCGATGACCTATAGTTATAATCAACCCTAGGAGTTAGTCTTTATTTCCTAGTTCTTTCTATAGTCACGCCCAAGAAGAAAAATGCTTGGTGGAACCTCCTTTGGACTTTGTTGAATTATTATTATCCATTATTATTATGATATGATTTACCCCTGTTTTGAGTAGATCTAGTAGACCTCTTATCACAAGTGTAAGTTGTAGCTTCATTCTCCATACCTCCATTCTGCCTTCCTAGTGGTGAATTATAATAACAATACCTAGAACTTTCCTTTGTGAAATGCTACAACAGGAGTATTATCTATGTGCTTGTGGATAATCTTTTTATTTCATTTATAAAGTGCTTAGATAATAAATACAACCAGCAGTTCTGGTACCATGTTGGGGATGACAACTTAAGCGATGCTAAGAATTGCCAACAAGAATTTTTGGCACCGTTGCCAGGGAAGGCAATGGAGGTCTAGAGAAGGAAACTAAATATCTAGGAATAATCTTACACGTGTGATAATTAAGACATACTATTGATCTTTACTCAAACAGGCACAAATCAGATTTACCAGGGGTGCAGCAGCCATGTTTTGTGCAGGGGCAATCCCTAATGCAGGCCGTACTCCACCTAGGCCAAGAACAAACACACCTACTAAGCCACAACCCAGAGCCAAACCTATTCCAAAGGCCATTTCCAGTAACCCCCCATTGCAAGGCAATGTGACAACAAGCAACAGCCACACCACAGAAACTACAAATACACTGCCTAGTAATCCAGAAACAGGAACACTCCAGCCAACTCTTCTCCTGGCCCAAACATAATGCGTAGTCATGCCATGTCCACACCTAATGGTTGCAGACTGCCTACTCATACTCCCACAGATAGTGTTACCCAACCAATTCCTACTGACAACTCTCCGGGTGGACAAAGCTCTAGACAAAGCAATGAGATCAATGAGTTAGTCAATGTTGGTATTTCAAAGGAACAAACAACTCAAGGAGATATGGTTGATCACTCTGTTGCAGGTAAACCATGGGTTTCAAAGCATTATTTCATGCATTTCAATATCAAAAATTGCTACAGCTATACTAACACATTTATATTATTATTTCCAATGCAGCCCCAAAAAAGAATGTTTGTAGGAAAACCATGAGTCATGGCTTAGAGAAGTAGTACACTAATAGAGGAAAGAAGCTCGCCATCAAGATGCCAGAAGGGAAGAAAAGACCTCAAGTCCCACTACAGACTGCAAAGCTGGCATCAGAGTGTGGTATGGCCCTTAGAGACGGCCTCCCTGTGTACACATGTTGGAAAGATTATGATAACGCAGATGCGCAAAAAGAAGTTGAAAATGTGCTAGGTACGGTGGTGGTGAGTTAGCTATTTCATTCTTCCTAGGTTTTCCATGCTTCACTATACTCCAAGTGCAATGTTTCATTTGTGTGGATTCAGTCAAGGTTGGAAGTGGATGTTAAGAATGAGGGACCAAGCAAAGCTGCATGCACTGAAATCATCAAGAAGGGACTAAGGCAACACATGTATAACCTTAAGAAGAAATACTATGATAGCTCACTTAGAGAAGAACAACTACTAGCTAGAGACCCTCCAGATAAGATGAAGGCAGAGGATTGGACCAACTAGGTGAAGTACTGATATCACCCAGATAATCAGGTCCATGCCTTAACTATCTGGTTTCTTCTTATGCAATGCAGATTGTACATGTGAATGAAACCTCTCTGTTGCATTTGTGTTGTAGGAAAAACTTGCTAAGAACAAAAGAAACCGAGCCAAAGTGCTGCTTCACCAAAAGACTGGATCTAGGTCCTATATTGCTCATCGATATAGCCTGGTAAGTAGACTAGTTGTCTGTGTATTCCAATTGTAAGAGCCTATTTGGGACTGAAATGTATAATGTTTCCTAAGGTCCATGTTGCATTCATGCATCATATCTGTGGTGTTGTTCTTGATCTATTTCCAGGTTGCTTTGATTCAGAATTTTTTGATGTCGATGCCCAACTAGGAAACAAATAAATTTGAATGTTCATTGGGAAAGAATGTGCTAATTATTAGTTCATTATGCCACTGATTGGAGTTGTTGTTACCATAATACATATGGAGGCAAATAACTCTGCTATGTTTTAGATACAGTATTTTCCCATCTTGCTGTTAACATGAAAAAAATGATTTATGGCTTAACTTATATACCATGATTGTCCAGATCTCTTTTTTGCTTCACAGATATCATTGTAATCGTAGTTTTTTGAATGCTCCAAAGGGAAAAGTACAACAACAAGGAACCAGATTCGGTTGAATTCTTTGGGGAGTGCATGACTAGTCCGCACAGTGGACATACTCCACTTGCAGATGAGATCTATGTAAGTGAATGGTTGAACAATGTTGTATCGCCTTGTTATTAAGTGGATTTTTCTATGTAGGAACATATGGTTCAAGAGAAGGAAAAGGAAATAGAAGAAGGAGAAGAACCGAAGTCTCCTGCCAGGAGTGTTGCTGATAGTCTCAGCCAGATCAGCCGTTCATCTACATTCCTTCCAAACATTAGCATCTCTCGAGGGTCCAAGACTAGGCCGTCCACATCGGCAACCATGGAGGCCCGCCTGCAAGCTCGGTTTGAAGAAAGGCTAGAAGCAGAAAGACAGGAAACTGGTAGGAAGTAGGAAGAGTTGTAAGCATAGCTTGAATCTCAGCAGGCAGCTCTTGAAGAGAACTAGAATTTGCTGCAGCAGACCCAAGAGGAAATGAAGGGGATGAATAGCAAGTTCAAAGAAACTAATGCGCTATTGTGAGCTGTGCTCAAACTTCAGAAAGATTGAGGTAGATGCCTTTGCCTGAGCTTCACCCTCTCAAGAATACCAATCTATATCTGTTGTGATGTTAGACTTTCGTGCACTGTGTTGTGAACTTGAACTTGTTTGCTTCTGTTTAATGTTAGATCATTTGTATGATGGATTCAAACCTGTGTGATGGAAACAAAACTTGGGAGTGATGTGTTTTACCTAATCCTGGATTTGAACTTGTGAGAGCGTTGTGTGTTATACTGTGGAGTGAATGTGATGATGGCTTCTACTGTGATTGTGGATGATGTCTCAGCTATGATGAGATTACTGGGCCATATATGTGTGATATTGGAATATATTGTTCATCATTGAATGAAAGGGTCATCACTGATTGTCTGAGATACCATAAAACAACCATGTTGTCAAAAAATTATATGACTATATGATGCGACTTTCTTGCCACAAAATGTGTCACAAGAGGTATTATGTGACAAAATACTACACCAATGCATGACACAAAAAATCATCACCAATGGGTAACAATATATGACAAAACTTGTGACGTCAAATAGTCGCCACAAAAAGGTATTTGAAATAGGGTTTTTGAGAGGCGACTGAACATTTCGTGACACATTGACTAAACATTATGTGACAAAATGATCCGTCATAAAAGAAACAATATATGACACCTGGTTCAAACCGTCACAAAATTTCCACACATTTTGTGACGGTTACCCATATTTTCGTCACTCGGTACATTTAGCGATGGTCATTTTATGATGACCATCGTGATGGTGGTATTGCTCATAAAATACTTTTTATGACCAATTCTGTACATTACATGACACTTTCATTTTGTCATACAAAGCAAGATTTCTTGTAGTGAAGCTAGTAACACTTTCGACCTCGGATCCAACTCGAGAGAAGAAGAAGAAGAAGGTTATGAAATTGATTCAGAAAAGAAGTCAAAGGCCATTTCCAACTACAAGACCATCATCAAGATTCCCAATGCACTTCCATTTGGGTTACGCAAGTCAGCATCCATCGTGCAAGAATACGTAAAGAAGTCATGCAAATGCTCGTTCCACGAGGGAAGACAAGAAGCAACTCTGCGAAGCTGACTACTCCAGTCCATGAATATCAAGACCGGAGAGGAAAGGAGGCGCAGATGCTGAAATTTTTTACGCTAACAGGAGCACAAGAAGGATTGTACATGACCGTGACCCCAAATGACTGAGTGCTTCACTGGCCGAGAAGTAGCACAATCACTACTATGAAGAACTACCTTTTCAAGAGGGGAAAGAACTCAGCTATCTATCTATGGAGCCCATCGACTCAGGAGATGAAGAACTCACAACAAGCAAAAGAAGGCTGAAGAGAAGAATTGTTTACATGGCAGAAGTTACTGAACTCCTATAACCACCCAAAACACAAGAAATATGGTCGTCAGATGAGTCAGAAGCTAACATATCACCTCAAGAGAACACAGACGAGGGAGAAAGAAAAGGTCACAAGCAAGCAAGGTTAAACAGAAACCGACACCAGGCTAGCAGAAAGAACAAGACTAGCAAGCATGGGCCAAATACAAGGCAGATCATATAGCTTACAACAAAAAGATAGTAGAAAAGCAAGAGGCCGAGATCAACAAGCAAGAGAAGATCCAAGAACTCACCAAACAACTCAAAACTTTAAAGAAGGCATAGAATAGAAAGAAGCCGCTCAAAAGAAGGACCAAGCGCCAGAGAAGCCACTTGCCGAGGCAGTACATCAAACAAGACAACCCAGGATGCCAATCAACAAGGCGAGCAACCCCGAAGATTGATATTCAATAGGCTAGGACCGGCAGAAAGTAGTAATGAAAGGAGGGCGGCAGCAAATCATCTAAACTCACATCCACCACCACCGAGAACCAAAAGAACCCGCCCATGCCCACCCCAAAGAAGACTAGAACATAGCAAGATGATAAACAGAGAAGAAGGATATGGCAAATCAGAATATAGATCTCAATACAGAGAAAGCAGATCTCATTACAGAAGATCACCATCCCAGACTACAGAAAAAGAAACGATTACAACAGATTTCCATGCTTTGCAGGAAGACTGCAAGATTTCAAGCTATCTCAAATGTTCAAACCATCAAATCATTCAAAATACAATGGAAAGGAGGAACCAAAGCAATGGCTTAGAGTTTACTCTCAATCCATTAAGTTGGCTGGGGGAGACAACGACCTCAAAGCACTATTTTTTCCAATGGCATTAGAAGCTATGCTAGTCCAATGGTTCGACAAATTGCTAACATGATCCATCAGATATTGGAGCGACCTACAAAGGGAATTTTGCAATCACTTTGCCGGCATCATTATACACCCAATGACAATAGCAAAGCTACAAGGAATCACATAAAAACCAGGAGAAACCCTCAGGGAATACTATAGAAGATTCAGCGAAGCAAGAGCACAAGTACACGATATCACAGATAAAGAAGTCGTTGATACATTGGGTAATGGAATCATAACAAGGTGGAAATACAAGGACTTCAACAGTGAAGACGCGAAAACAAACAAAGAATTCAAGCGAGCTATTGGAAAGCTAATATCTTCAGAAGAAAAAACCCGAAGAAGGTTCCCAAACAATAGGGACGACAACGACAGAAGAAGGCATGACAACAGGAATAATGAAAAGAAGCCGAGAGAAGACAACACAGTGGCAGTTGCTAACAATAGAGTCAATTACCATGACATGACACCTCAGGAAAGAAACAAGATGAAGGAAAGAAAATATTCAGATTTTGAAGACATGCCATGCCCTATCCACCCATGGTTATCGCACAAGCTAAGGGAGTGCAACGACTTCATCAACCGATATAAAGACCAAGCAGAAATTACAACAACTCGATGTGAAAGGAGGAAGAACCAAAGAAAGAAGAGAACAAGGCAGAGGGCGAATTTCAAGAACCCCAGAAATAGCTCTACGTGATATTCTCAGAAACACCCAGGGCAAGGAGCAAGCAACAACAAAAACTGACACACAGGGCCATCATGGCGGTAGAACCCGCAACGCCAAGATACTTAGACTAGTCTGAGTACCCGATAAATTTCTCAAGAGAAGACCAATGGACAAGCACAGCCAACGCAGGATGTTACCCACTAGTGGTGGCACCAACAGTTGTTCGGGTTATCGTACCCAAAGTCTTAATTGATGGAGGAGCAGGACTGGACATCATACTTGCAGCAACACTAAAGAAGATGAACATAGATTACAAGGGGATGATAACACCAACAAGTACTCCTTTTTATGGCATAGTACCCGGGACAACAGCAGTACCCCTGAGACAAATCACATTACCGGTCACCTTTGGCACCAAAGAAAAATATAGAACAGAATTCATCAAGTTTTAAGTGGCTAATTTTGAATCTTGTTATCATGCTATCTTGGGATGACCTGCACTGACCAAGTACATGGTAGTTCCCCACTACCCATATCTATTACTCAAGATGCCAACAACTAAGGGAGTACTATCACTACAAGGAGACCTTCAGAAAGCATATGACTATGACATACAAGAAATATAAATCTCAGAAAGAATACAAGACACACAAGCGAAAAGAGAAATCGCTACACTAGTAGCAACAATGAACCTGCAAGAGACAGAAATCCCTACAAAGAAGGCGAACAAAAGCTTCACCACACCTACAGACGTGAAGACAAAGAAAATAGACCTGGAGACTGGTGATCCCGAGAAGACGATGACCATCAGTGTAGAGCTCAATCCTAAATAGGAACTCGCTCTCACCAAATTTCTTAGGGACAACAAAGATATCTTTGTTTGGAAGCCAGCAGACATGCCAAGAGTCTCGAGAGATTTGGTTGAGCATATCATTGATGTAAATAAAGGTTCAAAACCTATCAAGCAGAAATTATGGCCCTGGACAGAAAAGCAACAATCAAAAAAGAACTCATCAAGCTATTGGCAGCCGGATTCATCAGAGAAATAATCAACCCAAACTGGTTGGCAAACCTAGTACTTTTGGAGAAAAAGAACTCAACAGAGTTGCGCATGTGCATCAACTATACTGATCTCAACAAACACTACACCAAAGACACTTACAGTCCTCCAAGAATTGATCAAGTAATAGACTCAACAGCTGGAGTAGCTTTATGATCTTTCTTAAATTGCTATTCTGGGTATCTCAAATATCACTCAGAGAAGAATACCAAAGCAAGACATCTTTCATAACACCCTTCGGAGCCTATTGCTACATATCAATGCCTTTCGGTTGAAGAACGCGGGAGCAACATACCAAAGAGCAATCCAATCATCTTTGGGAGACTAGATTGGAAGAAACGCTGAAGCATATTTGGACGACATCATGGTCAAGACAAATGAAGCCGATGCATTAATAGAATACTTACAAGAAACATTCACAAATCTAAAGAAGTGTGGAAACTCAATCCAAACAAATGTGTCTTTGGAGTACCAGCAGGGCAGTTATTTTGCATCCTAGTCAGCAATCGAGGGACAGAAGCAAGCACGAGATAGATCAAAGCCATCATCGATATGGAACCACCAAAGAAAATAAAAGACATCTAGAAGCTAACAGGTTATATAGCAGCACTCAACAGATTCATATCTCGCCTAGGAGAAAAAGGCATCCCATTTTTCAAATTATTGAAGAAGACAGGAAAGTTTGAGTGGACGGCAGAAGCAGAAAAAGCTTTTTAAAACTCAAGCACTATCTAGCATCATCACCCATATTTGTGCCACCAACCAAGAAAGAAAGCATGTTGTTATACATCTTAGCCACCAAGAATGTGGTCAGCACAACATTGGTTGTAGAAAGAGAAGAACCCAGACATGTATACAAAGTGCAGAGACTAGTTTATTATGTTAGCGAAGTATTAACAGAATCAAAAGTCAGATACCCACGCATACAGAAGCTATTTTACGCAATCCTCATATCATCAAGAAAACTAATGAGGACATCCTCCACTATTAACCACTGGCAAAGACGCAACAAAAATGGGCCAAGTGGCCCAGTTGTAGTCGGACGGTGACCGTGTGAGCCTCTGAATAATCCCACCTTGCTTAGCTTGGGAGGAGGAAGCCACCCTAAAAGGGAGAGCCACCCTTCCCCTATCAGACTAGTCTTTTAGGAGATTAGGCCTTTCCCCGAGTGGGTGTGCCTAGAGAACTGTTGGGGTCCGAGCAACCTTAATTTATTGGGTCTCGACCAAGCCCAACTGGGCTAGATGCATCAAAAACTAAGGCATTGTTTCCAAGAACACAACATTATAGTAATAATAGAATTTCCACTATCTGACATACTATGCAACCGAGACACGGCAGAAAGAATATCTAAGTGGGCAGTGGAGCTCGGGGCCCTGAATATTGAATTTCAATCAAGAACAACTATCAAGTCCTAAGCATTAAGCGACTTCTTAGCAGAATGGATAGAGACCAACCTGAAAGAACCCGAGCCAATCACAAATCATTGGAAGATGTATTTCGATGGCTCACTCAAGTTAGGAGGAGCTGGGGCAGGAATATTATTCATATCACCAGAAGGGAAACAACTCAAATATGTCTTACAGATTCTATGGCAAGCAACAAATAATGAAGCAGAATATGAAGCACTCATACACGGCCTAAAAGTAGCCAACTCTTTAGCAATAAAGAGGTTACTAGTTTATGACAACTCAGCAGTTGTGATCAATCAACTGAACAAAGAGTGGGACTGCCTAAAAGATAACATGGGCGCTTATTATGCAATAGTAAGAAAGTTAGAGAAGAATTTCCAAGGATTAGAAATCCACCACGTCCTAGGGACTATGTGGCTGCTGATACCTTAGCCAAGCTAGGGTCTGACAGAGCAAAAGTACCCCAGAAGTCTTTGTGCAAGAACTAAAATAACCATACATCAAACAGCCCGGGGAAAAGAAGCCAGCCAGAACAACAAAAGGAGCAACGTCAAGTGACCCAATCGAAATCAGCCAACATCCACTAACCAGACAAATCCTGGTAATTACGAAGACTGGATGCAGCAATTCATTGACTACATCAAAGACAAGAAGCTACCAGAAGACAAGATGGAAAGAAAACGATTAATCCAAAAGAGTAAGAACTACGTCCTTGTGGGAGACAAGCTATACAGAAGAGCAGCCTCATCAGGAGTATTACTCAATTGTATACCAAGGGAAAGAGGAATATACATCCTTGATGAAGTATACACAGGTTGTTGTGGCAATCATGCAGCATCAAGAACCCTAGTAGGCAAAGCTTTCAAGATGGGATACTATTGGCCCACAACACTTAAAGATGTAGAAGAATTCATCAGGAAATACAAGAATTGCCAGTTGTTTGCAGGACAACAACATGTGCCAGCACACAACCTGATATGCATACCTCCATCTTGGCCTTTCTCCTGTTGGGGCTTAGCCCAAGTCAAACCACTGAAAAAGTCAAAAGAGGGATTTGAATACATTTTCATCACAATTAACAAGTTTACCAAGTGGATCGAATACAAACCCTTAGTCAAATGCAGCGTAGAAAAAGTAGTGGAGTTCATACAAGGCATCATGTTCAGATTTGGCATACCCAATAGAATTATCATAGACCTGGGATCACCTTTTGTGGCAAAGAAGTTCACATTATGGGCAAAAGATTATGGAATCGATATAGATTTCACATTCGTTGCTCATCCATAAGCCAATGGACAAGTCAAGAGATCAAACAGGTTGATTTTACAAGGACTCAAACCAAGACTATATGAAGACCTAAAAGATTATGGTTCAAAATGGATTGACGAGTAACCTAAAGTGGTTTGGGGACTAAAAACCTAGATTAGCAGATCAACAGGGTATTCACCTGTCTTCTTAGTCTACGGATCAGAGGCAATACTTCCAGCAAACATACCATTGGCATCACCAAAAATAGAGCAATACGAAGAAGGAGAAGCCGAAGAAACAAGATTACTAGAACTTGATTCACTAGAAGAAGTCAGAGAGTGTGCGTTACTACAAAATGCAAGATATCAACAAGGCCTAAGAAGACAACCCTAAAACCTAGGGACTCAGTCCTTTGACTCATTCAAAAGAAAGATGGAAGACACAAATTGTTTAGTCCATGGGAAGGACCCTTCCAAGTGAAGACAGCAGTAGGACCCAGCACATACCAGCTAATGACAAATGAAGAAATCCTGTTAAAGAACAATTGGCACATTAGCCAGCCCAGAAGATTTTACAACTAGAAGGAGAAGCTTTGTAAACAACCCACAATGAAGAAATAAACATAATTGAACTTTAACAAGAAACAAGTTGATATCACAAGTTCTTACATATATATTTTGGCCTAGACCCTAGGGCATCAGACCCGGTCTAGAAGCACAAAATGTCGGCCTAGACCCTAGGCATCAGGCCTGGTTTAGAGCAGCGACCTCTTTTCACCTGGGGAGCACAGCGAGAGCCCGGACCAGCGCATCGGCCTAAAACCCTGGGGCAGCACCCCTGGTTTAGGATTTGAAACAACTTGCCTAAATCTTGGGCCATGAGGCCTGTTCTAGAGCAACCTTCTTCTCAAATCCTGGGGCAATAGCCCTGATTTCGAGTACGGAACTTCCAGCCTAAAACCCTAGGGCATCAGACCTGGTTTAGAGCACGGGAATAGCTGGAAGCACGGGGAGAGCCCGGACCAGCATGTCGGCCTAGACCCTGGGCATCAGGCCTCATCTAGAGCAGCGACCTCTTCTTGCCTGGGGAGCATGGGGAGAGCCTAAACTAGCGCATCGGCATAAACCCTGGGGTAATAGCCGGTTTACAATCCAAAACAACTTGTCTAGATCCTGGGATTTGGCATTGGCCACCTGGTTTAGAGCACGGGAAACTCCACAATGCCTGGAATTTGGCATTGGCCACCTGCAGTTGGCTGTTCAGATGACTAACGGTCTCCTAAGCCTGAAAAACATCCCAATTAGCATCACGTCTGAACTCGCGAGCCAAAGCAAGCCGTTGCTCAGCATCTTCGCAGCGAATGTGCAGATCCCTTACCACGTCAACTTCATTTTTATAGGTCCTGAGGGTCTCCTTTGTTGATGGTAATTATACCCTATTTTCTACTAACATAACCGTCAACAAAAACACTCATTATGGGAAAGAAACAACCAACAAGTAGTGATATAGGTACAAATAACTTGGTTCCACATGTACATGTCATTATTTGGTGTAGGTACTAGAACGGATACTTTTCAGGTCTAGAAGCCTAAAAGGACAGAAGTAGCAACAATCAAGAAACACGAGTTGACTACATAAACATCAGTTCTATGGAAGCAAGAATCAATGTGCAAAGGCTGACATGTTGGGGCCACAAAGAAGGGGTCGGCCGACCCCTATCTTGTGGGCCCATACCATGCCAAACTGGCACAATCCAGATGAAGCACTTCTAGCTCAACCTCCACCCTCAGATCATAAGTATACTTGAAATCAACGTTGGAAGATCAAAGCACATGGATCCATGGGCCCACAATAAAGGAACTAACGTGACAACAATTCAACCAGCACCTGGACTAGACTCCATGACATTTGGGGACACCCACCCGGAGGGCCCACCTTGAGAGATTAGAAGGTCGGTTGCTTCTATGCACGTGGAGAATCCAAGCTGTACATCAAAGTCAATTCAAGGTCGGTTTAATTCAATGGTGGAGGATGAGAGCACATGGATTGATGACATGGCGATGGAGTAGGCCCTACTCCACCTACCCCTATAAATACCCCTCATATGCCTTCACTTTAGAGCATGTATCTTGGGAAGAAAGACTACTCTAGTAGCTTTAGTGGAAGAATAGAGGAAAGAGAGGAGTCCCGGTCTGTCGGGAGTCATCTCCAAGGTACGCCTCTACAGATGCGAATCTTCTTCTAAGTTTTACATCTAAGTCCTTCTAGTATTTAATATTCTGGCTTAGTACTTTAAGTATACAGTCTTGTTACTGGCATACTGCTTTACTTGTTGAAGTGCTTGAAACATAGGCTAAGCATAGAGTAGTGAGATTAGTATAGATGTGGTGTCTAGACTACATCTTACTAGTGTAAGCTTCTTGTCGCACTACGAGACACACTAGCGTAAGGAGTGACAGGCCTAGCTAGTGTCTAGAGTTCCTCATATGTGTTGTAGGCAAGTTGACAATAATAGTGGGCCTGAGCAGGGTAGCCGCCTTAGTAGGAGTTCTGTCTCCTACTTTTTTGAATATCCCCCCAGTAAGGGAGGAGTGAAAAACCTTGTTATACTTAGAATACCATGGACAAATATTTTTGCTAGACAGACCTCTCTATACCTAATCCTAAACCCTTTGATCATCACCTGACGATCTTGAACCTAGTTGAACCACTTCATGTTTCCTGAGGAAATCACGATACCTGGAATACTCCTGGTGAAGGCTACATTAACTACCGTACGCTTGTGGTATATCCGTTTGCCACTTCTAGTTCAACAAGCTTTCTGGCGCTGTTGCCGAGGAACGATAGTTGTTTTAACTAGGATAAAAATCGTTAAGCTATCTTTGTTTGACTAAAACCTTTTACACACATCTAAATGGATCAAATAAATCTCCTGCTCCATCGGGTGCGGAGTTAGAGCCCCTAGTTCATCACAGGCCATTTTGGCCATTCACTATGAGCTTCACCCCAGCCTCATAGCGACAGTTCAGGAGAATCCCTTTTTGGGAGAAGGAGATGAGAATCCCTATACACACCTATGTGATTTCGAACAACTTTTTTTGTGCATTCACATCCAAGGGATGAGGCGAGCAACCCTTAAGTGGAAGCTATTTCCATTCTCTTTGATGGGAAAAGCCAGACGATGGTATACTCGCTATGTAGGAAGTGTAGGAGGAGAATGGGAGAAGCTACTTACCCATCTCCTGCGTAACTCATCTTCATAGAGACATCTTAAACTTCAAGCAAGAAGAAAAGGACTCTCTAGGTGTGGCCTGGGTGTGTCTTACAGACTTAGCATCCTCTGGCCCAGATTTAGTTATAACCAAGCCAACGCTTATGCAACATTTCTACCCCGGTCTTCGGCAAACCTCCGCAAAATTCCTTGATTTAGCCTCTAAGGGAGCATTCCTTCATCTACCCATTAGTGAAGGTAAGGACATTATTGTGACCATTCTCGAGAATACCCCCTACACTGATGATCATAACGAAGCTCCTGAGGAAGATCAAACTCTTAGGGACGAACCTCAGACAGCCAAAACTCTAATATCCACTTTCCAAGCTGTCGAACCTGAACCACAAACACAAATTCCTCCAAGGGAAGAAGTAATTCACCCTTTGGATTGCCCCGCTCAACATCGAGACTGATCTTTTTGCCGATTTTGACAATGTCTCAAATCAACCTGTGCAAAAGAAATCTACAGCCTGTAGAGCTCCTAATAATCACATCCCAACCCATCTTGAGGCATGTTATCTCAAGGCAACTTCTCAAGAGCTCACGTCCATCACAAGCAACGAATGGCTGAAGGAGGCTAAGGCATCATCAGATGTCATTGAACTCCTCTCCTGTTTCACATCCATTCCTTGTGTTATAAACATGACCACTGTAGATTTCCTCTATGACCCCACTATAGGAGTAAGCTTAATGTCTAAATCTTTAGCATTAACACTCCTAGGCGAGGAACCACTAACTCGGACCAACAAATTTCTCAAGTTAACTTCTGGGGAATTGGTCAACAGTTGCGGGATTGCACAGAACATTTCTGTCTCAATTAATAAATTCACCATCCTCCTAAACTTTTTCATCTTTGATATGGAGGAGATTGACTTATTATTCGGGCACCCAATAATGAGATTCCATGAGGGATTTCAAGAAGGGCGCCTCAAGGGTCACCTCAGGAAGGATCTAGATCTTTCTATCCCTTTTGCCGGCTCTGTTAATTTCAAAACCAAACCATTACCCGAGCCTGACCCAATAGAGGAGGTAATGTCAGCATCTATTCTAGAAGCCTCTTAGCCCAACCTAGAAGAAGACGCCAAGGATTTCATTCAAGATGAAGAAGATGAGTTAGACGAGCCTTTAGACTTGAATGAATCTGAACCACCATCAAACCCTCTATAGAACTTAAGCCACTTCCTTCTGGGCTTAAGTATGCCTTCCTTAATCGTGATCATTAGTGATCAACTTTCAATGGAAGAAGCCACTAAACTTATCACCATCTTAGAAAAGCACCATTCTGTCTTAGGATATTCTTTGCACACAGCGCATTCCGATTGAACCTAATCCTACACCTTCTGGGGAGCCTCAAAGGAGGCTAAACAATGCGATGAGAGAAGTAAAGAAAGAGGTCTTAAAACTCTTGCACGCAGGCATAATCTACCCTGTTCCTAACAGTGAGGGGGTCAAGCTCGTCCAAGTAGTTCCTAAGAAGGGAGGAATGACGACGTTAAAAATGATAACAATGAATTAATTCCTCAATGAACCGTCACGGGATGGAGAATGTGTATAGACTACTAAAAGCTTAACAAGGCCACAAAGAAAGACCACTTTCCGTTACCATTCATCAATGAGATGTTGGAACAGCTAGCCAAACACTCCTTTTGTTTCCTTGATGGGTATTCGGGTTACCATCAAATCCCAATCCATCCCGATGACCAGAGTGAGACCACGTTCACATGCCCCTATGGGACATATGAATATAGGCGCGTGTCGTTCAGCCTATGCAATGCCCCTGCCTCTTTCCAAAGGTGCATTATGTCCATCTTCTCCGACATGATTGAGGAAATCATGGAATTTTTCATGGATGACTTCTCAGTCTATGGGAAAACTTTTGGTCATTTCCTAGAGAACCTAGATCATTTCTTACACTGGTGTCAAGAAAAGCACTTGATCTTAAACTGGGAAGAATGCCATTTCATGGTTCCAGAAGGGATAGTGCTAGGACAAAGAGTGTTCGAGCGTGGGATAGAGGTAGATAGAGCTAGAAGTCATAGAATAGCTCCCACCTCCCACAAATATTAAGGGTGTCTGCAGTTTCCTTAGTCATGCAGGTTTTTATAGAAGGTTTATTAAAGATTTTTCCCAGATTGCTAGACCCTTTGATTTTGATGAAAAGTGCTTGGATTCCTTTTACTACCTTAAGAAAGCACTTGTCTCTGTGCCAATCATTCAACCCCTTGATTGGTCGCTACCTTTTGAGATAATGTGTGATGCTAGTGATTATGCTGTCGGTGCTGTCTTAGAACAAACCAAATATAAGAAACATGATGCAATCTCTTATGCTAGCAAAACACTAATGAGGCCATAATTAAATTGTGCAACAACTGAAAAATAACTTTTTGTCGTGGTGTTTGCTATAGACAAGTTTATATCTTATTTAGTAGGAGCAAAAGTGATCATTTACACTGATCATGCCACTCTAAAATATTTGCTCACTAAGAAAGATGATAAACCAAGATTAATAAGATGGATCCTGCTAAACCAAGAATTTGATCTAGAAATTAGAGATAAAAAGGGAGTAGAAAACTCTGTAGCCGATCATTTGTCTAGAATGCAAATAGAGGATAAATAGGATCTACCCATCGACGACTACCTTCGGGATGACACGCTCCTCAAAGTCTCAGAAGCCACCGTTGTACGCAAACATCGTCAACTACCTAGTCTCAGGCTACGTACCACCCGGGGTAGACAAGAAGAAGCTTGTCAAGGAGAGCAAGGTGCACCTATGGGATGACCCATACCTCTATAGGGTCTGCCAAAGATGGTGTATTGAGGAGGTGTGTGCCCATGAACGAAGCTGTCAAAATCATGGAGAAGTGTCATGGAACAGAATATGGAGGCCACTATGGGGCATTCAGAACCCATGCCAAGATATGGCAAAGTGGATTTTATTAGCCTACCATGTACGAAGACACCAGAGACTTCATGAAGAAATGTGCTAGATGCCAAAAGCACTGGAATATCAATACCCGTGATGCAATGCCACTTACAAACAACCTTCAAGTAGAGCTGTTCGATGTGTGGGGAATTGACTACATGGGTCCATTCCACCAGTCTCAAGGTTGTGAATACATCTTGGTGGCAGTTGACTACATATCTAAGTGGGTGGAAGCAATGCCTTGCCGATCAGCCGACTCCATACACGCAAAGAAGAAGTTCAGGGAAGTCATATTCCCACAGTTTGGCACCCCAAGATTAGTTATCAGTGATGGAGGGGCCACTTCATTGACAAAAAGTTCCGACGCTTCCTATCAGATGTGGGGATAAGGCATAATATTGGAACACCTTATCACCCTCAAACAAGCGGACAAGCAGAAACATCTAAAAAGCAGATCAAAAACATTTTGCAAAAGACTGTCAATGAGATGGGAACAAGATGGAGAAGTAAGCTATCGGATGCACTTTGGGCATATAGGACCGCATGCAAGACTCCAATTGGTATGACACCATACCAACTTGTATACGATAAGACATTCCACTTGCCGGTAGAGCTGGAGCATAAAGCATACTGGGCAATAAAGAAATGGTACATGGATTTGCCCTCTGCTGGGAGGAATAGGAGGCTCCATATTTTAGAACTTGAAGAATGGAGGGAGAAAGCCTATCACAATGCCAGAATTTACAAAGAAAGAACTAAGAAATAGCATGACAAGAGGATCAAGCAAAAGGAGCCGTCCTGGAGACAAAGTTCTCATGTTCATCTCAAGGGCAAAGTTATTTGGCCATGGGAAACTATGAAGCAAATGGGAAGGTCCATTCCTTGTGATTGATGCCGCGACACATGGAGCCGTCACGCTTCAGGACAACGACGACAACATCTTTAAGGTAAATGGTCATCGTCTTAAAGTTTTTCATGAACATGAACCCATAGAAAAACAAGTTGACATGATAGATGTTGACACCAGAAGTGGCAAATAGTTATACCGCAAGCGTACGTTAGTCAATGTAGACTTCACCGGTAGTATTGTAGGTATCATAATTTGCACGGGAAACGCGAAGTGGTTCAACTAGGATTAAGGTCGTCAGGTGATGATCAAAGGGTATAGGATTTGGGTATAGAGAGGTCTATCTAGCAGAAATATCAGGCTGCGGTACTCTACGTATAACGAGGTTTAGCACCTCTGTCCATTACTGGGGGCGATAGACGAAACGGTGAATCGAGTTAAAGAGGTTTGCACCTCCTCCCTCATTGAGGAGACTACTCTATTCAGCCCGCTCTCACAATGTTAACTTGCCTAACACACATATAGGGAACTCTCCGCCTAGTGAGGTCTGTCACTCTCGCGCTAGGTGTCCTACAGTGCGACAAGCAGCTCACACTGGTAAGATCTTGTCTAGACACCACATCTACACTAATCTTATTACTCTAAGCACAGTTAATGCTTCGAGCAATTCACCAAAGTAAAACAGTGTGCCAGTAAAAGACTGAATACTTAAAGTACCTAACAGAATATTAAATACTAGAAGAGACTCGAATGTAAGGTTTACAGGAAGACTCGCATCCGCTGAGGCACTCCTCGGAGAAGACTCCTGACAGGCCGGGACTCGTCACTCTCTTCCCACTATTCTCACTCTATGCTACTAAAGTAGTCTTCTTCCTATGATACATGCATCTAATGCGAAGGACTAGGGGGTATTTACAGGTCAGGTAGAGTAGGGACTACTCCATTGCCATGTCATCAATTCGCGTGACCTCCATTATGCACCATTGGATCAAACCGCCATACAACCGCCTTGGATGGACGCTTGGGATTAATCATCACGTGGGGAGCATGCTGGAGTCGGTGGAGTGCCAACCGACTTACTTGGTCCCTCCAAGGGGATTGGCCGACCCTGTCAATGACAGGTGGGCCTAGTCCCAAGTCTCCAGGATGGTTGCTGAAGTCGGTGGAGTGAACTGGCAAGGTGGGTCCCACCATGGGGGGATTGGCCGACCCCCCTCTACCAACTTCCTTCATCCGGTGTCCCCTCTTGTTATGGCACGTGTCACATGTTGGTCTGCTTTGTTTATTCTGTTGTGGGCCCATGAATCCTTATTCATTGATCCTTGAATGTTGATTTGAAGTGCACATGTCATCCAAGGGTTGAAGTTTAGCTTGGAGAGCTTCACATGGATTGTGCCAGCTTGGCACCTCCTGGGCCCACAGTGTGGGGGTCGCCCGACCCCCTCACTATAGCTCCAGTGAGCCAGCTCTGCTCCTTGCACCTTGCTCATTGCTTCCATGATGCTGGATTTCATGTAGCAAACTTGTAGTGCTGCACTTCTTCCTTTTTAAGCTTCTAGACCCTGAAAAGTACTTGATCGAGTACCTGCAACCAAATAATGACATGTACAAGTGGAACCAAGTTATTTGTACCTATATCACTACTTGTTTTGTTGATTCTCCCCTGAAATGAGTGTCATGTTGACGGTTATAGTGGTATAAAACAGGGCATAATACCATAAACAAGACCCCCCACACTTGAGTCTTTGCTCGTCCTCGAGTAAAGGTTAGAAAAGTGAACAAAGACCCATCAAGATTATAGCGAACATAAGCGCTATTCAAGACATAGCTCATGCAATATGAGTTATGTGGTAGTGTCTACCATATATCCTTTAGATGTTGAGAAAAGTAACAATCCTCAAGGTAAAGTCATCTCCCAAATTTCCATTCTTTGTACTTTTTGTAAAAGTTTAAAAAAAAGCACATAGTTCATTCTTACTCCTCATTTAACACTCTTGAGTTACTCAAAGTATATAGCATCCTCACCAGGGCATTAGAATGTTTTTGCCCTTCTTGTTACATCCTACATCAATCAGGCTTATGTAGAGCTTGGTAGGGAAAAACAAGGTAGCATACTTTGCATTGCAAATTTTGTAAAGTCAAAGCAAGGATCCAAGGAGAAAAGTGTCATAATCCCAGATCAAGATGTGCAAGTGTGTGGAATGTGATGAACTAAGATGCTCCTCTAAATGGTAAGATCCCTCTCTATTTATTTGAGACATGGCTAGCATTTTTTTGCATGGGCTGTCATGTGTCCATCTATTTTCTTTTTCTTTCTTTTTGCATAGGCTTGTGTCTCTTTTGCTAACTCATTCTTAGAGAGATATACTAAAAACTTTTGATACATGGGGCATCTAAGTATATGGTGAAAATGGATTGCATGTTTTTGCGTACTTCTAGTGTAGAAGCAGCATATATATGTGGTGTGCGTGTGATCTCGATCTTAGGACTATGACAAAACTCTCACTAGGGTCGACAAGATTTTACAAAACTCATCACAAATGCAAGTTGCAATCAAGGGTTATTTGAAATTGAAAATATGGCGCTGGTAGGAATTTTTCTTGCTAATGAGGAGTGAATGATAATATGGTTTTATGACCTTTTTGAAATAAATCTCTAAGTACCTTTAATAGAAATGGTATGAATCATGAGCCAAGAACTATATCACTTTCATCAACACTTAGTCAATATGATCCCTATAAGATTTTACCCATAAACATGAACATGTGCAAGAATTTAACTTCATGTCACTACTAATCTTTAAATGTCATGACTCAAGCCATAAATTATTTAGCATGCAGAAATAGTTCTTTTTATTATCATTTTCATTTTAAGAATAAAGCAATTATAGAGGAATGAGTAAAATGGGAAGAGGCGAAGGGATCAAACCAGACATGAAGGATGTAGTCGACGAGGCGAAGCTGCCTGGTGGGCCCAGGGTGCTCTAGTGGGGTCGGTCGACACCACCATTGGGTGCTAGTTGTGTTGGTTTGGATCTCCTTCAGTTCAAAATACAACCGTGCATTTCGTTTCCTCGTTTGCCTTCCAGGTGGGCGTCGCCCGACCCCCCAATTGGGTCATTTTTCATCATGTCAGCGGGCTTGGTCATCTATGACATTATGGTGTGCCCGTTGTGGTTCAGAACAGAAGTTGGGGGATCGGTCGATCCCCACACACTTGAGATTTTGGGTGATCTGAACTCAAAGACAGAGACAAACGTCAAGTGCACATGTCCTGCTGGTGGCAACACACCACCAGAACTAAAATTCTTTACTTATTCAGACAAGAAACTTTATTCAACCAAGAAACTTTATTCATTCAATTGTTGGTAACAAAAATCAAATTGTAGGCACTTTTACAAATGATGGAAATAAAAGAATTTAAAAAGGGAAATAAACTAAATAGGTGCCTATTATTCTAAACTCTAGGGTGATCTAGGGAGAAGGTGGCTCTAGGAGATCTTTGCGCCCTATTTTTATTTTTAAGGGAGGCAGTGACTTGCAGAAGCCTCTCCATGTCTGTCTTCTCCTCCTGCAGGACCGTTGATCGGTGGTGGATCCATCCTCCGACGGATAGAAGGGCTAGCGGAGGAGCCATGGACTCCCATAGCTCCTTCCTTTCCTCTGTGTTGAGAGGGGGGACTATCGCCTTTCCTTTTCCCGGTCCACCTCCTACGATCTGGTGGTTTTTCTAGAACGGGGGTGTGGCCGGAGTGTAGGAAGTGTTGTAGTCGGTACTCTCCATGGTGTCCGAGGAGATGGTGTTGGCGCGCTGGTTCGCCGCCATTGGAGCCTTCAACACGAATTGGCCTGTGGTGGGCCTAACCGGCATGGTTGAGCGGACAAGGGACTTCCCGATCTCCCTATGCGGGGTGAGAGACCGGATAACCAACGCGGGGCGCTGGGGGCACCGTGGGGCTGACGGCCGGCCCCTAGGGGGATCAGGCGACGCCCCTAGGATCCCCTGCGTCACTCCAGTAGGTGGTGCCATGGCCAGATGTACAAGATCGACTACATTTATTGCTAGGTCTAGTTATAGGCTATCGGTGAGTGATCGCCTTGGCATAGGTGATTCGGGACGAGGAGGCACACTAGTGTTCTTGCTGGTGGGAGCCATGGGAGTTGATCTAATGGCAATGTGAGGGCTCAAGGGAGGTAGAAGGGTGCTGGAGGCGTCGAGGAATGAAGTGGAAAGAAGAAGAAGGAGAGAGGGGAGGTTTTATAGAGGCTAGGCAAGGAATTTCGGCGATATTCGGGCAATTTCAAAAGGGAGCGTCGGGGAAAACATTTGAATTCAAAACGGAGGCTGTGGATCAGCTCGAACCCCCCAAAGGAGGGATCGGCTGACCCCCTCTTTTTCAAGTTTGAATTTCAAATTTTGTGTTCCTCAATTCCCTTACTCTCCCCGGCGAGACAACGGTTTGCACCGTGTCAAGGTGGCATCGCCCGACCCCATTTTTGGGAGCTCGGAACGGGCAGGGTCAGGTTTTGGGATTCCTTAAATAGTGTGGGTCTCCCTACCCCTAACTAGTGCCTAAACTAAACTATGCCTAAAACATCCTATCCTAGTGATCAAACAATGTAAGAAAAAGATGAGACATGTAGATTTTATATTTTTGTATTGAGCATAAATTTATCATGTCACATTCTTGTTCCCTAGGTTCATGTTCATGAAAAACTTTAAGACGATGGCCATTTACCTTGAAACGTTGCCATCGTTGTCCTAAAGCGTGAAGGCTCCATGCATCGCGGCGTCGATCACAAGGAATGGATTTTCCCATTTGCTTCTTAGTTTTCCATGGCCAAATAGCTTGACCTTGAGTTGAACATGAGAACCTTGTCCCCTGGGCGAAACTCCTTTTGCTTGATCCTCTTGTCACGCCACTTCTTAGTTCTTTCCTTATAGATCCGGCATTGTGATAGACCTTCTCCCTCCATTCTTCAAGTTCTGAGACTTGGAGCTTCCTATTCCTTCTAGCTGAGGGTAAATCCATATTCCACTTCTTGATTGCCCAGTGTGCTCTGTGCTCCACCTCTACTGGAAAACGGCATGTCTTACCGTATACATGTTGGTATGGTGTCATACCAATTGGAGTCTTGTATGCGGTCTTGTATGCCCAAAGTGCATCTTCTAGCTTGCCTTTCTAAGCTGTTCCCATCTCATTGATAGTTTTCTGCAGAATGTTCTTGATCTGCTTGTTGGATGTTTCTAGTTGTCCGCTCGTTTGGGGGTGATAAGGTGTCCCAATTTTGTGCCTTATCCCCACGTCTGATAGGAAGTGGCGGAACTTTCTGTCTATGAAGTGACTCCCTCCATCACTAATGACTAATATTGGGGTGCTAAATCATGGGAATATGATCTCCTTGAACATCTTCCTTGCATGAATAGAGTCAGCTGATTGGTAGGGCATTTCTTCTACCCACTTGGACACGTAGTCCACTGCCACCAAGATATACTCACAACCTTGAGACAGGGGAAATGGACCCATGTAGTCAATTCCCCATGCGTCGAATAGCTCCACTTGAAGATTGTTTGTGAGTGGCATGGCATCATGGGTGTTGTTGTTCCCGTGCTTCTGGCAGCAAGCACATCTCTTCATGAAGTCCTTGGTGTCTTCGTACATGGTAGGCCAATAGAATCCACTCTGCCAAATTTTGGCATGGGTTTTGAATGCACCATAGTGGCCTCCATATTCTGCCCCATGACATTTCTCCATGATCTTGACAGCTTCAGTCATGAGTGCACACCTCCTTAGCACACCATCTTAGCAAACCCGATAGAGATATGGGTCATCCCATAGGTGCACTTTGCTCTTTTTTGATAAGCTTCTTCTTGTCTACCCTGGGTGGTACGTAGCCTGAGACTAGGTAGTTGACAATGTTTGCGTACCATGGGTAGGCTGCTGAGACTCTGAGCGTATCGTCCCGAAGATAGTCATTGATGGGCAGATCCTGTTTATCCTCGATTTGCATTCTAGACAAGTGATCGGCTACCGAGTTTTCTACTCCCTTTTTATCTCTAATTTCTAGATCAAATTCTTGGAGTAGCAGGATCCATCTTATTAATCTTGGTTTAGCATCTTTCTTAGTGACCAGATATTTCAAAGCAGCGTGATCAGAATAAATGATCACTTTCGCTCCTACTAAGTAAGATGTAAACTTATCTATAGCAAACACCACAGCCAATAGTTCTTTTCAGTTGTTGCATAATTCAATTATGGCCCAGTTAGTGTTTTGCTAGCATACGAGATAGCATGATGTTTCTTATCTTTGGTCTGCCCTAAGACAGCACCAACAGCATAATCATTAGCATCACACATTATCTCAAAAGGAAGCGACTAATCAGGGGGTTGATTGATTAGTGCAGAGATAAGGGCTTTCTTAAGGAAGTGAAAAGAGTCTAAGCATTTATCATCAAAATCAAAGGGTGCATCTTTAGCAAGCAGGTTTGTTAAAGGTCTAACAATCTGAGAAAAATATTTTATGAACCCTCTATAAAAACCCGCATGACCAAGGAAACTGCGAACACCCTTGACATTCGTGGGGGTGGGAGCTCTTCTATGACCTCTATTTTAGCTCTATCAACCTCTATCCCACGCTGAACACTCTATGTCCTAGCACTATCCCCTCTCGAACCAAGAAGTGGCATTTCTTCTAGTTCAAGATCAAGTGCTTTTCTTGGCACCGTTGTAAGACACGATCCAGGTTCTCAAGATAATGATCAAAAGTTGTCCCATAGACTGAGAAGTCGTCCATGAAAACTTCCATGATTTCTTCGATCATGTCAGAGAAGATGGATCTCATGCACCTTTGGAAAGAGGCGGGAGCATTGCATAGGCCAAAAGACATGCGCCTATATGCATATGTCCCGTAAGGGCATGTGAACGTGGTCTTACTTTGGTCGTGGGATGGATTGGGATTTGATGGTGACCCGAATACCCATCAAGGAAACAAAAGAAAGAATGTTTGGCTAACCATTCCAACATCTCATCAATGAATGGTAACGAAAAGTGATCTTTCTTCGTGGCCTTGTAATGTTTCCAGTAATCTATGCACATTCTCCATCCCATGACGGTTCGTTGAGGAATTAGCCCATTGTTGTTGTTCTTAACGACAGTCATTCCTCCCTTCTTAGGAACTACTTGGACGGGGCTGACCTACTCACTGTTAGGAACAGGGTAGATTATGCCCACATGCAAAAGCTTCAAGACCTCCTTCTTTACTACCTCTCTCATCGCATTGTTTAGCCTCCTTTGAGGCTCCCTAGGCCACCATGGAGGGGTCGGTCTACCCCCCTATGGTAGGTGGGGCCTCCCTCCTTCTATAAGCATGGCCCACCTGTCATAGAGTGTGTTGGAGCTTGGTTTGGCCTTGGGTTGGTCAGTTTGCTTCCTTTGTGGGCCCATGGATACATGTGAGCTGAATATGAGCCGTTGAGAGAAAACACACACTCCATCCAAGGGTGAAGAACGACTCTGGAGTGTTTCCCATGGATCATGGCTAGTTTGGGAGGCTGGTGAGTCCTATAGGGGGTCGATGTCGACGAAGTGTCATCGGTAGTCTACCACGGGGCTCCCTGAGGTAGTAGATGATCGGTGAGGGCGCGCTAAGACCTATGAACCAGATGTGAAACACAAGACAAAAAACCAGGGTTTATCCAGGTTCGGGCCGCGAGGTGCGTAATACCCTACATCCTGCGTCTCTACTGCTGTATTGATGAGTACCGGAGTACAAAGGGTTAAGGCTCCGTTTGTTTCTGATTCTTTCTGCTCTGATTCAACTGATTATTCACTATTCCTCTCTCACTATTCATCACCTGATTCAACTGATTCATCTGATTCTGAAGCTGAAACAAACGCACCCTAAATGCCCCAGATCGTGGAGATCTGGGTTACAAGAGAGATCCTGGAGATCTGCTCCATATTGAGATGTGGTCTGCGTTGACCTGGTCTAAGGACCTCTGCCCCTCCTTATATATTCCAAAGGGACAAAGTTACAATCAAAGTAGCCTAGTTGGTACTATTGCTATACTGTGTGGTGCACGTCATGTGCCACACATCTTCATCTTGGGCTGGGTTGTCTTTGATGATGCGGCCCAAGTATAGCCGCGAGGGTATATGGGGGTCATATCCCCACAGTCGGGCAATTGTCGACGATATCCACTCGGTAGTCTACCACGAGATACCCCGAAATAGTAGATTTGCAGTGAGGGCGCGCTAAGACCTATGAACCGGATGTGAGACGCAAGACAAACAACCAGGACAGCCAGGTTTATCCAGGTTCAGGCTGCTCGGAAGCGTAGTACCTTACGTCCTGCGTGTCTGCTGCTGTATTGATGAAAATGGGGTACAATGAGGTGTAAGGTTAGATTTCCTAGATCGCGGAGATCTGGGTTGCAAGAGTGATCATAGAGATCTGCTCCATATTGAGGTGTGATCCATAATAGGATGATCTGGTCTGTCTAAGGACCTTTGCCCCTCCTTATATATTTCGAAGGGACAGAGTTACAAGTAGAATAGCCTATTTGGTACTAAAACCATGCGGTGCACGTCATGAGTCGCATGTCTTCATCTTAGGCTAGGCCGTCTTCAATGGTGCAGCCCAAGTATAGCCGCGAGGGTATATGGGGTCATATCCCCATAGCTAGTCCCCGAGCACCATGTATCTTGAGGGAGTCGCCATCTTGTCCTATGCCGAGCAGTGTAGATGTAGACCACATAGCGCCAACTAGTGAGGATATAGCTTTTCACGTCCTTAGGACGTGGGCCCATCTTAACACGTGACATGAAGTATCACTGGGATGCTAACATGAACCAATCATAGAGGTAAGGGTATCGAACCAAGAACAGAAGATAGGCCTGAGTCACCGCAAGGTGATGTGGGCCCACGTAGTCCCCAAGCTCGATAGAAGATAGAAGATGTTGTATTGAGCTTTTAAGAAAAAAACTCAACATAGCACTAACTGGTCCGTAGTCAGTGCCAAGTGACAAGTCAAATGCGTAGTCCCCAAGTAGGACCTAGACTGTAACACCTCTGGTGTTATATTAACTAAAACATGCCATGTCATCATATGCACTGCAAAGTATTCATGTTTAAGTCAACCTTAATGTGCATTAACTAAAATAAGTTTATATTTCATAGGTTGATTGGGTTTCTGGAATGTTTTGTCACATGAAATAATAAAACCCTATTTTTGAATGTCATCGCAAATGCTTAGTTTATATTCTATGTACTTGAGGTGTAAACCGTGTTTACACTAATGTCAAGCATAGTGTATAAGTCTAAGTCCAACCCTAAAAATGATTTCCATATTTGAAATTGAATTTGGATTCCAAAGCTTATTTCCAAGTCTGGCAATTCAAATTTAAATTCAAATTGGAAATGCTATAAAAGGTTTTTCAAAAGTCAACTTGGTCAACCAAGGGTGTCATTGGGTCAATGACCTAAAAATGTCCTTGGATGATGTTTTTGATCACTAATAACCAACCAATTAAGTTAGAAACCAAATCGAGTTTGAATTCTATTTCAAAAACCCTTTATTTCAAAACCTAGTTTCTCTAATTCAAAATCCATAAAGAATTTGAAGATACTCTAAAAAGAAAGTTTGTAGATTTTGACAAGAGCTACAAAGTTGGTATATAAAGTTTTTAAGTTTCCAAAAGAAATTTCAAATGAATTTGAAAATACAGTTTTTCAGCATTTGACCCCTTTTGATTTTAAAACCATAATTCAAAAATTATGCATAATTTTGGAAAATTTTGTATATGAAAAAGGTTTGGTTTGGAAATTTAAACATTTCATAGTTTTGAAGATTTTCAAGTTTTATTGAAAAATCAAAAGTAATTTCAAATGTTTGTTTCTAGGGTTTTATTCCCTTTTCAAATCTGAATTCAAATTTTAAAATCCAAACAGAATTTGAGGATGCTAGTTAAAGGAAAAGTGTATCTCTTGAAAAGTTATGCAAATGATATTTTTGGAGATTTTCAAGTTCTTATATAAATTTTACAGTAATTTGTATTTTGAAATGAATGGCATTTCTGTAATTTCTGCGAACAGTACCGAAACCTATCGTCGGCCGCCATCGCCGGCTTCTCAACGCGCGCCGCCGTCCACCGCCGCACCTGCTCGGCCGCCAGCGCACTCCTGGACACCCGAAACTTCGCCGTCGTCGTGTCGCCTGTCCGTGCGTCACCCTTGGCCTATAAAAACCGATCGGTCGCCGTCGTTTCTCCTCTTTCTTCTCCCCGCCGCCGACGACCTTGCTCCGCCGTCCGAATTCGCTATCGTCGCTCCATCATCACCCGATTGCTCTTGCCTTTAGCTCCGCCACATCCTTACAGTCAGTTTGAGCTAGTCCGTGTTTGCTCTCCTCGCCCGAGCTGCCCGCGCGCCGTCGTCTTCTCCACGGCCGGTCGCCGAGCTGCCGCAAGCTTTTTCGCCGTCGACCGCCGCACAGGGTGAAAATATATTATCCTTAACCCCGCTATCGTATTCTCCATGCTATCCTGCTCCTCATGCGCTTCTTGGCCGGCTGGATGGTGCACAGGAACTCCGGTGACGCCGACCTTGCCATCGGAGCGCCGCCGCCGTCATCACCGCCGCCATCCGCAGCTCGATTCAGCTACTCCGGGCCTCCATCAACGTGCGCATCAGCACCGTGGTGAGCTCCTGCATCTGTCTGCGCTATCAATTTCATTTTTCCCGCATGATAGTCGCCGGCCACCGTAGCTCGCCGCCGGCGTAGTGTTGCCAGCGCCGCCGCGCACGTAGCCGTCATGGCTGGAGTTCCCGTTTGGCCTCATTCTGTTGCCAAACAAGTTCGCCTGAGTGCGCTGCGTGTGTCCGTGTGGTCGTTGTCGTCGGAAACAGCTCCTGTGAGCTCCGCCGCCGCGCCCGAGCTCCGTCGCGCCGCCATGGCCGCCGGCGTGGGTGCCGCCGCCGCTCCGCCGCACCGTTAACCACCCTGATCGACTCCCCGTGCCAAGCTGAGCCCAGTGGTCCAAGTCCGGTCGTCGGAAACCTCGCCGACAGCGAGTAATCGCCGGTCAACCTCCGGCAGATCGTCGGTCAGCGCGGGAGTACTGTGCCGATTTTCTTTTTCTATTTTCAGAAAATAATTTAAATGCTATTTTCTTTGAAAAATCATAGTAATTCATATATAGCTCCAAAAATTCTAAAATTTTGTGAGTGTTCTTTATGATGTCATCTACCTAGGAAAAATATGAAATGCCAAATTTAAGTACTTTTTGCATATTTTAAAATTAGCCCTTTTAATTAAAAATAGACCTTCAATGATTTTTAATAAATAAAATAATTGGCTTTTAATTCTGAAATTTGTTTTGCCATCTAATTAGGCTAAGAGCTTTCTAAAATAAAAATTTGGGCTTAATTTGATAACTTTAATTTTTATGCCTTTATTAATGCTTTTAAATAATTAATTAATCCCTTTATTTGAATTTAATCATTATAGGATTTGTTTGACTTTGGGATTGATTGATGACCTTGGGTCATTAACCCTAATGACGTTTGGCACTTTAATTAATTGTTTGCGCTTACCTTAATCATGTCATTAGGGCTTAATTAATGTTATTTCATGTGTTTAATTAATTTCTTAAATGGCGTAGTTAACCCTAATGAGTTTTATAAGCGAAGTTTTGTTGGCTTGCAACTTTATCGTGAAGAAAAGTTGTACTCAATCCCTTAATCTGATCATGCATCCATCGAGCATCATGTTTACTATTCCATCATGTTAAAGGATATTAATTATCGAATAGGTTCCGTTAACGGAGAGTTAACGTTGTCGCCCAGATCCGAAGGAAGAGCAGATTCAGGAATCGGGAGTTGATCCAGAGTTTGAGACCGTCTACCTCGAACATCAAGGCAAGCCCCGGATGCATTCAAACCCTATTCTATTTATAAAAGTTTTATCGCTTCAGCTATGATATGTTGCATTAGGTAATAGGAGTTGAGTAAAACCTCACCAATTGCATTACCTGTCTTATTTCCTTATTCCTTGTTACCTGCTTTAAAAGATATGTAGTAACGCTTAGCCCTGCTTAATTAGTTAGTGTTCAAAAGTAAAAGAATGAAAAAGATGAGATTGGTTTTACTTGTTGGAATTTTGATGATAGTTAATAAATCGAGTCCGGACGGCTAACTTGCACTGGGAATGGAGTCCCTCTATAGTGTTTTCGTCTGTTGATGCCCTAGGTCCCGTCCGTTGGTGAACTGGTGATATCGAGAAATTAGAAATCCACATGCATGAAGTGGTATTCAGTGGGCCAGAGTCCCCACGTTTATCATGGAGTGACATATAGTGGGCCAGAGTCCCCACATATGTCATAGTGTGTTTTACTGTGGGGTTTAAGTTCCCACGTATCTCGGTACGCTAGGCCGAAGAGCTCACGTGTATCATGTGGTGATATATGGCTGCGGTTGTTATCCCGGTATATCGGTTCATCTGGGGTGCATCGGAGTTAAAGTCTCCGGTATTCCAGTGACCTAGGTCCCAGCTGGGTATGAAAATGGATTCGAATCGCCGTTGCTTCTCGCAGAAGAAGACTCGATCGGTGTTTATCATCGTAGTAACAACTTGAACAAAGATTAAGGTTTAATGATGAAGTTGGTTGATAATTGGAGCTAGTCCAAGAAAACTTTACTTTCTGTTAAGCCTTTCTGCAAAATTTCTTATCTCTCACAAGCCTTACCTTGTCCCTCTAGCCTGCATTTCTTGAGTCTCCACCTCTCTTTTTCGTCGAGTCAGTCTTGTTGAGTACTTTTGTACTCAGGGTTTGTTGAACCCTTGTTGCAGGTGAGCATCATGGGCAGGAATGCTTCGCATCCTGCTGCATGACAGTCGTCGAGGAAAGTGACGACGAGTAAGATGTTTAGCTCTTGGGCAGAGCTTATCATTTGGTATTGTAATAAAGTTATCTACTGCTACCCCACTACTATTATGGTTTGTACAATCTAAACTTATGCTTGTAAATATTTGAAGCTCAAAGGTTTGTAAACTTATGTTATTGTAAGTCTTCGCTATTTGATTCCGATGTATATTATTTATATCAAACTGTTGTAATACTGCAATGTCTCTTTATAACGATTGATCCTGCTTGGAAAATCGTGGATGATTCGGGATTTACCTGACAGACTTTTTAAGTCGTATGGAGCACAGTCATGGTTATTTGGAGTCTGTTTAGACAATAATCATGCGTGTGGGCCATATGATTTAGGAGGTTCTGCCACATAGACGGAGCACAAGCGTGATCGGGTCGAGGCACACCAAGAATGTACTGGTCCATAGACACCTCTGGGTGGCAAGTCGAATGCTCAGTCCCCAGGTAAGTCCTAGACAGAACACAGGCTCGATCGGGTCGAGGGACACCGAGAACCACTGGTCCGTAGACACCTCTGGATGGCAAGTTGAATGTGTAGTCCCCAGGTAAGTCCTGGACGGAACAAGGTGGTCATTTAGGTACCTGTCAAAGGGCTCTCTCTAGTCGGGCTGGGGAGGCGTTGCCTGCTCAGCTGGCTCATACGCCGGTAGCTGCTCATTACCATCGTCAGTTCCCTACTGGTCAGGGGAGCTTGGCTCGACCTCCTTAGCTTTGCCACTAAGCACCGCTATGAGCTGGTCGGTAGCGGGACTAGGCGCGGGTGCGTCATGAGCCTGATCAGGGAACGAAGGCTTGATCAAATGTTCGATGAATACACCAGGGGGTACCTCGACTCGAGATGATCCGAGCTTGGATAGCTCATCAGCGCCTGCGTTTTTGGCACAAGGTACATGGATAAACTCGAGCCCATAGAACTTATTCTCCAGCTTACGTATGTCGGCCACGTAGGCATCCATCTTTTCGTGGACAACGTCCCAATCCTTGTTGACCTGTCGAATGACCAAAGCAGAATCACCGTATACCAGGAGTCATTTTATGCCCAGCTCGACTGTGACACGGAGGCCATGGTGATAGAGATGAGTCTGTGCAGCACGTGACACCGAACCGAAATGATGATGACGAGTCCCCAAGCAGCATGATCGGAGACGAGGCCGAGTGGTGCGTGGCACCAAGCCGAGGCGACAATGACGAGTCCCCGAGCAGCATGATCAGAGACGAGGCTGAGCGGTGTGTGGCACCAAGCCGAGCAATGACGACGACAAGGCTGTGTGGTGTGTGACACCGAGCCGAACGATAATGATGAGTCCCCGAGCAGTGTGTGGTCGGAGACGAGGCTGTGCGGTGCATGGCACTGAGCCAAGCGATGGAGGCGAGGCTGTTTGGTGCATGACACTGAACCGAGCGATGATGATGATTCCCCGAGCAGTGTGTGGTCGAAGATGAGGCTGTGTGGTGCGTGGCACCGAGCCGAGCGACGGAGGCGAGGTTGTGTGGTGCGTGACACCGAACTTTGCGATGACAATAAGTCCCCGAGCGGCGTGTGGTCGGAAACAAGGCTGTGCGGTGCGTGGCACCGAGCCGTAGCGAGGAAGATGAGGCTATGCGGTGCGTGGCACCTAGCTGAGCGACGGAGGAGTCCCCGAGCAGCACGAGGTCGGAGACGAGGTGTGTGGTGCATGGCACCGAGCCGTGGTGATGAGCAGTTGGACCAACTGGGCGGTAAGCTCCTAGCAGCCCAACTGGTCGGCGGTGAAGTCCATGTGCCAGGTGGCGTGACCACCTGGACGATGATCCTTGATCTAGTCCCCGAGCGTATGGAGTATGCTCGGCAACCGAACCTTGTCTAAAAAATAAACACGAGTACATGATGTACAAATAATTGATCTCCGAAGAGAAAATCAGCAGGCTGATGTATTTTTAAGTAGGCATGTTTAAGTGGGCGATAAACATATGTATCGTTTTTGATATGTAATCGTATAAAAAATGTCGACAATTAAGTTTTGCCCCTGCCCTCGAAGCGAGCTAACTCCGTAGGTGACGTAGGGATGCGTTAGTGAACAGCGTAGGACCGCTAGGATCATTAGGTACCTAGTACCGTTAGAGAGAGACTGCCGAATCTCCTAGTGCCATGTAGCGCGGAGCTGTAACACATTATAAGAGGATCGAAGCAGTGCCTTGTCAAACTGTTCTCGGTGGGTAAGAAACAAAGTTTAATTATGACTTATACAGGACGCATGTATGACAGATTGATACATAGATGCAAAGCTATAATAGAAAAGGAGGACGATAAAATAATTTCTTAAATAAACTTGGCTTGTCTTTGAAGAAGCATTCTTATCATGGTCGAGCAGATGGACATGGTCGATCCAGCATGCCTCGGCGTGGCTGGCTTGATGTTGGGACCAGCCTCCTTGGCGACATGGTGTCGTTGTGCAGAGGCTTGCCGATGAGATCGACACGACGTAGAACAACGACGAGCATCCTTGATTCCTGGCAAAGTAACCATGTGCGTATGTAAATAGCCGAACATAGAGTATAGAATATTAGATTAGAAAATAAATACCAAGTGTTGACTTAGCTTTCTAGGCAAGATGTGTCGCTGATCGGTTCTTGTTGGAAAGTGCTCCGTATGTATATTTGCACAGAACGCATGCATACTTTACACGTTTGCTTGCTCGATGGTAAAGGCTGCTTTGATCCTGCGTGTTGTCGATTCCAATGTGTGGACGGAACGCCGCATAGCCAGAGCAGGGCTCCAATGGCCATCGCAGCGCTTGCTGCTCGGGTAGACTGCAGCCAGATTTGGTTACGGGCGGCTTGAGTGGTGGTCGGTCCGAGACCAGATTGGATCTGGGCAGCCTGAGTGGTCTGTACGACTCGTATGTCCGTGCCGACGGTGATGAACGGTGGTGAAACCGTTCTTGGCAGATCGATATGAACCAATCCGCCAAGGAGGCTGCCAACGAGTTGCCAGAGCAGATTTGTCGGCAAGATGGTCAATGACATTGGTGCAGAAGTGGGCTGCACCGCCTCCACAGTTTCGGTGGTCGTCACTACACCGGTGGTTGGTGAAAATCACCGACGGTGAAGGTCAGACCCGCTCGAACTCCATGAAAGCAGGGAAGAAAACCATCTGGCTCGCCTCATGATCAGATCGCGCAACCCTACCTGGCGTGCCACTGCCGACGATATCTACTCGGCAGTCTACCATAGGATACCCCGAAGTAGTAGATTTGCGGTGAGGGCACGCTAAGACCTATGAACCGGATGTGAGACGCAAGACAAACAACCAGGACAACTAGGGTTTATCTAGGTTCAGGCCGCTCGAAAGCATAATATCCTACGTCCTATGTCTCTGCTGCTGTATTGATGAGTACCAGAGTACAATGAGGTGTAAGGTTAGATTTCCCAGACCGCGGAGATCTGGGTTACAAGAGAGATCCTGGAGATCTGCTCCGTATTGAGGTGTGATCCGTAACACGATGATCTGGTTTGTGTAAGGACCTCTGCCCCTCCTTATATATTCCCCGTGCGGTGCACGTCATGAGCCGCACGTCTTCATCTTGGGCTGGGCCGTCTTCGATGGTGCGGTCCAAGTATAGCCGCGAGGGTATATGGAGTCATATCCCCACAACAACCCACTAGGTGGGTCCCACTGACCCATTTGTCCCTATTTCCTATGGAGGTGATCGAGGAGAGGGCCTGGAAGTTCGTGTAGGACAGCAATAGCTATCAACCTCATAAGCCCTACTCCATTTACCTCGTTGCCCTTTAGGAGAAAATACAACTCGGGGACTAGCCTACTACTAGCCCCCTATCACAAGACCTACACCATTCGCTAAGAGAGATCACAGAACAAGCCCGAGGGCTCGTCAAGCTCGCACACCAGCAATCCCATAGCTATAAAGAGGAGGAGAAACTCAAGAAGACTAGAGGTGAACGAGGAAGCAACGGACACTAGGAAGCAGTATTTATAGGCCAAAGATGGGCGTATGAAGACCAAGTCCATGAAAGAGAAAAGCATCAAAAGCAATGATAGCCATGTGAAGAAAATAGAACTTTGAAGCGACTGAACAAGCACGTGGGGTCACGACACAGGCGATAGGAGGACAGGCATGCAGACTGAAGCCATCAAGAGCACTTGCAAAGCTCACGGGCGAATAGTAAAAGTTAATACAAGGCAAAGAAGGCATATCCAACAGCACATTCTAGAAAAGTATAAAAGCAATAAAGGCACTCAACAATCAATGGCACTCCAGTGAAGAACTACATCGGCAAGGAACTCCAGAACCCTTTCCCGAGTTCTTTCATTTTAAAAGAACCCGGAAAAGGTTCGGGAGCTGCAGGAGTACCCCGCACCTAAGGCACTTTTCAAATTATTCAACAAGACCCTCCAGCCTTTTGCTCCAAAAAGCAAGAGGCTTGGGGGCTACACTCACTGAGTGTAAATTTATCAAAATTTGCACTCTGCGAAAAGACAAAGACGAAGATCAGAAGATGAAGGCTACGACTAGACCCTCCAGCTTTTTGTACCAAAAAAACAAGAGGCTCAGGGGCTACACTCAATGAGTGCAATTTTTCCCCAAAGAACCAAGGCAGAAGCAGCAAGAGGAAAGAGCGCCCCAAGATTTTCCCTCGAAAGAACCCGGCTTCCAAGTTCCAAATCCTAGAACGCTTGGGGGCTTGTCGATGGAGGATACCGGAGGTTCCCCAAGAAGACGGAATACGGACGAAGGATCGAATAACCCGCCGCTCGATTCGAGTACAACACGGACTAACACGACGTGAGGATTACCATATCTTAGACGGATTGTAATAGAAAAGAGGACGAAACACTTAATTTAAGACTCGTTCCTAGAATTCGACTAGGAATCATAGAACCCGCAACCAGCCTCGCCCCATATAAGGCTGCTGTGGGTACCCCTTGTAAACAACGCGAAGTACACAACACAACACAATCCCTCATACTCATCAATACAACGCAACAGGCTCACACCGACTGGACGTAAAGGTTTTTACTCGATGCAAGTCAAGGGCCTGAACCAGTATAAAATCATCTGTCTTGTCAAGCTTGTTGCCGCAACCACCAAGTTCCGCAGTCTGCCAAGCTCCTCCGAACAAAAACACCCTCCCGGTTACCCCGGTGGTGGGTTATTGGTGATAAAACGTCGACAGATGTCAACATCCTTCATGGCCTACGAGCTCTCATGCCAAGAACGATGCTCCCTATCAAAGCATCCAAGAACAATAAGAAAGAATAAAAACAGAACCTTGAAGAGAGAAACAAGCAAGTCATGAAGCAGAACTTTTAAGGAAAAACAACTTGGCAGGAAACGAATACCTGCAATTTCGGCCTTCAAGGCCTGGATCTCATTGACAGCAGTCTTTGCCGCCTCCTCTCGATGACGCAACTCCTCAAGTTGAGCTTGGCGTGCAGCCTTGGCAGCCTGACGGTGCTCCCGTTCACGCACCAATCCGATTGTACTTGAGCAAGTTCTTTGTGAACCAGCTCAACGCTATCCACAAGAGTCGTAGTTGTCGTGGCCTCAGCAGGACCAAAGAGAAGATCCTGATCCAGCAACAAATACTGAAAATAAGAGTCAAGGAATCAGAAAAGAGCCAAAAGTAGGAAGGACAAAAAGAAGGAAAATCAAAAGAAGTGCTCATATCTACCATGCCACCAAATCTGGTGACAAACTCACCAAAACAAGCCTTCAACGCCTCCAAACAACGAGGATGGCTCAGCTCCGGATCAACCAGAGACAAGGAAGCTTCAGGTGGTGAAGCAGGCATTTGTAAGCCCTCGCCCCCTCCACCAACAACACCAAAATCACCAGCAACTGATGAAGATATCAGCTCGGCAAGCAGCAACTCAACATTTGTCACGATGGGCTCCTCTACAAGAGTAACCACCGGCACCAAAGGACTCAACCCACGATCAACAGTGACCGTGGGGCCAACCAGAGATTCAAGGCCTACAAGCAAAAGAGCAAACAGTCAGAATACAAAGCCAAAAAATAAGTATTTGAGCAAAACATACAAAAAAGTAACAAACACTCACCCGCTGAAGAGTCTTGGTTTTTTAGCTCATCCTCGGGGGCTTGATGAGCACCCGGACCACCCGAAGAACCCATGCTACTAGAAGAATCCGTAGTGCCAAATCTGCAAGCAAAGGGACATAATGCAATGAAGAAAAAGAAGAATGAACCCAAAAAGCAGAAGAGAAACAAGTAATTACCTCAGAGGACATTTAAAAGAACCCACTTTCTTCCTAATAGGAAGGATGGGCACAATAACTGAAGCAAGGCCCTGAGCAACCAAAGTCACAATAGCAGCAAGAGAAGGTGAAAGCAATGCACTCTCCCGAGACCCTCCACTCGCCTTTAAAAAGAAAGAAAAGAAAATCAAAGACAAACCAAAAAAGCCAAGAAAGCCACAAAAGAACAAGACAAAGATCACTTACTTTTTACAGACAAGGGGAGTATTTGCCACCTCTTCCTCGGTCTCATCAAGGAGTATATTTCTCCCATCTGCAAAATAAAACAAAGAGGACGTGAGAAGTGGCAAAAGAGAAAAACAAAAGAAGAACCCAGAAATAAGCTCACCTACAATAATATTACCTGTGACCGGAAGAGAACTCGAAGCCATAGTACGCGCCTTTTTTGTCGCTGACTCGGCAGCATCACGCGGCACCCTTTTTCGCCTAGGATCAAGAATCATCTCAAGAATCTTGGGGTGTGGTTGATAAGGCACAAGTTGAAATTGGCCGTCACGAATAGAATAACGAGTATGAAGACGATCAAATTCAGGAAAGACATACTGTTTCTTAGGAACAACAGAAGAACCCACCTGATCTCCATCATCAGTAGGATCAGCCTAGGCATCGGCAGCAAGTTGGATCACGAAATCCCAGCCAAACCCCTAAAAGCAAAATCAGCAAGGCATTAGCACAAGCAAGTAAAAGAACTCAGATGAATAGAAAGCAACAAAAGAAAAGCTTACTGCAGGAGGCGGGTTGTTAGATTGATATTCCTCAACAAGAGGAGGGATATAAGGGACGTCAGCAAGAACAAATTTCACGCGTTGCATCAGCTCCTCCTCGGTCAACTTTACATCCGGTTCGATTCGAGATGAATCCTCAATATCAGTGTACTCGAAGCCCAAATGCTCCCTCTGCATGAGACGTTACACAAAATGACGGATAAACCCGGCCACCAAACCCTGGCTGGTAAGACCCTTCTCCTTTAATACTTGAGGCAAGTAAGAAAAGGCCGAGTGGCCAAAACCTTAGCCTTGGAAAGCTTTTTGACCAGATATCAGAACTAGTCGGAGGGACAGAAAGATCAGAAGAGAAATAAGGAGTAGGTTTGGGGACATAGATCCACTTGTCAGCCCAAACCATCTTGTCATAGAAGGAGAGAGTGAAGAACTGGTTACCCATCCCTTGGCGACACTAAATTGTGTAGCCATTGTGAAATTACCGCAACTGGTAAATTGCCAATGGTGATAATGGCAACGTTAATATTCCAACGGGAAGAAAACAGAGGATTTTGATATAGATTTCTTTCCTATCCGGTCGCAAAGGCAACCAGAGCGAAAGAACTCAACACCATCACATCCTGCAAATGACCCAGGAAGGTACAGCTACAAGGATATTTTACAACAAGTACAACAATCAGAGAATCCGAAAACACCAAAACTGTATCGCCAGTACTATACTTCAATTCCATACAAGAAGAGAACCCGCGGGCACACGAGAAGACTAACACATCGTCGAAGTACAGCATGAAAGAACTCGATACATCCAGATTCGCAGAAGAGACAACCATGCAGCAACATTTCAATCAACAAACAACTCGGTCATCAGCAGGAGACAAGTATAAATAACACTCTTTTTTATCACACTGATCAAGAAGATACTAGGGATTACAACAGGGTACAAGTGGATACAAGATATGATAGATTTAGAAAAGAAAGCAAATGAAGTCATTTAACGTGGTTACAAAGAACCCAGCGGAATTCAAGATTACTAAACCTCCACCAAGATTCAATGTAACCAAGCAGGAAACAACCTGGATAACGCGTTCACCGAAGAAAACTTGCATCCAAGATTGCTATAACGGGCAACAGAAGCAGTACCAAGTTCATGGGAGTAACAGCCACATCGCTGTCTGCAATGCCCGAAGAATCTGATATCCCCTCCCAACACATGCTAATCTACGCTGAAGCACCAAAGTGACACAACAGCGGACAAGCCAGTGGCGGATACATAGTGACTTGTCAATGTAGTCAGCCGACTGCATGCTAATCAACTCCGCGAGGACAAAGAAGATGATTGAGGAGAGGCTTTTGAAGTTCAAGTAGGGTAGCCATAACTACTAACCTCTCAAAGCCTACTCCATTTGCCTCGATGCCCATCACGAGAAGATACTACCTGGGATTAGCCTGCTACTAGTCCCGATCTCAAAACCTACTCCATTCACTAAGAAGGCTACAATGGGCATAGAACAAGCCCGGGGCCTCGTCAAGTTCGCACAGTAACAATTCCATCACTGAGCAACAACGAAGATGCAAGTGATTGAAAGAAAGAGGCACCAGGAAGCAATATTTATAGGCCCAGCTCGGGCGCATGAAGACCAAGTCCAAGCACGGGGGAATAGTACCGCATCAAGAGAAGCACAGGAGGACAGCTATGCGCGAAGAAGACATCAATGACACCTGCACAACCACGAAAAAAAGACGCTAGAAGACAAGAAAACATATCCGGAGGATATTCCATGAAGCAAAGTACAAAAGAACAATAAAAGTACTCAACAACCAGCAACAGGACAGCGAAGCATTCAAAAACCCTTCCCCAAGTTTTTTATCCTTAAAAAGAACCTGGAAAAGGCTCGGGGCTTGCAAAGTACCCTCCACTAAAGACAACTTTCAAAATTTCATCAAGACCCTCCAGCTTTTTTGTTCCAATAAAGCAAGAGGCTCAGGGGCTACACTCACTGAGTGCAATTTTTTTCAAAATTGCACTCTGTGAAAAAGAAGACGACTACCGGGAAAGGAAGATTATGCTAGATCCTCCAGCTTTCCATAAAGCAAGAGACTAGGGGGCTACACTCAGTGAGTGCAATTTTTAAATTGCACTACCGGAAAAGACGAGATGACCATAGCAGAAGAAGAGAAAAGCATCCCAAGATTTCATCTCAAAAGAACTCGGCTTCCGAGATTCGAAGCTTGAAATGCTCGGGGGCTTGTCGATAGGGGATACCATAGATTCCCCACAGATAAGGAATATGGGATAGTGGACCCAGCCAAAGGTCCCACCGCCTGACAAAAGCAAGACACGAAGCAACACGATGTGTGATTTTCCGTATCCTAGGAAAGAGTACGAAACTCTTAGCTTAGGACTCTATCATAGGATCCGACTAGGAAACATAAAGCCCGCAGCAGGCCCTAAGGGCTACTGAGAGTACCCCTTGTAACAAGAACGCAATACTCAATACTCATCAATACAACACAACAGGATAACGCTGACTGAACGTAAAGGTCATTACTCGACTCATAGTCGACAGCCCGAACCAATATAAAAACGTCTGTCCCATTCGACTTGTTGCCGTAACCGTCGAGTTCCGCAGTTCGTCAAGTCCCTCCGAATAAAAACACCCTCCCGAGTACCTCAGTGGTGGGCTATCTGTGATAAAGCATCGACATTTGGACATTTGCCCAAATTTCTTGTTATGAAATCCGAAAAATGAATAAAAATAATGTTTTAGCAATGGCCATCTTTTATAATGTTACTAGACATATTTCACTCCTGGTCGTGTTCAACACCATATTACACGGTGTCATGTAATTTCGCTATTTATATAGTCATGGTCCAAATTAACTCATAATTCAGTATCATTGTCAGGCCCAATCAGGTTCTAAAATTACCTTTCAATTGCCCAATTGAAACTGTGGGTCCGCTATAACTCACAGCACGCCTGGCCCACCGACCAGCGACCCGTACCGTACAGTCAAGAACTCTCGAGCGCCGGATCTCCTCTCTTGTTGCCTCGTGAAGCTAAATCCATTCAATTCCACAGCTGAAGGCCTCCTTTCATTCAAAATCTCTCTCTCCCTCTCCCTCTCCCTCTCTCTCTCTCTTGCACACACACAGGAGGCAAACCATGGCGGAGTTGCCGCTGGCGGCGGGGCTGATGGACCTTCGCAACTGCAAGCTCTCCCCGAAGCCACCGCCGCCGCCGGCTCTGCCACTCCCCGCGCGCCGCCGCACGCACGCAACCGCCACGGCTACGACGTCCCCGTCCCCGCGCCGTGCGGTCCCCGAACTCCACTCCACTACCGGTAAGTGTTATTTGCTTTGCTTTCCACTCCCTTTCCCTTCGTCTCCGTCTCTGAATTGGGCGTGCTGTCGCTGCGCGCAGAGCTGGCGGACGGGAGCATCGTCTTCCGCTTCGGACATCCTAAGTCCGAGGTGCTGGGGACGGAGCCGGAGCCTGACTCTGAACATGGAGTAGACGGCGCGCGAGTGGGCGCCACGGCTGGAGCTGAGGCGCCGCCGAGCCCGAATGCCGCAGCCGAGGACTCGCCGACACCTCCACCCCCTGACGCCGGCGCGGAAACCGGTGCTACTTCCGCCGCGCTTGAGGAGGCACTGGATCAGGAGGCAGGTTCCAATGCTGATGTGAGTGGTGGCTTGGATGAGGCGATGGGGACGGCCGGTTTGGAGGACTCCGAGGCCGCGTCGGAAGGCTCCACCGCGCAGGATTTCGACACCGACGTTGAGACGGAGTCCAGCGGCTCCAGCAACGACGAGCAGAGTGCTGAGTTCGGCGTCTCCATACCACCACCGGTATGAAATGCTCTAATCTTCTGAATTTAGATGAGATGCGTAGTTTGTTGTATTTATCATGAACGTCTATTCTGTTTCATAAATGCATTCCCCTAACTAAACTAAAGTGATGAATTCTGGGAAAAAATTAAACAACTGCCAAAAAAATGTTATTTCTCACTGAAATAATGGTAAATTTCTGGTGTTGAGTTCAAAGTGTGGAGTTCTACTTTGAGGATTTCTTCCTGATTCATGCTTGTGATGAAGTGCAAAGTGCAAACTTAGAACTAGCGAATCTTGAAAGATGCGGTTGATTAGAACATCTATGCTTTTTAAAATTGTGAACGCAAGCATCAAGCTTTTATCGCAAAGTCCCTTTTTTCCTTCCATATTTCTTAAGCTCACTGACAGACATATCTTTATTTTACTTTTGGAACAAGTAGCTGTTATACTGTCTCTTTCCCCTTCTGTTCACATTCTCGATCATGTTTTATATCATGTATCGTTGTCGTGATATTTTTGTTTGGTTCATTCATCACATTGTGATCGACCATATCCTGTAGCTTGCAAGGGACCACACCTTCAACTAAACGACATCAGTTGACACATATGTATATTTAAATACTATAGCCTGTGGACTTTGTGTACAAAATGGCAAAATCATGGTGAACATTATGTGGCTTGTGAGCAGAAACCTTGTGCATTGATGTCATTGTATGGACATCTGTTGGAGTATTGGATTGGACTTGAATTTTTACATGTCTGGGGCTAACATTCTTGATTTCATCCTATAGGAACAAGTTAGCAACAAGACAGATTGGAAAAATGACACTTCAGAAGCGAAGAGTTCTGATAGGTAATCTCTGTCTACTCTGATTTTAAGTGTTCCAAACCATGTTGCTGTCAGTAATAAATTACTATTCTGTAATGGCTTGTACTCTTTTTATATGTGACACAGGTTTTTGTTTTTCTTCATTTAATTATCTCTGTCACACATCTATTTTACAGGGTTTCCTGAGCTCTATGCTTGTATTTCAGAACTTAAAAAAACATTTTCTAATGTTTCAATTCCGATCTAGGATGATTCCAGTAGCTCACTCGGCACATGTGTTATCATCAGGTGCAGCAATATTGCCTCATCCTTCAAAGGTAAAAACTGCTTTCATATTCTGCTTTGGTCATTTTGTGAAATATTTAATCAATCTATTACTTGTCACTAATTGACAAGAACTTTTACCTGTGAGATCTCAATTCCTATCTTGCTTTGTTAAGTAAAGTTCCACATTCTAATCTTTATGAAAGGTTGGGAAAAAATTCATCAAAAGAGTACCTAGATTATAGGAGAAGACTCCCCTATAACTTTGAAAATAAGGAGGTGCCAAGCTTCGAACCCGGGTTGGACGGGAGAGTCCCGGAGCTCACCCCTCTAACCGGTCACACCGTGAGAAGCTTGGCAATTCATCAAAAGAGTAACCTAACCCAACTTTCCTGATGCTTAAGTTGTGAACTTATGATATTTTTATACCCATTTACAGGTAACAACAGGTGGAGAAGATGCATATTTCATTGCAGCCAATGGCTGGTTTGGTGTAGCAGATGGAGTTGGCCAGTGGTCACTTGAAGGTAAACCTCATAATTTTTTTCATGCTCTGATTGTTAGTCCAAACTATGAACTATGCTCGAACTTATGGGCACCAAGTTTCTTCACTGCAGTTCTATGTTGATAGAGCAGTTCGTTTCAAGGAAACTATTCATTATCTGTCAGATTAATAGAGATTTCTATTCTTTAGAGAAAACAAATAGGTGTGGAACAAAATTTTCTGAGAGTGAACCTTGTTAATTGGATAACTAATAGTAGGATGTTAAGCAGAATGTTCTTGAGTACTTGGTACTGAATGGTCTGTGGATACGAGATGGAGGGGTATGCACTGTATAGGCTGTGGAGAAATATGAACTAATAATCTGACATGACATTGACATACAACAAGAAAGAAAATTCTAAGTTCTTTTACATAATCCCTCCGTCCCTAAATAACTGTCGCTGTTGGTGTGCGTGCCACCGGTTTGACTTGATTTTTAAAATATATTTAGTCAAACTTGTCTCTCGGAAAGCGAAAACAATAGTTATTTAGGGACAGAGGGAGTACTATGAAGCAACCTGGATTAGAGGATATACTCTGAAGCAACATGTTCTAAACAGGGCTTGAACATATTTTGCATCTTGCCTTTTTCTTATAGCCCCCTAGGAAATTTATAATACCCCATTTGGATGTAGATATTCAACCTCAGAATTTTGAATTGGTATTGAGTAGCTCATAATGCAGCTGTTAGGATGGTTAATAATTCAGAATTGGAATCCCAACACGCCTTCTACCCCGACAAGCCACCCACGATGCGCTGCCCATCGCGCCTCCACCTCTGGTGTGGTGCCCCCGATGCATCTCCGCCGTCTTCCCCATGGCCGTGCCTTTCCCTTCTTCCCTATGGCCAGCGGCCAGCGGGCCCTTGATCTCTGTGGCCAAATGTTGGCAAGCCCCTCTCTTCACCGTGGTAGGTGGTCCTCCTTTTTCCACATGACCAGCGCCGATTTCTAGGATTCTAAAACCCAATTTAACAGTCATCCAAACAACAGAAATTTGAATCGTGCCCAAATTCAATACCAAGGCTTGATATCTACATCCAAACAAACCCAAGGGTCAAGATTCAAGAGAATTGAAATTCTTTGTTTTAATGTAAATTACAGGCAAGTCCTTAGTGAAAATCATCTTAAGCTTCATTGCATTTAGTTTATAATAGTTTCAGCCAATTCAATGCAAAGTGATTTGAATCAGTTGCTGTCAAATACAGGATAATGACAAGACCAGAAATGTCAGTCTTAGAAAATGACTATCAAGCTGCAATAACTCCATTTTCTTTTACTCATTTAATTAACAGTCTAAAGCTTTAGCCTTCAAGAGAACTTGCTTGTTATAGAATCAAATAAGGATTTGAAGGTTGCTTTTAGCATCATACTCTAGGAGAATGAAATGCAAAAATGTCAAGGATTTAAGGCTCCAAACATAATTTATTTGTCAAAATTTCAAAGTTGGAAAACACAGTGAGTGCTGATGTAAATTCTGTGCTCAGGAATCAACGCAGGTCTTTATGCAAAAGAACTAATGAATGGTTGTGAAAAGTTCATAACTGAGAATCAAGGGGCTCCAGATCTTAGACCTGAGCAAATTCTTTCGAAAGCAGCAGATGAAGCATGTTCACCTGGTTCTTCCACTGTATTAGTTGCTCACTTTGATGGCCAGGTCTGGTTTTTCGATGAACACTTTCCAATTTTTCTTATTTACCATTTTCATGGTGCTCACTGCACTTGTCAATGTTACAGGTCTTTCAAGCATCAAATATTGGGGACTCTGGGTTTCTGGTGGTAAGAAATGGAGAAGTGTTCAAAAAGTCTAAACCCATGGTTTATGGTTTCAATTTCCCACTACAAATTGAGAAGGGAGATGACCCCTTAAAGCTTGTACAGGTGCAAACAATGACCAACCCTGGTAATCGTATTCAACCACATGAATAGTTAAATATTAACTTTTGGGCTAATATTTCATTCTTGTTTCAGAATTATACTATTGATCTAAAGGAAGGCGATGCAATTGTGACGGCAACCGATGGCCTTTTTGATAATCTATATGAGCACGGAATAGCTGGAATTATCTCCAAGTCGTTACAGGCAGATCTAAAACCAGCGGTCAGAATCAACTGTTTTCGTAAATAAAAATGTCCAATACGAAACAAAATGACTCAATTGCAATGGTTGTTCTACTTGCAGGAGATTGCGGAACTTTTGGCTGCAAAGGCCCAGGAAGTAGGGAGGTCTGGAGATGGGAGAAGCCCATTCTCAGATGCAGCTCTCTCGGTCGGGTACCTTGGCTATAGTGGGGGCAAACTGGATGACATAGCCGTCATTGTATCGATTGTCCGGACATATGAAGTTTAAGTTATATAAGGGTAAGATAAGATGACTGCACGCAGAGAAGCTCATGTTTTGTGGAAGGTCAACATCAAGCAGCCAAGCGAGTTGCTCCATCATTAGCCTATACTGCTAGAAGGTGCAGCTATGTGGTGATTTCTGGAAAGTTCAGGGCCTATGCAAGAGCATCATACATCATGCTCGATCATCAATAGGCGGGTCAATAGCCAATGGGCAACAGAATTGTAGCGAAGCTCCTCCCTGTTGCCCTTGCCCAGTGCAGCATTTTGATTTTTGGTTTCGCTATGAAAATAGCATTTAGATATTGCCCTTGTCTGTGTAACAATGTCATGTATGCAAGAACCTGTCGATAGGAACTGATCATCAATAAGCAATACTGATTGTAACTTGCAAAGGTAAAGTAAAAAAGTTAGAAATATACTCTTCTCGTTCCAAATTGTAGTTCACTTAACTTTTTTTGTGCATGCTATGTAACTGGATAAATAATATAGCTAGATACATAGCAAACCAAAAAAGTTAAAGTGAACTACAATTTGGAATGGAGGGAATATTTACCACCCCTTCTGAATTCAGCATTAGTATCAGTTTGCCAATGGATTGATGGATGTTGCGAGCTTATAAGCAAAGGTGGATCAACAACTGATCAAGGGCATGACCTGTAATTGTAGGCGAACTCCTGCGCCATGTCTGGTACGGATGCTGCCATGCTGCCCCTACAATTTCTTCTGCACTTTCTTCTGAAGTTCCATACTTTTGCCTGTCCTGTAGGCGGCTGGCTCTCTGTCTGACCTAATTTTCTTGTAGAATTTTGGACAGCGAGCCTTTCTTTGGTGGAAGAGACTATGCTAACAGGAAATTCAATGTTGGGGAATTCAATCTCTGTCCAAGCTGGAAGAAAAATTTGAAGTCTCTATTCCCACTGAAATTTGCAGGAGGCGTCGTCCCTGACCATAATATTCCAACATGCAAAATAATTCTGGTAGGATTCTCGTCCTCATATCGATACATCCAGGAATATAGATGACAATTAGAATTTAATATAAAACTAAGTTTTACTTTTTTTAGCATCAACGTATAATTGATGATTTGATACACAACATAAATATATATACATACTAATATACTAAAGAACACATCATAAGGTGTATATGAAAAATGGACGGAGACATAGGGATTTGGGACGGAGGACAGAACCATCCAGTTTTAGAATACCCATGGGGAAAAATTGTCCATGTCTCTATTGGGAATTTTCCGTTAGCAATCAAGCACCGTTGATATCTCTATCATCTACTACATATCAAATGTATTTGTCAACCATCTATTAAAAATATTAATCAACTAAGAGTTTAAAAAATTAGGCTAGATTCTTCTATAAGCTCTATCACACAACAAATAAATAAAGGTTTCATTCTGCATACAGTGGATAGCATGTACACAATCTAGTCTCATGAATACCAAAAATGAGTCAAATCTAAAATCTAAAAAAGAAAGAGTAGATCATCCATGCTTTTTTTTTGTGAATATAGATCATCCATGCTTGATCTTCCTCCTTACACTTTTCCTTCGTGTGGCCTCCTGTTATTTCTTCATTGGGCTCAGAGGAGGCGGCTTATTCCCACACTTTTGCTTGATCCCTCCTTTGCATCCATCCTATCTTGTGGACATTAGGGGATGCGAAACTCTTCACTTGTGCTCAAGCATCATGTTGTTCTCAGGGGCAAGGCCGATGCAGGCCCGCAAGATGTTCTCCAGCATGGCCCTCTGCTTGGCCAGAGCATTCACCACTGGTGTACCAGGGGGTACCTGTTTAAGGAACCAATTTACTACACATATTGCACTGTGAATACATTATAAATCTTTCTGAGCAACTAAACTTAAGGAAAATCCTAACTGTAATGCTGTAGTTATGAACTACCTACATTCTCAAAATGAGATCCAACATAGAAGGAACTAGGCGTTTTTCATTAATATAAGAAGAGAAAATAGGCACCTAAATTGAAGCCGAGACATGACTTAAACCTAGATGGTTGGGTGCTCGACCACACCTGCTTACATCGGATCATACATTCTCATATTTTAATAGTATTGCCTTACAAACTTTCTTTGTTCCCAATATAAACCATTTGATAACATGCATTAATAGACAATAAAAACAATCATGATGCTTTGATTCTGAATTCTTTGATACACTATTTTTAGTATAAACATGATGAAAAAAAATTGTATCAATTGCAAACAAAATGAAACGCTTACAAGAGGAGCCTTGCTGAGATAGCTCAAAATTGTGGCGACGGGATGGAATGAGTGGAACTTATCCTGCACAAAGAGCAAAGGGAGAACGATGTATTTTCATTCACACATTAGTTAGTGCAGCATATACGCTATGCAGTGAAGCATATATAGATTAATATGGCCCATCATCTGTTACCTGCCCTTCGGCCTTGAGCTGAATCCGAGTGCTGAGCTCAGCTAGGAGCACCAAGTCAAGGATGATCGGCGCAGCGAGAAGCGAATCCTCACAAGTGTTGTGCAGCACGATGGTGTTCTTGCCGCCCATGAAGATCTCAGAGGTATATTCATCCATAGCTCTCTTGCTATCACCTACATAGGGGATGTACTGCAAAAGGGGTATCAACTTTGAGTAACAACCAAACATAAGTGTGGCATGGATAGACTCATTCACACAAACAACTAGTCAACGGACCTTGATCACGATTACGTGATCAGGATGTTCATCGAGTTTGTAGAGGATGGGATTGCTAGCAACCATGTCGTCCACCACGCTGCTCTTGGAGATCTCTTTAGACCGGAAGATTTGCGGGGCAGAGAGATTCATGCCGTCATTGTTTCCAAGGTGGTTATAGCTGGCAATTGAAGTAGGCTACAATGGCACAAACACAAAAAAATCCACCTTATTATCTGATTTGCCAATAATGATAGAATATTCCTGAATTTCAAAGACAATTCATCTTAATCACATGGTCGCAGCAATAAACAAGGAATATATATGATGGTACCTTAATCCCAGCTCCAACAAGGAAATCGACTAATACAGACTTCATCTTGGTCTGCCCGCTCTTGAAGTCATCGCCTCCTATCACCGAATTCTTTTTCATGGCAAGCTCCATCAGCCCTGTGCATGAACAGAATATTACTACAAGCATGGAACAAGGAATGCGACACCAAATACACATGTATAATTTTGTCGAGCAGCGCTACGCACCGGGGACGAAGGTGTTCTGAGGGCTTCCATTGACGAATGGAACACCTTCTAGGACACAGGCTATTGCATACAAGGTGGATGGTGAGATCTCTGCTTCATTCTTGTCCAACGAAGCCAAGAGGTTGTCCATGGTATCGTTAAGCCCTGCAACAACGTTGCTATACCTCTCGGTGTTTGCTGTCCATAGCACAACTATCTTGTCGACCTTTGTTTTTTCCTTGAACTCCCTGCATAGTGCATGAACCGTCCCCATGATTAAGTTCATAACAATCCTCATCATTGGAAAAAGAGGAGTACTTATATTTTCTTGAGACAATGAATTCACCATTGTGGGTATGGGTTCCTATCTTATGTCAGTATTCTATGTTTTGAGTTTAAGGATTTAAGTACCTGATGTCCTTCTTGATCTGCTCCACCTGCTCTTTCTTGGTTCCCTTGATGATATTGTTAGCACGGGCACCTTGGTTTGCGGCAACGAAGTCTGGGTTGAAAATGCCGGCAAGTGGCAGCATGGATTCCATGTAGGGCCTGAGCTGCTTTTGAAGATGAATGTCTAGGACCTTGGCCCTGGCCATGGCGTCAGCCATGTTCAGATCGCTGATGTCCCATCCACCAAAGACGATAGAGTTAGGGTTAACCTGCATGATTCAAGCAATACATTACCACTATTGAGGAAAGAACTGGGTACGTATCACAGAACAAAACTGATATTTTGTTGAGGAAAATTACACATAATTATGTATGGATCCTCGTGTGCTTAGGTAATTAATTTAGATCCTGATTTACTTTGGTAATTAACTACCATCTATACATTTTTGAACTAGAAATATTGAAGAAAGGGAATGGGTACCAGTATCACAGCGTTGCACATAAAACTAACAGATCGAGGAAAATAAACACATATCTAATTCAGATCCTCATTTGTTTGGGGTCATTAATTAGGATACTGATTTGCTTCCATAGTTAACTAGTACCATCCAAGCACTATAAATAATAAATAGAGCACTGTACAAACTTTGTACTAGTGCATTCATGGATTGTGCACGTAACCGGGAATGGTTATTATAGTATCAATAATTCTGATGCAGCCAGTGATCAGAAAATGTAGAGAGAGGATCACACACCATAGGCACGAGGCTCTTGAAAGGCGCGTAGACCTCCTTCCCGTTGTGGCTGCCGACCCTGATGGTGGAAGCCTGGGTCAGGGAGCCGAAGTAGTTGGCCTTGTGAACCTTCTCCTTTGTCTCCCACGAAATTCCTCTACAAGAAACACCATCTGAAACGTGAAACGATGTAATACGGAGGAGGTTTATTTATTTATCGAATCACAGTTCGTCATCAGCTGATGGAACTGTTGAGTCCTCTCATCCAACTAACTTCATGCACGGATCTGATAAGAGCGAGAGAAATGTGGAGCGTTGGAACAAGCATGGAAATGACATGCAGCTAGTGGGACTTGGAGCAACTCCAACAGAGTTGATAAAAATGGATTATTAAACATATAATTTAGCTAATCTCTAATATAAAAAACTATGTAAAAAATAGAAAACTCCAACGGTCTTTCTACTATGGCAATGCTAGATGGCTAGCGGCATATATAAGCTATATTTACCATACAAGATTCTACGAATAGCCAACTTGCTATTTTACAAAACAAGATAGTATAGCTGTTGAAGTTCATTTTTCGCTATAAAAATCTAAATATAGCATATAGCATATCTCTTGAAGATTCTCTTACTCCCTGTTGGCGATCACCCCTGCCGTGAGCGTCGTCCCGTTGTTGCCGCCCCATCCGACGAGCATCACCCTGCATCCATCATTTGGACTTTGAAACGATACTATTAATAATCGATCATATATATATGATTGAACGGAAGGAAAGTATACATATGAACTGATCATGATATATGATCGAGAACAAGGCTATTGTTAAAGATCTCTCGACCGAAGTACGAAAGCAACAAGCCAAACAGCAAAAGAAATGAATGAAATAACTAAAAGAAAAAACGAACAACGAATAGAATCGAGAAAGAACATCACAATCATCGATCACTCTGAACGAGGACGGAGAGGCCGCAAAACGTTACCGGTAGATCGACCGACCGATCTATACATGCATGTGGGCAATTGGTTCGCTGGGGTTTACGCGACGTACGCACCCGAGCTTTGGGACGTTGGTGCTGGTCTTGAAGTCGTAGGTGACGGACTTGGGGCGCACAACCCACCCGGCCCCGCCGCCATTCCCTGGCGGGACCACCTCGGTGGTGTCGTAGCGGTACTCCGACTGGATCTCGCCGTCGCCGTACTGCACCCGCGGGCTCTCCACCCGGAAGCTCTCCAGGAACATCCTCCGATCTCCTCGCGATCTTGGTTGGCTCCCCTCCCTCACGCAAACACCAACGGAACGCAGCAGTCGCCGCCTCACTCTCGCTCAACGAGATGCAGAGATCCAACAGTTCCACCGGTGATGCCATTATATATAGCTGCGCACGGCGTCCACGTGGGGCGCGCCGCGGGAGGAGCGCGACTACTGGCGAGCGGTCGCGGTGCCACTAGCCGAATCTCTCGGATCGGAATCCCAGCGGTTCTCTTCTACTATGCTTTCAGAAGTTAGGCCATATATGATGTTAGAGCATCTCAAGAGACTAAATTTAGAAGACCTTCACCGCTCGCCATCGCTTTCGCTTCATGCGCCCTGGCCACGTTCTCGCGCGATGTGCCGGCAACCGTGCCTCTTTCCCTCTCCCTCCCGCTTCCAGCTGCTGCATGCAAGGGGCATGGTAAATTGACAACCTTGCAGAATGAACTTCTAGAGTTCAACCATGCCCCCGGCCGGCTAGCTGCTCCCCGCGTCGTATGACATACGCCGCAGCCTAGCCGGTCTCAAAAATACGATGTACTTGCGGAACCCAAAAAAATGTTGACGTGACACTTTCGAATATAGATAGTTCAAGTTTTACCTAGTCTTCTTAAGTTGTTTGGTATTTTTTTTATAAGATCTATTTTAGAAAACACTAAAATCACTAAATTTAGCTAGTATTTTTGGCTAATCTCTTAGAGATGCTCTTATAATAATTTTTCTCACTTAACTCATCGATGATACTCATTTATGTGTGTTATTATAAGTAACTAGTAAAAATGTACGTGCGTTGCAACATGAAAAAATATCAAATATTTCATAGAAAATGGAAACAACGCATATCTATTTATATTATTTCATTTTTTTGTTAAAATTTTAAATATAGTAAATATGTCAGTGTGTATTGCAATAGAACCGGCTCCTTTGTGGTGGTACGGTTCATCTATTTCAATACAAATCGGAATCAGATTGAGATTCTACACCATCAAGGGACGCATAAACTTGCATAGTTTTAATTTATATGAGCACAGGTCATTGGTCCAAAATCTGCTCAAAAAAAGGTCATCGGTCCAAAATAGACCGGATAAAGAAGTGCATGAGGGTATTATGGGAAATGATATAAAATGGGTGGAGAAGAAGATCACATGATATGGTTGAGTCATTTTTTTTCTAAGATATAACTGTTTAAATAAATATCTAGATAGTTTTTTTTTTGACATTGGGGTTTGGTTTGATTGGAGGGGTTGAATTGGTGATTAATCGAACAAATGTCGAGAGACAAATATTTTCACACCGAAAGATTAGTACGTTGTTCCATAATAAGGCCAAGCAGCATACGTAGTAGATTGACACAACCGCTAATTTGCATCTGAAACTGAAAAGTTTATCGTAAACTGAAAAGAAAATAGAAGGCCTACGTGTCGTGTCCCATACGTGGTGCACTGGCACCTATCATGCCAGCAACGCTTTGACCCAGCCTGTATACCGAAAAAAATGGAGAGAACACCCTTCAACCTGTGGGGCTTTTCCCTATGTGCCATCAGAATAGATCGACCCAGTCTCTATGCCACTGAAAAGTTAATTTCGGCCTGTGTGACAAACATTATCTTTGTTTTTTTCTCTATACCATTCCGTCCATTTGAGCTGCTAACGGTGTCAAACATGACCATTTTACCCTCTTGTGGGCCCCATTTGTCAGCCACTCAAACTTTTTTTCTTATGGAGCAAAAGAAAAAATAAAAGAAAAGGAAAAAGGTTACTGCCCGACGCCGGCCGTGACCCCCGACGACGCGCTCGCCCGCGGCGGCGCGCGCCTGAGGCCGAGCCGCGCTCGCGAGGCAGAGCGGCGCTCGCCCGCGGCGGCCGGTGCGCGAGGCCGAGCGGCGCTCGTCCACAAGGTGGCATCACCGCACGCGCCCTCTGCCGCGGAGCAGCGTCGTTGTGCGGCCATGCCCGGAGCAGCGCCGCCGTCAGGCAGGGGGCAGGGAGTCGAGGAGAGGAGGAAGAAGGAGCCCCATGGTCTTACAAACGGGCCCCACTGTGCAGAGACAAAGGGGATATGAGAGAGGGGGTATTCTGGACATTGTATCAGGCGGGACCCACGTATCAAGACGGTCAAAGCGTTGAAAACTGACAGAAGATGGACGGAATGACATGGAGAAAAAAACAAAGATGATGTTGGTCACATAGACCGGATTGAACTTTTCAATAGCATGAAGACTGGGTAGGTCTTTTATAATGGCACACGGAGAAAAGCCTCTCAACATGTACCTCTGACGGCATGGCTCACCCGTGGCCTTGTCCAAACCAGCCCGTTTTCCCGCATGGAAATTGGAATTTCATGTCGCGCACACAACATTTAGCGCCCGACACCACCTGGGTCAGAGGCCTGGAATCGGATCGTCAACTTCACGTAAAATGTGTCTACTGCATTCACGCCATCTGTGCCGTCAGCTCCGCATCCGACGATGGGTCTACCAAAATTACATGGGCTGCACAATGGCAAGGCATATCAAAGCGCACACAGGTATTGCCGATGCCAAGAGCTCCTGTTGAGTCTGACCAAATCGACGCCGCCTTCTTTACGGATGCAGTGCGCCATACCGTGCTGTCGTCGTCCTCGCCGAACACCGTGTTGCGCTGCGCTGTCCCCGCCAAGCGCTGCTCCATCACCATCCTCAGTCGTCCTCACAAAGCAGCTGTCCTCGTCGTGCGCCCCCTCGTCCTAGTCGTGTGCCAGATTGCATTTATAATGCAGAGATTGCAGCTAGCAAGATTATAACTTGTGATTTTGTCCAAAGCATCAAAATCATGCAAATTGTACACATTGCCATGGTGTTGTAAATTATCCAAGAATTGAATTTAAAGTGCATGCTGATTTGCATGTTCAGAGATGCACAAAATGCTCTGTTGTTTAGAGATGCAATTATCTGAACTTTACGCTTCAATGACAGATGTTTCATGAGGTCCAAAAGCTATTCTCCTAAACTATCTATGTTTCGGGAGGCTCCAAAATCTATTTACAAAAAGACATTTACATTGTAGCAAATGTCCATATTATTAGAAATCAGCAATAACATCATCTATGATTGTCCCCTGCAAATTAAAAGGTTAAGAGAAACAATTGAGAGAATGTATTGATGGCCATGTATAGTTTTAAAAAAATGGTGTATGAGTTTGAAATATTACTGTTAGTATCGGAGAGAAGGTGTCGATGGCCATGTATGGTGCAGATATTTCTTCCATAGGCAAAGAAGTAGTAGGATCAATATTTTACACTGGGGTTGGAGTGTCCTGTACTATTGTTTTTCTTGTACCGCTGCTTCTTTTTTCTTTTTTCTAACTCCCTTCCAAAAATTCTTAAGGAATAAAATGATATCAAAATCTGATTTGAAATGCGCTTTCAAGTCATTGTTCAGACTCTCGCTTAATTGTGTACTCCTCATCCCTAATGTGTACACATAAAATGCAGCTTATTTTTCTCTTACCTTATATATACTATCCAATTATCGATGTTTTATCACCAATAGTTTGCCACGGGGGTATTCAGGACGGTTGTTCGGGCTTGGTAAATAACAGAACTCGACGGTTATGGCAACAAGACGAATGAGACAAACGATTTATACTGGTTCAGGCCCTCTACTTGTAGTCAAATAACAGCCTTTACGTACTGTCGGCGTTAGCATGTTGCGTTCTATTGATGAGTATTGTATTGAGTTGTGTTTATAAGGTGTACCCTCCGTAGCCCTTTATAGCTCAAGATCTACCAGGGTTCTTTGGATCTTAGTCAGATACGAGAAACGAGTTCTGAACTAGTCATTTTGGACACTTTTCTATTACAATTCATCTAGAATTAGAAAAATTACACGTAGCCTTACTTCGTGTCTTGGATTATTAGGCGGTGGGAACGCTAACAGGTCGGGGCCCACCATCCCGTATTCTTTTTGGTCATAGGGAACCCTATGGGTCCCCCATCGACAAGCCCCGAGCATTTCATGGTTGAATCTCGAAAGCCAGGTTGTTGGTTGACTTGCTTCGGGTTTTTTCTGATATGAAACCTTGAGATTGTATTCTTGGTTATTTTCCTCTTATTCTGACGTACGCTGAAAAAGGCGCACTCAGTGAGTGCAGCCTCCGAGCCTCTTGCTTATTATTTACAAAAGCTAGAGGGTCCTTTGTTTTGCGTTGACGTTTTCTGGTTCTTCTTTAGGGAGTGTAATTTGAAAAACCTAGGTAATACCCCGCGCGTTGCGGCGGGAATTTTGTAGCGTTATATGAATTAGAACTCCCAATGATAAATAGTGAAATCTTGTGAAAAGAAAATATGCACATGAGCGTTTGATAGATGCAACTGTTACCCTTTTGGGGAGAGGAATCGAAGACAAATTAAACAAATGCGATCGAAAAGCGCTATTAATTAGATGGGAGAAATTGGAAGAGTAGCAACACCACAAATAATGCACAGATGTTTGAATCATTTATACAAATTCCAACATAATTGATTTTCTTTAAACCCATAGATCTTGTAAGGTCGATGTTACAAATCTTTTGATGGAAGCGTAGACAGTTTTATGCATACGATGATTCATAAAGGCCTCCATATACATTATGACCTTTTATATTATATTCATGAGCTGTTTATACGTTTCTATAATAATAAAAATAATCATACAAAAGTACTGCCTACTACGAATTAGCATAATTCAATTTTGGACCATACATACTCCGTAGAATCTAGGAGCTGTGAGACCCACCGGCCACCGGTCACAGTCTTTTGAATGCACCACGTTCTCCAACTGAGCAAAAAAAAAAATGGAAAACAAAAATCCCATTCTCAGCGTCAAAGATAGCATGAGGCTGAGCAGAACGGCGGGCTGCACGGGGAATGGCACGGGGATGCTGCAGGCGGAGGGCATTGGCGACGGCAGCGCTGCTCCTCCGTTGTGGCCGAGTCTCTGGGTCTGACTCTGAGTACGGCGCGAGGACAGGGCGCGGCGGCATGTTTCAGCGTGTGATATGTTTGCGCACGCTGTGACCTTCCGGAGTGCCTCGCCACGGCCGCTCAAGCGGCAACATCCACACTAGCACGAACACCGGTGGCAGGGCACGCATGGGCCGAGGAACAGAGCACAGATTCGGGCGACGACGTCAGCGCGAGGCCGAGGCGAGACGTAATCGCGAGAATGTGACGGGAAGGTTTGGAGAGAACGATCTATTTATAGAAGGGTAAGACGACGCTTGAAGCCACATCATGCCATAGGTCCATAGCTAGCGGGGGAGCCCAGGAGACACCAACGCACGAAACGGAAGCACGATCTGGAAAATGGAAACGATCTGCGGTGATTGCGTGGTGGTGCTGTTAGATGTGGGTTGATGCTGACGTGGCTTCATAAAAAGCCACAAATATATGCTAGTGGAGATCTTCTATTTAGACATAGAGGATTGCACTCACTGAGTGTGGCCTTCGAGCCTTTTGCTTATGGGTACAAAAGCTATAGGGTGTTTGATAGTATTTTAAAAATTGTTCTTAGTGGAGAGTACTTTACAGCCCCAAGCCTTTTTTAGGTTCTTCTTGTATTGGAGGAACTCGGGTAAGGGTCTTTAGCTTTGTTCTGATCATTGTCCTTGCTGTACTTGGTAGTTGTGAGTCTTTACTTCTTTGTGCGCTCTGATTTTTTTCTTCTAATATGCTTTGGATATACTGTTGTATTTGATTGCTTTGGTCATGTTCACATATGCTTGTGCGGTCAGGTCTTAGCCTTGTCCTCTTGTTCACGTATTGTCCTTTGTAATTTTTCCTTATCGCTGGACTTGGAGTTTGGTGCACCGGTGCTTGCCTATAAATACTGCTCCTTGGTGCATCATCTTCATTTTAGTTGAAGCACTTAGTTCATTCCTTGCTTTGTAGTCATGGATATGATAGTTTGCTAGCTTGACGAGCCCCTGGGCTTGTTGTATACTTTTTGCAATCTCCTTAGGCAAGTAGTGTAGGTCTTGTGATCTGGGTTAGTAGCAGGCTAATCTCAAAGTAGAATCAACCTGTAAGGGGCATTGAGGCAAATGGTGTAGGGCTTGTGATGCTGGTAGTGCCTGCTGCGCTATGAGATGTTCTTGCTCCTATCACCCTTCCTTTTTGTTTCCCTTGGAGTGATGATTGACGCATGGTTCATCTTGTTCTTCGACTGTCCATCGTAGATCAGCCATTGTTGTCTTCTACAGTGTCGCTTTGATACTGTACGATGCAAGTTAACACGTGTTGTAGGTTTGCTGGTTGTTACGTTGAGGCAGATAGCGATCTAGCTACCAACCCGGAAGACCCGGTGTCTCCCTGCCACCTATAGAAATCTTAGTTGTAGATTCTCTTCGACGAATACTTTGCTCAGGGTTGTTTTCCTACTTTGCAACATTGAATCTTTGTGGACGTTTTGTAACCTTGAATTCAACCAGGTTCATTGTTGTTTAGCGTAGTGGCCAGGAATTCGACCATACTCCTGGTTGCTGTGCTAAATGATTTCCTTTTCTTTTTTCTCCGAATTCATCAGATCTTGTACTATGTTGTAATCCTAATATCTTCTTGATCAGTGTAATGAAGGAAAATGTTGTTCATACGTGTTTCCTCATGTGCTCTAGGATGTTTTGAAATAGTCCCGGGTTGTTTTGAGTAATGTCGTTGATTTTTCTTTTGTTGCTTGTGCGGGGTTCCTGTTGTATCTGTGTGAACGGAGAACCCTGTGATTATGACTGTTGGATTATGAGTGTTGTGTTATGACCTTTGGCTTCCTTTCGTTGCACCATTAATTACAGAACATTTAAATTTTTATCCGCGTTTGGTAAGTGTGCCTCTGGTGGGTTGTGTGGGCCATACTTCTCCTATAAGTAAAAAGCTATCACCACCTTTCTTCTTCATTGCTCTTGTCATCCTTATGCCAAAAAATTCCCCAATCTCTGTTCTTCACCCTAGCTGCCTTTTCCTTCCACCATAGCCATCTTTCCAATCTCTCCACCTAAATCTTTATGGGAAAGGGATCAAAGCAGAGCAAGAACAAGAACAAGAGCAAAGCTGCCAAGGTCGACGAGGAGCAGGATTTGGAGGTGATCAAGAGCCCAGATTTCATCAAGATGTGGCAAATGTAGAAGTCATGGGCGGCATCGATGACAAGCAGATGTCGAGCTGCTTGTCGCCCTTGGGCTACTACAATGCCATGAGCTTTCAGGGTATGTCATCTCAGTGGGCATGTTGTTCCTGCTCCTTCTAATTTCTTTCAAGAGTTTTGCCATTTTTTGGCATTTATCCTCATCATCTTACCCTCGATGGGATTCTCTAACTCTCTGCCTTTGTTCCCCTTTGCGAGATGTTCATTGGAATTCCACCTTGTCACTTCTTTTCCAGTATTATTACCGGGTTAAATTTACAAGCAACGTTGCCCCTCCTTCTTTTGGCTGTTGCGTCCTTCAGACCCACCAGGAAAAGAAGGACAAATTTTTCTAGTTTTCTCTCTACTAGTATAGTGCCCGTGCTAACGCTATGGTGATATTTAGTGCAACAAAAGTTAAATAAAAAATAATGTAATTGCTTTGATGATTTAAAAAATCAATGATCACAAATTATAACATTATACAATAAAAGAACTTGATTATGAAGACAACCTCGTACCAAATAAAGATTACTTTCATAAGAACAATGATTATCAGAGACTTGAATATTCAGGAATGAAATTTCAAGTGTATCCAAGAGAAGAAAATTTAGTGTTTACTCAAACAACAGAAAATTTACTAGAAGTAAAGAAGGCAGGTAAAATGGGTTACTGTCAATGTTTTATACCGATAGTCCACCACTGGGGTACTCGGGAGGGTGTTTTTATTTGGAGGAGCTTGGCATACTGTGGAACTCGATGGTTGCGGCAACAAGCTTGATGAGACAGACGATTTTATACTGGTTCTTGCCCTCGACTTGCGTCAAGTAAAAACCTTTAGTCCAGTCGGCGTGAACCTGTTGTGTTGTATTGATGAGTGTGAGGGATTGTGTTGTGCCATGTACTTCGCGTTGTTTACAAGGGGTACCTGTAGCAGCTTTATATGGGGCGAGGCTGGCTGTGGGTTCTATGATTCCTAGTCGGATTCTAGGAACGAGTCCTAAACTAAGTGTTTCGTACTCTTTCCTATTACAATCCGTCTAAGATATGGTAATCCTTACGTCGTGTTACTCCGTGTTGTACTCGAATCGGGCGGCGGGTTCTTCGATCCTCCGTCCGTATTCCATTTTCTTGGGGAACCTCCGGTATCCCCCATTGACAAGCCCCGAGCATTCCAGGATTTGTAACTCGAAAGCTAGGTTCTTTTGAAGTGAAATCTTGGGATGCTCTTTCTTCTTGCTGCTCCTGTCTTGGTTCTTCAGGGAGTGCACTCACTGAGTGTAGAACCCGAGCCTCTTGTTTTTTTGGCACAAAAAGCTGGAGGGTCTAGTCATAGCCTTCGTCTTCTGATTGTCGTCTTCGTCTTTTCATGGGGTGCAAATTTTGAGAAATTTGCACTCGTGAGTGCAGCCCCCAAGCTTCTTGATTTTTGGAACAAAAAGCTGGAGGGTCTTGATGAAAAATTTGAAAAGTGCTTTTGGTATGGGGTACTCCTGCAGCCCCCGAGCCTTTTTAGGGTTCTTTTAATATGAAAGAACTCGAGAAAGGGTTCTGGAGTTTCTTGTTGATGTAGTTCTTCACTGATGTGCCGTTTGTTGTTGAGTGCCTTTATTGCTTTTATACTTTTCTGGAATGTGGATACGCCTTCTTTGTCTTGTATTGACTTTTACTATTCGCCCGTGAGCTTTGCAGGCGCTCTTAATGGCTTAAGTCTGCATGCCTGTCCTCCAGTCGGATGTGTCATGATCCTGCGTGCTTGTTTAGTCGCTTCAAAGTTCTGTTCTGTTCACATGGCTGTCCTTGCTTTTGATGCTCTTCTCTTTCGTAGACTTGGTCTTCATACACCCATCTTTGGCCTATAAATATTGCTCCCTGGTGACGTTGCTTCCTTGTACACTTTTAGTCTTCTTGAGTTGCTTCTCCTCCTCTTTATAGCTATGGAATTGCTGGTGTGCGAGCTTGACGAGCTCCCGGTCTTGTTCTGTGATCTCTCTTAGCGTGGTGTAGGTCTTAGGATAGAGGCTAGTAGTAGGCTAGTCTCCGGATGGAATCACTTTGTCAAAGGTGTCGGGGTGAATGTTGTAGGGCTTGTGATGCACTTGGTGCAGCCTCCGGTGCCTCGTTTTCCAATGCCCTTCACCCTTCCTCCTTGTTGCATTTAACTTGGTGGTTCGCAAGCTGTTTAGGTTGTTCACGCTTCGCATGGTGTGGACTGGCCTCCTCTTCCCTCTCTGCTGTGTCGTTTTGGAGCTGCATTGCAAATCAGCTCGTGTTGGGAGATCCATCCGAATTCTTTGGGAGTCATGGAGTGTGAATACGTGGTTTCTACTCCCGTGTACTTGGTGCTCCTACCATTCTCAGTGACTTCATAGACGAATTTGCTGCGGCAATTTCGTTTCTAGGGTTGCCCTCCTACTTGTCGGCATCGAATCTCGGTAGAGGTTCAACAACCTCGAATTCCACTGGGTTCTTTGTTGATATTTGCAGTTGACCAGGACTGTCTTGATGCCCTTGCAAATTCCACCAGGCTCCTGGTTTGCTGTATAACTGTATTTCCCCTAGTTCATCGGGCCTTGTATCCTCTTGTACCCTATTGTAATCCTAGTTTCTTCTTGATCAGTAAAATGAAAAAGATATTTGTCTTGTCTTTGTCTCCAGGGATTGTGCGAGTTGTTTGCTGACTGAGTTGTTGTTGTATGGATGTGATTCTGCGATTCTAACTGTGTCGAGTTCTCTAATGGTGTGTCGAGGGTTGTATAATGTGTCCTGCCTGCTTCCGGGTTCTTCTGATGTATCCTTTAATGCTTCTAGGTTCTTTTAATGTGTCAACTGCTGATCCTTGTAAACTATTGATTTTGTGGAGTTGTTGACGATCCCGAGTTCTTTTCGCCTTGTATGTCTTTATGGAAAGAAATATGTTCGAGATACTCTGTTTTTTGTCCATTGGGAATATTACCATTGTAGCATTTATCCATTGTAGTAAGTATCCGTTGCGGCCACCTTGCAGTCTGGATTTGGCAACCGTTGGCCTAATAGGCCCTCTTAGATCATCCGATCCTTATAAATACTTCACTGCTTATCCTTCTCTGTACGCTTGAGCCTTTGTCATCCGTGCGCACAAAGCATTGTTAATCCTTTGCTTTCCTCGCCGTCTCCGCCGCTTCTCAAAAACCCTAGTTTGCTCTGCTTTTTGTCTTCAATCTATGAATCCGCTGCTCATTCTTAAGCTCCGATAACTGGAACTAGGTCACGGAGCAAGGGCAAGGCCATCGAGGTAATTGATTGGTAAAAAATTCTTTCTTTTACTGTTGATCTCATTGTTCCTGATCGTGTATCTTTGTGCAGCGGATTTGGCCGGCGCCGACGATGACAGAGGCAGATCTTTGACTTGCTGGTTGAGCGCGGCCTGCTTGGAGAGCAGTGTAACACCATGGTGTTAAGCATGCATTATCTTGCATATCATGAGCATAATCATCTCTTTGCATAGTCATTGTTTACATGAAATGATAAAATGAGAAATGTGCTTGCTTTGATTGCTCACTTATCAAATCATGGATGAAGCTCACTTATCAAAGTTATCTATTCATCCTGGCGGTAGTAAGATGTTTCATGATCTAAAGGCTCGTTATTGGTGGACAAAAATGAGAAAGGAGATTGCAGCTTATGTTGCACGGTGTGACATCTGCTGTCGCATAAAAGCTGTTCATTTGAAGCCAGCCGGAATGCTTCAACCATTGCCGATTCCTGAATGGAAATGGGAAGATATCAGTATGAATTTCATTACCTTACTTCCCACAACTCCAAAGGGCATGACTCTATTTGGGTAATCGTTGATCGACTTACCAAGAGTGCGCATTTTATGCTGACAAGAGAAGAAGACCTCTAGTTTTTAATGTTGGTGATTATGTGTATCTGAAGGTCTCTCCTATGAAGAAGGTGCAACGTTTTGGTGTTAAAAGAAAATTGGCACCTCGTTATGTCGGTCCATATCAGATAGTAGAAAGAAAAGGATTGTGGGCCTATAAGCTCTGCCTAAAGAGATGAGTACAGTGTTTCCTGTTTTCCATGTATCCCAACTCAAGAAATGTTTACGTGTTCCAATCGAAGAAGCCGTTAAAATCAAAGACATTAAGCAAAGTTCAGATTTAACTTATGAAGAGAAACCTATAAGACTCCTGGATGTCAAAGACAGAGTGACCAAAAATCGTGTGGTCAGGCAATACAAGGTTTCTTGGAGCAATCATGACGATAGCGATGCCACTTGGAAAACCGAGGACTATTTAAAAGAAGTATATCCCGATTTTCATAAAGAATGGTTAGTCTACTCAAATCTCGGGATGAGATTTCTTTAAGAGGGGAAGGGCTGTAACACCATGGTGTTAAGCATGCATTATCTTGCATATCATGAGCATAATCATCTCTTTGCATAGTCATTGTTTACATGAAATGATAAAATGATAAATATGCTTGCTTTGATTTAAACTAGAGCTATGTGATAGGTTGCTTGTTTGGGGTTGAGTGTTAAATGAAGTTTGTAGAGAAAATTATTTGGAGCAAAACTTATTTTTGGGTCATTTCATGAAAAGGCTTGGAAGTGGGTCAAAAATGTCAAAAATAGTTTATAAAAATGTTTTTCTTCTAATTTTAAATGGATTTTAAATCCCTATTTTTGAATTTCAAATTCTAGGCAGAATTAGGCTTTGATGTTTAAAAGTGAAATGTTCTACTCATTGAGAGAAACATTTCATCTTTTACAAGTTTCTTCAAATTCGGATTATTTTGGAAAATATGGAGTTAATCAAGTTCTGCACGAATCTTGGCGCAGTGGGACCCACCCGTCGGCTTCCTTCTTCCCTCTCTTCTTCTTTCTCGCGTTGACGGTGTCCGTGCCGACGCTGGCCGCGTGGCGTCCGTACGCCGGGCGACGCCGCTGCCCGCTGTTTGGCCTCCCCATCCGAGCGCCGCTCGTTCCCGCACTCGACCTGGCCCCACCGCTTGCCCACGCGTCCCTCGCCCCGGTCCCGCATCGCCTGTCCGCGCGCCACGCGCACGCCGAAGCCCGACGCCATGGCCCGGCCCTCCGGCCGTTGGCTCACTTCAATGCGTCTCGACCGCGCCTCTCGCCTTCACTCTCCACCCACCACCACCAGACGCCCCTCCTCGCCTCGCATTTCCCTCCCCGAGCTCAAGCGGACGCGGAACCCGCCATTGCCGCCGCCCCGAGCTCGCATCGCACCGCACCTCACAGCCCTGCCATTTTCTTCCCAGAGCTCGTCAGTAGCTCTGCCGTGGTGCGAGGCACACCATGCGCACACTCCCTGCCCCAATGACCTAAGGTAGAGGTCGAATCGACCATTTCCCCCTTCGTCGGCCATGGCCGCCTCGATCGCCGTGCGGTCCACCATGACCAGCAACCCCTTTCTTCCTCCTTTATCTTGCACATCATGGTCGCCTGCATGAGTAGAATAGGTTGGTGTAGTTTATGGGATCGATTAGGGTTAGGGTTCATCGGATTTTGGTCGACCACCGTCGCGGGTCGCGCCGCCGCTCGTCGGTCGCTCGCACGGAGCTCACTCCGGTGGACCTTTGCCTTCATGTGCTAGTGCAATTGAGTCGCCCTGACTTCAATTAGGTCGCAGGATAGTTCTTGGCCTTGATTTGGCCGGAGTTGGCCGGCAGCCGTCAAACCACCGACATGCACGCCGCCGCTCGCCGGCATGCATCACCGTCGTCGTTCCGGCCAACATCTCTTTATGTTTTCTGGTTAATCCGAGTCTCCTTGGCCTGCTATACCCGATAGGCTAGTCGTTGCGACCCGCTGTGGCCCGTGGTGGCCGGCGCACCGCCGACCCTCGCCGCCGTCCGCCGTCGCGCATGGCCGTCGGTCAAAACCGCACTAATAGCCTTCATCTTGTACACCGTTGGGTTCGCAACGTTGAATTGAGTCGAATGGTGGCTGTAGTTTGGCCGGAGACCTCGCCGCCGGCGAGATTGCCGACCGCCGGCGACCTTTCCCCTCGGTGTGGATCACGGGCAGAATATGTTAATCTTTTCCGGACTTAAGTGCAAAGTGGCCAGACTCAGAGAGTTTAAAAATAGGGCTCGGTTAATTACTGAAAAGTCCAGGGTTCCCGATGCAAAACTGTTTTCTATTTTGTTTTAAAGAATCTGTTTTCTAGATTTTTGGTAAAAGCTTTGAAAAATCATATCTCACTCATTTTTAGTCCAAATGAGTTGGTTCAACTTGCAGTATTTTTCTTATGAGCAGATCTATGCATGAAAATATGAAATATGATTTTTGTGATACTTTTCTATATAGATTTAATTATCCCTATTAAATGCCTTTATCTTGGAAAATGCATAAGTAATTCTCTGTTGCTTAGAAAAATATGAATCTAAGTTTGTTAGTCTTCTTAGTCATGCTCTATCTGTGAAAAATATTGAAAGGTTATGTCATGTGTAAATATTGTCCTGTTTAATTATGGTGCCTTTTTCAAGTAGATGATAAATAATTCATAATAAATAATATATAAGTGATTTATGCATGAAACTTTTTGGAGAGTGTTTTGATGCTAATCTAGAGCTGTGAATGTTCTAAGATCTATTGTTTGATATTTTTCTATATACAAAGTATTTTATGCCTATTAAATTATGCTGCCTTGTCATTTTTGTGTAGGATAAAGTACTCACTGTTTTGATCTAAAAATTTTATGGTAGTCTGCATTAGGCATGCTTAAGCTTCTGTAATTTTTACAGAATTTTTTGAGTAATCTAAAGTCATGTTGCAATTCTGCCCTGATTTCTTTTAATAATTAATAATGCTTTAAGTTATTATTTCATATGTATAATAGCTTTTTCGGAGGTTTATGATAGGTGAAATCTGTTATTGGTTTTGGTTCAGTAGAGGGTAGTGTGCAAAACAATAGTCGTTTATAATTCCTTTTAATTTGTAAGTAAATTGTAATGTGAGGCTTGTATAAGATTTGATTGTAGAAGAGAATGCAGATGACATGTGCTTATCATGCATGTTTTAAAATCATGTCAATTATCTTCAACTGAGCATTCATTCACATCAGCATGTACCTTTGTATTTACTATGTATTCGTGGTATTCATACGCACCATGCATCATACAGGATCGTCAGATCTCGAAACGGTAGTTTTCGGAGTACAGGAGAGGAAGGCCAGCAGGAAGCCTTGGTGCAGGGGATAGCAGCAGAAGAGGATCCCGAGGTTGATCTTCCAGAGTGTCTCGACCATTAGCCAAGCTCTTTCCTGAAAGGCCCCGGAGCATTCTCCCTGTGGTTTGCAAAATATTTAACTTAAATCCTTTACTTGTTTGATGCATTAAGTTATAGGCGTTGTTTTATACCATTGCTGCATTACTTATATTCCTTGCCCACTGTATATCCTTCAACCCTGTTAGGTTCAGGTGCGATTATCTGCTTAGCCTTGCTTTAACAAGATCGGTAGAAGTCGGGTGATTTCCTGTCATCCGCGAGTTATAGGTGGTGACTCAGAATGGTTGAATACATTGTTATCTTGGATAACCATGTGGAGATAATAAATCGAGACTGGGCGGGATTGGTGTTGGGACTGAACTGGAGGTTCGGTGAGGTTATCCCGTCTGTGTCGAACTAGGACCCCGTCCGTTGTACATCCTCAAGTCATATTGAACGCATGCCTCACATTTAGCTGGAAGGATAAGTCGTTACGACCGCGAAGCCTGGGTTTGGTTTGGGCCAGGAGTCGACCTGCTGTATGCATCGTATTGGAGAAGATGGGGGACCACGGGTTACGCGGAGAGTAAGTCCAAGGTCAGGGTCGCCCTGAATAAGGCAGCCGGGCGGTTCCCGGATACGATGGTACCTGTTGATCCCGCGATTTTTCTAAGTCGAACTTTCGGTGATCTGTAGCTCACTTTAGCGGGTGAGTGTGGTTTGTGTGAGGAATACCCCACCAGCTAGTTAGTAATCGATTATAATCGCCATTATTCCTGGACAGTGAACACTTGAGTTGAGCAGCGGCATCGTAGTAATAACTTGAATAAAGAGATGAGATGGTTGAGCCGTGATGTTGAAAGGCACTCAACCGGAATTGGTTACTATTCTTGTTGAATAATTATTACCATGCTTGTTTAGTGCAGGTGCTAATTTAGTATGATAAGGTTAATCAAATTAAAAATACAATGCTAGAAGGTTATGATCAATTCTTTCTTTAATGCAAGCTTTTTCCGCAACTTATGAGTCAGCTATCCAACTTATCCAGCCTTGCATACTCCTTGGAGTCAATTTATTTTTAGTTTATGATGGGTAAGTCTAGCTGAGTACATTCTCGTACTCAGGGTTTTATTTCCCATGTTGCTGCAGATGGTGAGATGTACTATGGCTATTGCCAGCACTACTTCTACCCCACGTTGGGTGATGACTAGACCTTGGGCATGATCACTCTGCTCTACCTTATGCTTTTGCTGGATATTGACGGAGGACCTGGCACTGTATTTGAACTAAATGTGTGTGTGAATTTAAACTAAATCGCTTTCGCTTTATTTTGAATTTGAACTTGGGTTGTAATAACTTATTTCGAACTCCGATGTTTTAAACTATGTGCGAACTATGTATGTGGTGCAGGGTGACGGCTAAACTTATTACGATCTTGGCTATGTGGAAAGTTAGAAATCCTTCGAGATTTCAAGAATGACTACCGGGTTTATTAGGTCTCAATCATGTACTTTGCTATCTTAATGGCGAATCACGTGCTTGTGCTCTAATAAATTGGTCGGTTCTGTCACAGCTGGCATCGGAGCAAGGTTTAGCATCACTATTCACAAGATTTAAAAATAAAAGAGTTTTTGTTTGCGGAAAGTATTTACAAAATGTATAGCTATACATAGGTGTTCAAATCTATGGTTTTGGAAAATTTAGAGTATGCCAATGGTCATATCCTTTATTCCCAATGGAAATTCAGGTGGCTTAATTATGTACTAACTTGGGGAATTGCATCATATTTTCTGTTTTGTCGTTGCCTATACAATAACGGAGTCGTATGGGTGCCATTCACTTGAGTGGTAATGTATGGATCAAATTGCCTCTACACCCTGGTAAGTGTGAGTTGTGAGAGCATGATTGGATGCAATGCCAGTCTAGGGGAGTGCTTATTGATGCCGGATTATTCACATGTTGCACGCATGTTTATATGAAGGTATCCCATGTTGGGACCGTCTTCTGGCGGTGTCGTCTTCTGCGCGACTTGTTGGGGTAGTAAGTAATCGGTGTTTTCACCTTGTTTGGAAGGTGCGTGAATTTTTACATCGAATTGCATTCATATGGGATATGGGCTGAAATGAATTTTCTGCAGGTACACTAACCGCGTGAACGGTAGAACAAAGTAGTTACGTATAAATGAGAGAATGATGTATGCCACCGCATAGCACGTTAGACTATTAGTTCGTGAGGACGTATGTAATGTGCATGCATCATGGTTAAAATTGCTCATTCATAAATTTCATGGTTTCTTCCCTTATAAATAAATTGTCTTATTTCTTTAAAATTTTAAACTCATGGGATATACAACTTTTGGACAGATGCCGAGAACCAAGCAGACTGCTCGCAAGTCCACTAGAGGAGGAGTGCCCATGGTCCTTTGGCTGTCCGTGAGTCGGTGCCAAGGGAGGTGGACACTTTTCTTGAGGAGCACGCCATGCCTAGCCTTCTTTGGAGGATTCTCTCCAATGCTGGGTACACAATGGGCATGGAGCCTCACTACTACTGGGACAAGGATGACTTGGTGAACTATGGAGAGGCTCGGGTGGATGTAGTTGTCCCACCTTTGGACGGTGACCCCCACTGGGTTGGGTGGCGCTGTTTTGGTGCGGGCAGGACTGCCAAGACGGGTGCCACGTTTGCAGCTTTTGACGTGGTGGAGCACCTGATGGAGGAGATCCCACACCAGCTTGCCCAGGCTTTTCCTAGTGTGTTTCCCTTTGCTAACCGCCTTTCTAGGTGGCCACATGCTGAGGAAAAACCACTGGAGGCAGGTCCTAAGGAGGCACAGGGCAGCGACACGCCTGCCATGAGTGCTATGTTTGCAGTGATGAGGGCCTATGTCAACATGGAGACTAAAGCACTTTGTCTGAGTTAGGAGTTCAAGGAGGCTCGAGCTGATGCACGCAAGGAGAAGCGTGAGTTGATGCGTGAGCTTCAGCGCTCATGAGAGGAGGTAGCCCTTGTGTCTCAGCATCGAGACAAGGTTGTTCAGGAGAGCCAGAAGATGGCCCAGGCTAGGGATGAAGCCTGGTTCGAGTTTCGTCATCTTAACATCTGTCAGTAGCAGGTGCTAGAGGAAGTGGAGGGTGTTCGTGCTTACAATGCTAGTCTTCACGAGGAGGTGCACAGGAAGCAGGAAGAGATTCGTCAGCTGAGAGCAGCCTTAGCAACAGCTAGGAAGGCTTTGGACGGTGCTTCTAGTGAGAGTAGCAACAATGGAGCGTAGCCTTGTTGATGATCACTAGTCGTTAGTTGTTCTTTTGCGTTCCTGTCGGGTGGTCATGTAACCCTTTTGCACGCTATTGAGACTTTGATGTAATGTTGGAACATGGTGTTTGATGTGGCGATATCCGTACACCTTTAAAAGTCCAGTGTATGTATGCTGGCAAAATATGGATGTTGTAAGACGCTTTGCGATGGCTTAAAGTAATATTATTAGTGATGTTGTGATGTGAAAATTAGAATTATTGTGCCTCTATTTATTGTGCGAATTTATTCCCCTTGATAAATTCAGTTTGGCATGATTTTTACATTCACCTCTCATTATGACAACATTCACCTAATAAATACTTATTGCTGAAATATGCTGATGCCGGTTACCCGTAGTGGTTCGGGGGTAATGGTAGTGGTGGTGCTGAAGAGGGTGCCGATAATACTGCACGTGGTGTACCACCCCCACCTCTGACCAATGCGGAGCAGCTGTTTGCTCAATTCTTGGGCAGCCAGCGCAACGTGGAGCAGCTTCTCCGTGAAGGTTTGGCCCGTGATGTTCGTCAGGGTCCTCAGCAAAACCAATACAGTAGCTTCAAGGATTTTAGGACACTAAACCTCCTATATTTAAAGATGCTCCTGAACCACTGGAAGCAGATGAATGGCTCAACACCATGGAGGATAAATTTTGTCTTCTAAGGTTAACAGAAGAACTGAAGGCGGAGTATGCAGCCCATCAACTTGAGGGACAAGCGGGGGTGTGGTGGAAGCAACATCGCACCACCTTTCAGCAGGGTATTCCTATTACTTGGGACCGCTTTGTACATGCTTTCTGGGGGAATTTCATTCCTCCAAATTTGATGGCTATGAAAAAGACTGAATTTCTGTCACTTACTATTGGGACTCGTACAGTGAAGGAGTATCTGCACGCCTTTAATACCTTGAGTCGGTATGCCCCTGTGTTTGTTAACAATGATGAGAACAAGATAGCTAGTTTCAAGAGAGGCTTGAGTTCCAAGTTGATGAAAACCATGAGCAATTCTGCCCGTGTTACATTCAATGATTTCCTGAATGATTGTATTATGCAAGAAAACAGTAACAATGTCCATGCTGCTGTCAAGAGTCGCAAGAGAGCACATGATGGAGGTGGTTCTTCTCAGGCAAGAGCCCCACCTGCCTTTCGTACGCCGTATCGTCCACCTATGTCTGGGGCGAGGTTCAGGCCCCCGCAGCAGAAAAGATATAACCTTTATCCAGCTTAGAATCCGCAGAAGCATCACAGAGCATTCAAAGTTCCTGCTCCACAGGGGAAAGCAGGACAGAGCAGCGTGACCAGTGCTAACAAGACACCTATTAATGGACCCTGCTACAACTGCAACCAAACAGGGCACTTTGCTCGTTATTTCCCTTTTCCCAAGAAGCAGCAGGCCCCATACCAAGCTCGTGTGCACAACACCTCTAATGAGGAGATTCTTGCTAGTGAACCAGTGACTGCGGGTATGTTTTCTGTGAATCAAATCCCTGCCGCTGTTTTGTTTGATTCTGGATCGTCGCATTCTTTCATGAGTCAAGCATTTGCACAGAAGCATGACCAAAAGATACTTGAATTAAGCATTGAATTCATGGTTAGTTCAGCTGGGGCTGATATAACTACTAAGCAGATAGTTCAGGGTGCAACTTTAGATCTAGACAAGTGGAGGTTTCGGTTGAACTTGATAGTTCTACCTGGCTTAGGAGTGGACGTGATAGTGGGGATGAGTTGGATGAAATTCTAGGGTGCTGTGATCGATACAGGTAATAGGATGCTATCTATCAGGAATCCTCTTTGGGAGGGTACTTTTCAAGTGCCGTTACCCCGAAAGTTTAAGCTAGAGAGCGTATCCTATTCTACTCGTGTGACCCCTCTTCCCGAAATTCCTGTCATGTGTGAGTTTCCGGATGTTTTCCTGAAGAGCTCCCGGGTCTTCCACCCGATAGGGATGTTGAGTTTCGCATTGAGTTATTACCTAGCACCACCCCAATCTCTAGGAGACCATATCGGATGCCACCAAATGAATTGGCAGAGCTTAAAAATCAGTTGAAAGAATTGTTGGATAAGGGTCTTATTCGTCCTAGTGTGTCGGAATGGGGTTGTCCTGCTATCTTTATGAAGAAGAAGGACAAATCTCTACGGATGTGCGTGGATTATCGTCCACTCAATGTTGTGACCATCAAGAACAAGTATCCGTTACCCCGTATTGATATTCTATTTGACCAGTTATCCAAGGCGAGAGTGTTTTCCAAGATTGATCTTAGGTCTGGTTACCATCAGATCAAGATTAGACCTGAAGACGTGCCTAAGACCGCTTTTTCTACCAGATATGGATTGTATGAGTATCTTGTTATGTCTTTTGGCTTAACAAATGCTCCTGCATATTTCATGTATCTGATGAATTCGATCTTTATGCCTGAGTTAGACAAGCTGGTGGTGGTGTTTATTGATGACATCTTGGTGTACTCAGAAAATGAAGAAGATCATGCCGAGCATCTAAGGATTGTTCTAGAAAGGCTTAGGGAACATAAGTTGTATGCCAAGTTTAGCAAGTGTGAGTTTTGGCTCAAGAAAGTTCAATTCCTTGGCCATGTTCTATCTGATGAGGGAATCTCAGTAGATCCGAGCAAAGTACAAGAGGTTATGAATTAGGAAGCACCAACTTCTGTGCATGAAGTTCGGAGTTTTCTTGGTCTAGCCGGATATTATCGTCGTTTCATTCCGGATTTTTTGAAGATTGCCAAACCTATGACAAATCTGTTGCAGAAAGAGAAGAAGTTCGTTTGGATAGAAAAGTGTGAAACGGCTTTTCGTACCTTGCGGGAATCGTTGACCACTTCTCCTGTTCTTGTACAACCAGATTTAGGGAAACCTTTTGATGTATATTGTGATGCATCAAAAACCGGTTTGGGAAGTGTGCTTATGCAAGAAGGGAGAGTCATAGCTGTAACACCTCTGGTGTTATATTAACTAAAACCTGCCATGTCACCATATGCACTGCAAAGCATTCATGATGAGATCAATCTTGATGTGCATTAACTAAAATAAGTTTACATTTCATAGGTTGATTGTGTTTCTGGAATATGTTGTCACATGAAATAATAAAACCCTACTTTCGAATGTCATCTCAAATACTTAGTTTATATTCTATGTACTTGAGGTGTAAATCGTGTTTACACTAGTATCAAGCATAGTGTATAAATCTAAGTCCAACCCTAAAAATGATTTCCATATTTGAAGTTGAATTTAGATTTCAAAACTTATTCCCAAGTCTTGTAATTCAAATTTAAATTCAAATTGGAAAGCTATAAAAGTTTTTTTAAAAAAAGTCAACTTGGTCAACCAAGGGTGTCATTGGGTCATTGACCTAAAAATGTCCTTGGATGATGTGTGTGATCACTAATAACCAACCAATTAAATTAGAAACTAAATCGAGTTTGAATTCGGTTTTAAAAACCCTTATTTCAAAACCTAGTTTTATCTCTTTTTTTGTAATTCAAAATATGTAAAGAATTTGGAGATACTCTAAAAATATAGTTTGTAGATCTTGACAAGAGCTACAAAGTTGGTATATAAAGATTTTCAGGTTTCCACAAAGAATTTTAAATAATTTTGAAAGTACAGTTTTCTAGCATTTGTCCCCTTTTGATTTTGAAACCATAATTCAAAAATTATGCATAATTTTGGAAAACTTTGTATATGAAAAAGGTTTGGTTTGGATATTTAAACATTTCATAGTTTTGAAGATTTTCAAGTTTTATTGAAAAATTAAAAGTAATTTCAAATATTTGTTTCTAGGGTTTTATTCCCTTTATGAATTTGAATTCATATTTTAAAATCCAAATAGAATTTGAGGATGCCATTTAAAGGAAAAGTGTAGCTCTTGAAAAGTTATGCAAATGATATTTTTGGAGATTTTCAAGTTCTTATATAAATTTTGGAGTAATTTGTAATTTCAAATGAGTGGTAATTCTGTAATTTTCTTGAACAGCACCGAGACCTATCGACGGCTGCCATCGCCGGCTTCTCAAGCCGCGCCGCCGTCCACCGCCGCACATGCTCAGCCGCCAGCGCGCTCCTGGACGCGTGAAGCTTCATCGTCGTCGTGTCGCCCGTCCATACATCGCCCCTGCCCTATAAATAGGTCGGCCGTGGCCGACTTCTTCTTCTTCTTCCTTCTCCCGCCACCGTCGCCAACGACCTTGCTCCGCCGTCCAAATTCGCCACCGTCGCTCCATCTCTACTCACTTCATCTTGCCTAAAGCTCTGCCTTGACCTTGCGATTCGATTGAGCTAGTTCGTGCCCGCTCTCCCCGCCCGAGCCGCCCGCACAACGTCGTCTTCCTCGCGACCGGTCGCCAAGCCGCCGCGAGCTTCCTCGCCGTCCACCGCCGCCAAGGTAGAAAATATTTTACCTTTAACCCTCTCATCATGTTCTCCGTGCTTCGTTGCCCCTTATGCGCCTCTTGGTCGGACTGATGGTGCACAGGAAGCACCGGAACGCCGTCCTTGCCGCCGCCATCAGCGCCGCCGTCCACAGCTCGACTCCGCCACTCCGAGCTTTCATTAGCATGCGCATTAGACCCGTGGTGAGCTCCTGTACCTGTCCATGCCCTCAATTTTACCTCCCTTGCGCCGTAGACGCCGGTCACCATGGCTCGCCGTCGGCGCGACCTTGCCGCTCCGCCAGGCGCGTAGCCGTCCGAGCTAGAAGCCAGGGGTAGCTCCATCTTCTAGGCCAATGCGTCCGAGTCGATGTCCTGCATCTGTCTGTGTCCTCGCCGTCGCCGAAAATTGCTCCGGTGAGCCCTGCCGCCGCAGCCGAGCTCCGCCGCGCCATCATGGCCGCCGGCGAGGGTGCCGCCGTCGCTCCGCCGCCGCGTTACCTAGCCCAGGAGCTTTGTCTTGATGTACTGAGCCCGATGGTTCAAGTCCGATCGCCGGAGACCTCGCCGTCGGCGAGTAATCGCCGGTCAACCGCCGGCGGACCGTCGGTCAGCGCGGGAGCACTGTGCTCCTTTTTCTTTTTCTATTTTCAGAAAATGATTTAAATGCTATTTTATTTGAAAAATCATAGTAATTCATGTATAGCTCCAAAAATTCTAAAATTTTTTGTATATGTTCTTTATGATGTCATCTACATAGAAAAAATATGAAATGCCAAATTTGAGTACTTTTTGCATAAGTTAAAATTAGCCCTTTTAATTAAAAATGGACCTTCAGTGATTTTTAATAAATAAAATAATTGGCTTTTAATTCTAAAATTTGTTTTGCCATCTAATTAGACCAAGAGCTTTTCAAAATAAAATTTTGAGCTTAATTGGACAACTTTAATTTTTATGCCTTTATTTTATGCATTTAAATAATTAATTAACCCCTTTAGTTAAGGTTAATCATTATAGAATTTGTTTGACTTTGGGATTGATTGATGACCTTGGGTCATTAACCTTAATGACCGTTGGCACTTTAATTAATTGTTTGCGCTTACCTGGATCATGTCATTAGGGCTTAATTAACGTTATTTCATGTGTTTAATAATTTTCGCAAATAATGTAGTTAACCCTAATGATCTTAGTAAATATGTTTGGGTTGACTTGCAACTTTATCATAAAAGAAAGTTGTACTCAAGCCATTAATCTAATCATATATCCATCGAGCATCATGTTTACTATTCAATCATGTTGAAACATATCATTGCATCGTATAGTTTCCGATAACAGAGAGTTTAACGTTGTCGCCCCAGATCCGAAGGAAGAGCAGACTCCGGAGGTTGGAATTGATCCAGAGCCTAAAACCATCTACCCCGACTACCAAGGCAAGCCCTGGATGCATTTAAACCCTATTCTATTTTATAAAAGTTTTATCGCTTAATTTTTATATGTTGCATTAAGTAATAGGAGTTGAGTGAAAACCCACCAACTGCATTACCTGTCTTACTTTTATAATTCCTTGTTACCTGTTCTAAAAGATGCATAGTAATGCTTAGCCCTGCTTAATTAATTAAGTGTTCAGAGGTAAAAGAATGAAAAAGATGAGATTGGTTTTATCTGTTGGAATCATGCTTTTAGTTAATAAATCGAGTCCGGACGGCTAACTTGCATTGGGAACGGAGTCCCTCGGTAGTGTTTCCGTCTGTTGATGCCCTAGGTCCCGTGTCGATGGTGAACTGGTGACATCGAGAAATTAGAAAATCCACATGCATGAAGTGATATACTGATGGTTGTAGCCGGGTATATCATGGAGTGACTTATAGTGGGCCAGAGATCCCACATATGTCATAGTGTGTTATACTGTGGGTTTAAGTTCCCATGTATATCGGTACACTAGGTCGAAGTGCTCATGTGTATCATGTGGTGATATATGGCTGCGGTTGTTATCCCGGTATATCAGTTCACCTGCTATGCTTAGGAGTTAGAGTCTCCTGCATATCAGTAACCTAGGTCCCAGCTGGGTATGAAAATGGATTCGAATCGCCATTGCTTCTCGGAGAAGAAGACTCGATCGGTGTTCATCGTCGTAGTAACAACTTGAACAATGATTAGGGTTTAAGAAAGAAGTGGTTGGTAATTTTTGATCTTGAACAAGACAGCTTTTCTTTCTTTCAAGCTTTTCTACAAAATTTCTTATCTCCTGCAAACCTTACCTTGTCCTTCTAGCCTGCATCTCTTGAGTCTTCACCCCTCTTTTTCGTCAGGTCAGTCTTGTTGAGTACTTTTGTACTCAGGGTTTGTTAAACCCTTGTTGCAGGTGATCCTCATGGGCAGGAATGCTTTGCATCCTGCTGCATGACAGTCATCGAGGAAAGGGACGACAAATAGGATATCTTGCTCTTGGGCAGAGCATATAATCAAGGTTGATGTAGTAAGTTATATTGTATTCCGCTGCTATATGGTTTGTAATAATCCAACTTACGGTTTGTAAAAGATTTGTCAACTTATGTTAATGTAATCCTTCCGCTATTTTACTCCGATGTGAATTATTTGTATAAAACTGTTGTAATACTACAATATCTCTTTGTAATGATTGATCCTCCTCAGAGAATTGTGGATGATTCGTGATTTACCTGACAGACCTTTTAAGTTTTATGGATCACATTCATAGTTATTTGGAGTCTGTTTAGACAATAATCATGCGTGTGGGCCATAGGATTTAGGAGGTTCTGCCACAAAAGCTTATGCCTCATGCCAGTTGAAGAAGCATGAAGTGAATTATCCGACCCATGATTTGGAGCTTGCAGCTGTCGTGCATGCTCTAAAAATCTAGAGGCATTACTTGTTGGGTAATTTCTGCAAAGTCTACACTGACCACAAGAGTCTGAAGTATATCTTTACCCAACTCGAGTTGAACATGAGGCAACATCGATGGATAGAGTTTATCAAAGACTTCAATATGGAGATCTTATATCATCCAGGCAAGGCAAACGTAGTCGCAGATGTGTTGAGTCGAAAATTCCATTGCCATGCTATTCAACCTTTGTTAGCAGATGGTTTTGGCCTCATGCACCCTGTTGTGCTGCGTAGCATTCAAATTAGTTGCTCGCTTGAAAGCAAGATCATCGAGGGTTAGAAAACTGACAGGGGTATAGGTCATATCAAGGAGAAGATGCTGAAACAGCTAATCAAACATTTCAGAGTAGATGAGAAGGGAATCTTATGGTTTGATGATCGTCTGTCGTACCAAAAGATAGAAAACTTAGAAATCAAATCATGGATGAAGCTCACTTATCAAAGTTATCTAATCATCCTGGCGGTAGTAAGATGTTTCATGATCTAAAGGCTCGTTATTGGTGGACAAAAATGAGAAAGGAGATTGCAGCTTATGTCGCACGGTGTGACATCTGTTGTCGCATAAAGGCTGTTCATTTGAAGCCAGCCGGAATGCTTCAACCATTGCCGATTCCTAAATGGAAATAGGAAGATATCAGTATGGATTTCATTACCGGACTTCCCACAGCTCCAAAGGGCATGACTCTATTTGGTTAATCGTTGATTGACTTACCAAGAGTGCGCATTTTATGCTGACAAGAGAAGAAGACCTCTAGTTTTTAATGTTGGCGATTATGTGTATCTGAAGGTCTCTCCTATGAAGAAGGTGCAACGTTTTGGTGTTAAAAGGAAATTGGCACCTTGTTATGTCGGTCCATATCAGATAGTAGAAAGAAAAGGATTGTGGGCCTATAAGCTCAAACTGCCTGAAGAGATGAGTACAGTGTTTCCTGTTTTCCATGTATCCCAACTCAAGAAATGTCTACGTGTTCCAACCGAAGAAGCCGTTAAAATCAAAGACATTAAGCAAAGTTCAGATTTAACTTATGAAGAGAAACCAATAAGACTCCTAGATGTCAAAGACAGAGTGACCAGAAATCGTGTGGTCAGGCAATACAAGGTTTCTTGGAGCAATCATGACGATAGCGATGCCACTTGGGAAACCGAGGACTATTTAAAAGAAGTATATCCCGATTTTCATAAAGAATGGTTAGTCTACTCAAATCTCGGGACGAGATTTCTTTAAGACGGGAAGGGCTGTAACACCATGGTGTTAAGCATACATTATCTTGCATATCATGAGCATAATCATCTCTTTGCATAGTCATTGTTTACATGAAATGATAAAATGAGAAATGTGCTTACTTTGATTTGAACTAGAGCTATGTGATAGGTTGCTTGTTTGGGGTTGAGTGTTAAATGAAGTTTGTAGAGAAAATTATTTGGAGCAAAACTTATTTTTGGGTCATTTCATGAAAAGGCTTGGAAGTGGGTCAAAAATGTCAAAAATAGTTTATAAAAATGTTTTTCTTCTAATTTTAAATGGATTTTAAATCCCTATTTTTGAATTTCAAATTCTAGGCAGAATTAGGCTTTGATGTTTAAAAGTGAAATGTTCTACTCATTGAGAGAAACATTTCATCTTTTACAAGTTTCTTCAAATTCGGATTATTTTGGAAAATATGGAGTTAATCAAGTTCTGCACGAATCTTGGCGCAGTGGGACCCACCCGTCGGCCTCCTTCTTCCCTCTCTTCTTCTTCCTCGCACCGACGGTGTCCGTGCCGACGCTGGCCGCGTGGCGTCCGTACGCCGGGCGACGCCGCTGACCGCTGTTTGGCCTCCCCATCTGAGCGCCGCTCGCCCCCGCAGAAGAGGATCCCGAGGTTGATCTTCCCAAGTGTCCCGACCATCAGCCAAGCTCTTTCCTGAAAGGCAAGCCCCGGAGCATTCTCCCTGTGGTTTGCAAAATATCTAACTTGAGTCCTTTACTTGTTTGATGCATTAAGTTATAGGCGTTGTTTTATACCGTTGCTGCATTATTTATATTCCTTGCCCACTGTATATCCTTCAACCCTGTTAGGTTCAGGTGCGATTATCTACTTAGCCTTGCTTTAACTAGATCGGTAGAAGTCGGGTGATTTCCTGTCATCCACGAGTTATAGGTGGTGAGTCAGAATGGTTGAATACATTGTTATCTTGGATAACCATGTGGAGATAATAAATCGAGACCGGGCGGGATTGGTGTTGGGACTGAACTGGAGGTTCGGTGAGGTTATCCCATCTGTGTCGAACTAGGACCCCGTCCGTTGTACGTCCTCAAGTCATATTGAACGCATGCCTCACATTTAGCTGGAAGGATAAGTCGTTACGACCGCGAAGCCTGGGTTTGGTTTGGGCCAGGAGTCGACCTGCTGTACGCATCGTATTGGAGAAGATGGGGGACCACGGGTTACGCGGAGAGTAAGTCCAAGGTCAGGGTCGCCTTGAATAAGGCAGCCGGGCGGTTCCCGGATACGATGGTACCTATGGATCCCGCGATTTTCCCGAGTCGAACTTTCGGTGATCTGTAGCTCACTTTAGCGGGTGAGTGTGGTTTGTGTGAGGAATACCCCACCAGCTGGTTAGTAATCGATTATAATCGCCATCGTTCCTAGACAGTGAACACTTGACTTGAGCAGCGGCATCATAGTAATAACTTGAATAAAGAGATGAGATGGTTGAGCCGTGATGTTGAAAGGCACTCAACCGGAATTGGTTACTATTCTTGTTGAATAATTATTACCATGCTTGTTTAGTGCAGGTGCTAATTTAGTATGATAAGGTTAATCAAATTAAAAATACAATGCTAGAAGGTTATGATCAATTCTTTCTTTAATGCAAGCTTTTTTCGCAACTTATGAGTCAACTATCCAACTTATCCAGCCTTGCATACTCCTTGGATTCAATTTATTTTTAGTTTATGACGGGTAAGTCTAGCTGAGTACATTCTTGTACTCAGGGTTTTATTTCCCATGTTGCTGCAGATGGTGAGATGTACTATGGCTATTGCCAGCACTGCTTCTACCCCGCGTTGGGTGATGACTAGACCTTGGGCATGGTCACTCTGCTCTACCTTATGCTTTTGCTGGATATTGATGGAGGACCTGGCACTGTATTTGAACTAAGTGTGTGTGTGAATTTGAACTAAATTGCTTTCGCTTTATTTCAAATTTGAACTTGAGTTGTAATAACTTATTTCGAACTCCGATGTTTTAAACTATGTGCGAACTATGTATGTGGTGCATGGTAATGGCTAAACTTATTACGATCTTGGCTATGCGGAAAGTTGGAAATCCTTCGAGATTTCAGGAATGACTACCGGGTTTATTAGGTCTCAATCATGTACTTTGCTATCTTAATGGCGAATCACGTGCTTGTGCTCTAATAAATTGGTCGGTTCTGTCACAAGCAGGCGCTCTCCGGATATATCCTTCTAGGTCATCATCTGATCCCCACTCCTTGTCTTGATTAGACAATCTTGTTCGTCGCGTTCGTTGCTGCGGGACTTTGGTTTTCGCCTTCGAACTTTCTGATGGAGTTCCTTCAATTCTTTGATCTTCAACTTTTCCACCTTTCCCCTAATGGGGTTCTTTATTTGTTCGCCTTTGTGCATCTGTGCGAGGTGTATCTTGGGGTTCCTCCCAACCTTCTTCTCTTTCGACACTTCTTTCGCCTCAAGCTTGATTTGAAAACAGTTCCTTTTGGTTGCTTTGCGATCCGGATTCATCAAGGAATGGCTGCTGGGATTTTCACTCTTGATTTCTTTAACAAGAAAGTTTGGGCAGACAAGTGGTTCTATGTCCCCAAGACTTTAGCTTATTTCTCTTCAGATCTCTCTGTCTTCCCCAATGACACCAGTCTTTGGTCCAAAAAACTCTCTGATGTTGAGCTTTCGGCCATCGACCCTCTTCTTGTGTGCCTTCTTTATGTGAAAGCACAAGGCCTCACCTGACTTGGTATCGTTGCCAGGTTCTTTCGTTGTTTTGTGCAACCTTTGATGTAAAGGGAGCATCTTCTCGGATCAAGGCTGGGGTAAAGCTGAATGATGAGGAGCTAACGGTGCGTCTGAAGGTTGTTCTTGCTTCAGTGCCTTGTATTCCTCCTCGAGTTGAGGAATATCATTCTGCGAATCCGCCGCTTGTAATAAGTGATTGACTGGTTGCTTCTTGTTCTATGCGAGTTCTTTTCTTCACTGGTGTTGATGATTTGATTGTTGCTCTTTTTCAGGGATTTGGCCATAGCTTTGCTATCCGTCTTCCTACAGCTGAGGTGATCAATCCTGTTGGGCGTGCTGTCCAGGTGGGTTCCGCTTCTGCTTCCCGAAAACAGTCTGTTCTTCTTGAACTTCCTTATAGTATCCGAGAGGGTGGATTTGAGGCTGTTCCTTATCAACCGCATCCCAAAATTGTTGAGATGTATTTTGGTTCCAGGCGAAGGGCATTGTCTCGTCCTCCTAGGACTATTGCCCAGAAGTCGAGCCCTGCTACATCAAGCTCTCTTAAGGTCATAGGTAATATTATCATAGGTGAGGTTGATACCGAGTTCTTTTTCTGACGTCTTCTGCTTTTGCTTATCCTGTCTTGTTTACTTCTAGAACCCGACTAATACATACAAGCAAGAACTAGTGCTAGTAGGAGACAAGCTATACAGAAGAGCCGCTTCATCAGGAGTTCTACTCAAATGCGTACCAAGAGAGAGAGGAATAAACATCATCGAAGAAATACATGCAGGTTGCTGCAGCAATCATGCGGCATCAAGAACCTTGGTAGGAAAATCTTTCTGGATGGGGTATTATTGGCCTAAGGCAATGAAATACGCAGAAGACTTCATCAGGAAATGCAAGAAGTGCCAAATGTTTGCAAGACAACAACGCATCTCGGCACACAACCTGATATGCATACCGCCCTCTGGGCCCTTCTCCTGTTGGGGATTGGATCAAGTCGGTCCACTAAAAAGATCATCCGGAGGATTTGAGTACATCTTTGTCGCAATCGATAAGTTTACCAAGTGGATAGAATACAAACCCTTGGTCAAATACAGTGCTGAAAAAGCTGTTGAGTTCATACAAAGCATCATGTTCTGATTTGGAGTACCCAACAGGATCATCACAGACCTAGGATCACCGTTCAACATGAAGGAGTTTACATCTTGGGCGACAGATTGCGGAATCGACATTGATTTTGCATCAGTTGCCCACCCTTAAGCAAGAGGACAAGTTGAAAGAGCAAACGGGTTAATTTTACAAGGACTGAAGCCAAGACTAAATGAAGAACTAGTGGACTATGGAGCTAAGTGGATTGATGAAATACCAAAAGTGGTTTGGAGCCTCAGAACCCAAATCAGCAGATCAACTGGATACTCACCGTTCTATCTCATCTATGCATCAAAAGCAATACTTCTAGCTGATTTAATCTAGACATCACCAAAGATAGAGCAATACGAAGAAGGAGAAGGAGAAAAAACAGGACCCCTGGAACTTGATTCACTAGAAGAAGTCTGAGAGTGTGCAATTTTATAGAATGCCAGATATCAACAAGGACTAAGAAGACACTACGACAAGAGCACACAACCCTAGACCCTTAAACCAGGAGACTTAGTTCTTCAACTCACCCAAAAGAAAGGCGGAAGGCACAAACTGCTAAGCCTTTGGGAGGGACCTTTCAAAGTAAGAAGTGCAACCGAACCAGTCACATATGAGCTTATGATAGACGAAGAAATCCCACTGAAGAACACATGGCACATCGGCAAACTTTGAAGATTTTACAACTAAGTGGACAAGTCCTGTGGAAGAACCCGAGATGACGAAATAAGAATTTTTCGATCTTCAGAACACTCGCTCTTTCTGTTTGCAACAACAAGATCATCAGGCACTCAATGCCTCTTAAAGATATTGCGCTATGGGGTGATCTCATAACGTGCCTGCATGGACTAGATTCTTAGTACCGCTCCATGGACAGGCTAGCCGCTCGGTGCGCGGCTCCAGGCTGGATCAGGGCACTTCGTGTCGGTCCAGGATCGGGCCTCTCTGGGGTGATTCAGGGCACTTGTGTCGTTTCATGATCAGAGAGTACTGCAAATTGAGAATGCAGTTGAACCATGGCACCTAGTGCTGGTTCAGGAGACCAAACCTATTCGCAATAGCGGGATCAGGGCACCTCGTGTCGATCCAGGATCTTGGCTCCCTACCTTGCCTGCCCTGTGCGCAGAGCACTGAGTTAGATCAGGGCACCACGTGTTGGTCCACTCGGGCCTTTTTGGGGTGAATACGAGCTCTCATGTCGGATTCATGACCAGAAAGTTCTTCCTTACTGCGAAACGAGAATGCAGTTGAACCCGGGCATATAGTGCTGGTTTGGGAGTCAAAACCTTTTGCTACAACAGCGGGATCAAGGCACTGTTGATGGGGGATACCAGAGGTTCCCCAAGAAGACGGAATACGGACAGAGGATCAAAGAACCCACCACCCGATTCGAGTACAACATAGAGCAACACAACGTGAGAACTACCATATCCTAGATGGGTTGTAATAGGAAAGAGTACAAAACTCTTAGTTTAGGATTCGTCCCTAGAATCCAACTAGGAATCATAGAGCCCGCAGCCAGCCTCGCCCCATATAAGGCCGTGGGCACCCCTTGTAAAAAGCTCAAAGTACACAGCAACACACAATCCCTCATATTCATCAATACAACATAACAGGCTCACGCCAACTGGACGTAAAGGTCTTTACTTGACGCAAGTCGAGGGCCCGAACCAGTATAAAATCGTCTGTCTCATCAAGCTTGTTGCCACAACCGTCGAGTTTCATAGTCTGCCAAGCTCCTCTGAACAAAAACACCCTGCCAGGTGCCCCGGTGGTGGGCTATGGTGATAAACATCGACAGCTGACGCGCCAGGTAGGGGCTTTCGGCGGATTGTACACCGAGAGTTCAACGGACCTCACCTTCAAAATGAGTTTCTCAACAGGAACAACCTTCATTTTTGGTTCATGGATCTACGAGGCCAATGGGGAAGGCAAGCTCCAAAGCCATCTCGCCAAACAGTCAGAGCTCGATGACATCAAGATCGACGCCATGGAAGAATCTCGATTCGTTGAGAGGCTCGCAACACTTTCAACTTCGGATCCAAATTAGGATGAAGAAGACAATGAAGCCGACTCAGAGAAGAATTCAAAAACCGTTTTCAACTCTAGCACCATCAAGAATCTGACTCAAGGTCAAGAAGAGGAGGAATATGAAACCAACTCTGAGAAGAACTTGAATACCATCTGCAACTCGAAGACATTCATCAAGATTCCCAAGTCTTTTTTGTACGAGTTGCGCAACATAGCATGTATTGTGCAAGAATACCTGAAGAAGTCGCACGGGTGCTACGGGTGCCCAATCCACGGGAGGAGTAGCAAGAACCAATCTGTGGAGCCAACTACTCTAGTCCGCAAGCCTCGAGACCCAAGAGGAAAGGCAAAGCAGATACTAAAGAACTTCGAACCAACCAGAAGCCAGGAAAGATTGCTTACAACCATGACTAAGAAAGATCATACTACTCATTGGCCAAGTACTTTCGCCACCAACGGAATACAACCTGATTACTATTATCAAGGACTGCCTTTCAAGAAGGAAAAGAACTCGCCACTTTATCTTTTGACAATGCTGATTCAGAAGAACCTGCAAAAATTCTAAGGCTGAGAAGAAGAACCATCAAGATGCCCGATGTAGTTGAACTACCTGCATCTCCAAGACCACTGAAAGTACATTCATCTGATGAGTCAGAAGATGACATATCTGAAGATGAAAGAACCGAAGAAGACGAAAGCGAGGATCGCAAGCAAGTCGAGGCTGGGTCGAACCGTCGCCGGTCTAGCAGAAGAACTAAAACGAAGCAAAAGAAGCAAGCATGGACCAAGTACAGGCAAGATCTCATGATGTACAACAAGCTGAAAGCAGAGAAACAAGCAACCGCATTTGAAGAATAAGAACCAGACAGCTTGAATCTATAAAGAAGGTTGAAAAAGAGAAAGAAGTTGCACAGAAGAAGACTCAAGAACTTGAAAGGGTTGTAAACAAAGCTCAACAAAACGAATAACCCGCTATTATAGACCAGCAGGGTGGACAACCCCGAAGGTCAGTTTTCACCAGAATAGAACCGGAAGGGAGCAGCAACGTAAGAGGTGGAACAAATCACCAAATTCAAGACCGCCTCCACCGCCAAGATCTGAAAGAACCCACCCATACCCACCACAAAGAAGGCCGGAACGAAGCAGGATGGTAAGTAGAGAAGAAGGATGTGGAGAATCAGAGTGCCAGTCATGCTACAGAGATCATAGAAGATCGCCATCACCAGATTACAACAAGAAAGACAATTACGACAGATTTCCATGTTTCGCTAAAAGGTTGCAAGACATGAAGCTACCGCACAAGTTCAAGCCATCAAATCACTCAAAATACAATGGGAAAGAAAAACCTAAGCAATGGCTCAAAATTTATTCACAATCCATCGAGTTGGCTGGAGGAGACGAAGACCTTAAAGCACTATTCTTCCCAATGGCACTAGAAGCAATGCCACTACAATGGTTCGACAAACTACCACAGGGTCCATCAGATATTGGAGTGACTTGCAAAAACAATTTTGTAACCACTTTGCAGGAATTATCATACACCCAATGACAGCAGCAGAATTATAAGAAATCACACAGAAGCCAGGAGAATCACTTAGAGAATACTACAGAAGATTTGGCGAAGCAAGAGCACAAGTACACGAAATCACTGATAGAGAAGTCATCTATATATTCAGCAACAGAATCATCGCAAGGTGGAAATTCAAAGAGTTCAACAGTGAAGAGCCAAAGAACAACGAAGAGTTCAAGCGAGCTGTTGAAAAGCTCATATCTTTAGAAGAAAAGACAAACAAAAAGTTCCCCAATAACAGAGACAACAACGACAAGAGGGGAAGGCCTGACTACAGAAGCCATAACAAGAGACCAATGCAAGAAACAACAGTGGCAGTAGCCAACAGAAGAACCAGCACCTACCAGAACCTAACCCCTCAAGAAAAAGACAGAATAAAGCAAAGGCAATTTGCAAACTTCAAAGACATGAACTGCGCCATGCACCCAAGGTCGGGGCACAAGCTCAAAGACTGTCATGATTTCAATAGCCAATACCAAAAAAGATAGGAGGTACAATAACAACCAAGATAGAAGGATGATAGAACCAAAGAAGGAAGAAAAGAAGCCCGAAGGAGATTTTTAAGAACCCTAGAAGCAATTATATGTGATATTCTCTGGAATACCAGGCGCAGAAACAAGCAGCAACAGAAGCTAGCACAACGAGCAATCATGGTAGCAGAACCCGCTGTGCCAAGATATCTAAACTTGTTGGAGTACCCGATCAACTTCACAAGGGAAGATCAATGGACAAGGACATCCAACGCAGGTTGTTATCCACTAGTGGTAGCACCAACAATTGTAGGAATCATAGTCCCCAAAGTACTAATTGACGGTGGAGCTGGCTTGGACATCATATTCACCGCAACCTTGAAAAAGATGAGCACCGACTACGAAGGGATGATTACACCAACAAGTACACCGTTCTATGGCATAGTACCCGGAACAGCAGCGGTACCTCTTGGACAAATAACATTGCTGGTTACATTTGGTATCAAGGAGAAATACAAGACAGAGTTCATCAAATTTGAAGTTGCCAATTTCGAGTCATGCTACCATGCTATCTTGGGATGACCAGCACTAACCAAGTACATGGCCGTACCACATTATCCATACCTCCTACTCAAGATGCCAACAACCAAGGGGATATTGTCACTACAAGGAGACCTACAGAAAGCATATGATTGTGACGTGCAAACCATACAAATTGCAGAAACATTGCAAGGTGAACAAGGAAGAAGGGAGATTGCCACGATAGCAGCAACAATGAACCTACAGGAGACAGAAATCACTATAAAGAAGGTTAGCAAAAGTTTCACTACTCTAACCGAAGTGAAAATAGAGAAGATCGACCTGGAAGCTGGTGCCCCAAGAAGACGGCGACCATCAGTGCAGAACTCAACCCTAAATAGGAATTCGTGCTCACCAAGTTTCTTAGGGACAACAAAGATATCTTTGCCTGAAAGCCAGCTGACATGCCAGTGGTCCCGAGAGACTTGGTTGAGCATATCATTGATGTCAACAAAGGTTCAAAACCCATCAAGCAGAAATTACGAAGATTTGCACTAGATAGAAAGGCAACAATCAAGAAAGAACTCACGAAGCTAATGGCGGCAGGTTTCATCAGAGAAATCATCAACCCAAACTAGTTGGTGAACCCAGTACTAGTGGAGAAGAAGAACTCGCCAGACTGGCGCATGTGCATCGACTACACCGACCTAAACAGACACTGCACCAAAGATCCATACAGTCCCCCAAGAATCGATCAAGTGAAAGATTCAACAGTAGGAGCATCTCTACTCTCTTTTCTAGATTGCTACTTAGGATATCATCAAATATCTCTCAGAGAAGAAGATCAGAGCAAGACATCCTTAGTGACACCATTTGGAGCATATTGCTATATATCAATGCCGTTGGGTTTAAAGAACACAGGGGCAACTTACCAACGAGCAATCCAAACAACCCTGGGAGATCAGATAGGAAGAAACACTGAAGCCTACGTAGATGACGTAGTGGTCAAAACAAATGAACCAGACACATTAATAGAAGACCTACATGAAACTTTTACAAACCTCAAGAAGTGGAGGTGGAAGCTTAACCCGAACAAGTGTGTTTTCGGAGTACACGTCCCGGCACACAACCTGATATGCATACCGCCCTCTTGGCCTTTCTCCTATTGGGGATTGGATCAAGTCGGTCCACTAAAAAGATCATCCAGAGGATTCGAGTACATCTTCGTCACAATCCACAAGTTTACCAAGTGGATAGAATACAAACCCTTGGTCAAATAAAGCGCTGGAAAAGCTGTCGAGTTCATACAAAGCATCATGTTCTGATTTGGAGTACCCAACAGGATCATCACAGACCTAGGATCACCGTTCACCGTGAAGCAGTTTACATCTTGGGTGATAGATTGCGGAATCGACATTGATTTTGCATCAATTGCCCACCCTCAAGCAAATGGACAAGTTGAAAGAGCAAACGGATTAATTTTACAAGGATTGAAGCCAAGACTATATGAAGAACTAGTGGACTACGGAGTTAAGTGGATTGATGAAATACCAAAAGTGCTTTGGGGCCTCAGAACCCAAATCAGCAGATCAACCAGATACTCACCGTTCTTTCTCGTCTACGGATCAGAAGCAATACTTCCAGCTGACTTAATCTGGACATCACCAAAGATAGAGCAATACGAAGAAGGAGAAGCCAAAGAAACAAGACGCCTGGAACTTGATTCACTAGAAGAAGTCCAAGAGTGTGCAATTTTACAGAACGCCAGATATCAACAAGGACTAAGAAGACACTACGACAAGAGCATACAACCCCGAACCCTTAAACCGAGAGACTCAGTTTTTCGACTCATCCAAAAGAAAGATGGAAGGCACAAACTACTAAGCCCTTGGGAGGGACATTTCAAAGTAAGAAGAGCAACCGGACCAGGCACATATGAGCTTATGACGGACGAAGAAATCCCACTGAAGAACACATGGCACATCAGCCAACTTCGAAGATTTTACAACTAAGTGGAAAAGTCCTGTAGAGGAACCCGAGATGACGAAATAAGAATTTTTCGATCTCCAGAACAACTTGCTCTTTCCGTTTGCAACAACAAGATCATCAGGCACTCAATGCCTCTTCAAGATATCGCGCTATGGGGTGATCTCATAGCATGTCTGCATGGACTAGAGTCTTAGTCCTCTCCATGGACAGGCTAGCCGCCCAATGCGCAGCTTCGGGCTGGATCAGGGCACTTCGTGTCGGTCCAGGATCGGGCCTCTCTGGGGTGATTTAGGGCCCTTGTATCGTTTCATGATCAGAGAGTACTGTGAATTGAGAATGCCATTGAACCATGGCACCTAGTGCTGGTTCGGGAGACCAAGCCTATTCGCAACAGCGCGACCAGGGCACCTCGTGTCGGTCCAGGATCTTGGCTCCCCACCTTGCCTGCCCTATGCGCAGAGCACCGAGTTGGATCAGGGCACCACGTGTCAGTCCACTCGGGCCTTTCTGGGCTGAATACGAGCTCTCATGCCGGATTCATGATCAGAAAGTCCTTCCTTACTACGAAACAAGAATGCAGTTGAACCCGGGCACATAGTGCTAGTTCAAGAGTCAAAACCTTTTGCTACAACAGCGGGATCAGGGCATACCGTGTCGGTCCAGGATCTTTGACTCCCCGCCCTTGCCTGCGATGTGATGCAGAGCACAACTTACTGGACTGAACTCATGCACACCTTGTGGGTTCAGGCTCAGACATCAACTATGCGCGCGGCATGGTGTAGCAAAACCTCAAAACAACTATGGCTCAAGAGCAGCCACTACACTACCAGCGGGTAGTTTCAATCAACAAAACAACTACGGCTCAGAAGCAGCCATTACACTACCAACGGGTAGTTTGAAGCAACAAGAACAACTCCAGCTCATCGATAGACACTCCACTACCAGCAGGTAGCAAGAAGCAATCCAAAGTCGGGACGAAGCCCGCACAACTCGTCGAAACTACTCAAATTTGGGATGAAGCCCGCACAACCCGTCGAAACCACTCGAAGTTGGGACGAAGCCCGCACAACTCGTCGAAACTACTCAAATTCAGGACGAAGCCCGCACATCAAAAGACTCGTCAAAGATTATTCAAAAGTTGGGAGGAAACCCGCACTTAAGAACTCATCGAATCTACTAAAGTCAGGATGAAGCCCGCACAACAAGGATTATGTGCAAGAAAAAGGGCAACAATGGCCCAGAAGTACCATCCACCATCAAAGAACCTTACAAGCAAGGCACTCAAGGTGCAGGAGCAGCAGGATCAGCACCCAAGTTTATCCTATCTATGACTTGATCTACAAGAGGAGCAAGGGCAGCTTCCTGCTCTCCAACCTGAAGCACGAACTCCTGTGACGAGTTGGGGTCAACCAACTTCTCCAACAGAGCCTCAGGAGCAAGAACCCAGACGTGGCATAAGATGTTGCTCACACACCTCCGGAAGCTATCCTTCATGAAGTTGAAGAACAACGATGGAATCAGAGGTGCATAGCTCACCACATCAGCATACAGGGGCTGATCCTCCTCCAGTCCAATGAAAGACAGAAGATAGGTCATAGCCCCCCACAGTAACTGGAACCTAGCATTGACTACATCCAGCTGGCCCTTCAACTCTTGGAAAGTCTTCAAGGCCTAAAAAACATCCCGATCAGCATCACGCCAAAACTGGCAGGCCAAAGCAAGTTTTCTCTCAGCATCCTCGCAGTGAGAATGCATCTCTCTTACCAACTCGGCTTTGTTCGCGAAAGTCCTGAGGGTCTCTTTCATATCCTTCGAGTCCTGATGCCACTGGAGCTGCTTACGCTCGAACTCTACAAAGAAGAAATCAAGTCAACAAGCTGAAGACAGAACTCGGCAGCAGACAAATCAATGGCAACAACTCAGCAGAAGAAAAAGTACCTGCAACCTGGGTCTTCAAAGCCTGGACTTCATGAGCTGTGGCTTTCGACGCCTCCTCCACGACGAAGCTCATCAGCCAACGGAACCTGATGAGTCACTGCAGCAGCCTGACGCGGCCCACACTCACGGTCCAGTTCTGCCTGAACATGAGCAAGCTCTTTACAAACACGCTCAAGATCGGCGAAGCTAGACGCAGTCGCCATAGCTCAGCAGGGCCAAAAAGAAGGTCCTGATCCTGCCAAAGAGACTGAAAGGGATAAAGCCAAGAATCAGAAAAGCTGACAGATCAAAAGTAAGACAAGACCAAGAAAGGAACACGTACGTGCAACATGCCACCAAATATGGTGGAGAACTCCTCAAAGCAAGCGTCAGAGCCGCCAGACGGTGAGGACGGCTCATCTCAGGATCCACCGGACCAGAAGAACTTGACAGTGGCAAAGCAAGCAGCGGCGGATCAGCAACAACTCTATCACCTGCTCTAGCAACAGTAACTCCAAGAGTCATCGGCTCAGCATGAGGAAGCTCATGACCCGACTCAGCAGGCGCCGCCAAAGGAACCGCCTGCAAAGTAGGACCAGACCCCGCATCAACTTTGGCGCTCTGGCCATCCTGCAGGATAGCATCTACAAGAAGCCAATACAAACATATCAGGAACCTTCAAACAAAGAAAGAAGTAAGAAAATCCAGAAGAAGTTGCAAGGAACCTACCAGCAGAAGAACTCCAGCCTTAGGCTCATCCTCGGGGGCTTGGCCAGGGTCCACGCCAGAAGAAGAACCTGGCAAATCAACAACACCAGGCCTGCAAAAGAAGGCATAAGAACTAAAAAAGACAAGAGGAGAAGTCAACTCAAGAGATGCCCAATAAAATTACCTCGGTGGAAGCTTGAAAGAGCCCACACCCCTCCTAGGCATGAAAGGCAGGGGAACAGTGGCAAGAGACCCCACCATAGAAGAAATGTGGGTAGCAAGGGAAGGAGAAAGAGAAGAAGAAGTCCCGGAACCCTACGTTCGGCTGCAAAGATTAAAGGGAAGCATCAGCAAGCAAAACAACTAAACAAAATGGAAGGCAGAAGTTAAAGAGAACTTATGGCTTACGAATAAGTGGTGTCTACGCCTCCTCAACCCCCTCATTCTTAGATAGAAGCACATTAGCGCCCTCTGCAAGAAGCAAACAAATATGATAAGCAAAGGAAGAAGCATCCAGAAGAAAGAACTCAGCATCCATCTCACTTATAATGATATTACCTGTGACCTGAAGAGAACTCGATAAAGTAGGACTCACTCTCTAAGCTGTAGTCATTGGAGAACGCGACACTGATCTTCGCCTGACATCAAGAATCATCTCAACAATCTTTGGGTGTGTCTTATATGGCACAGATTCAAAACCACCCCCATGGATACCACAAGAAAGACAGAAGAATAGACCGTTTGCGAGAAGCAGAAGCAAGAGCAATTTCAGCAGCAGTATCAGCAGGATTGACCTCCTCAGTAGCAGGGAACTGGATGACGAAATCACAACCAAATCCCTGAAAAGAAATACAATAGCTGAACAAAGAAGAAAGAACTCGCACAAGCCAAATTCACACAAGAAAAGAACTTACCGCAGGAGGTGGATTGGTAGCAGAGTACTCCTCAAGACAAGGAGGGACATAAGGGACATCACCAAGAACGTCATTCAATCGAAGCTACAGATCATCATCACTGAGCACAACCTCGGCCTTAATCCGAGATGAGTCAAGAACCCTGGTGTACTCAAATCCAAGATGCTCCCGCTGCATCAGAGGTCGCACAAAATGATGAAAGAACCCAGTAACAATGCCAAGACTAGTAAGACCCTGCGCCTTGACATAGCTAAGACGAACAAGAAGAGGGTTGATCGCCAAGAGCATCCGAAGGTTTCTGAGCCCATAGACCAGTATCTTTTGGGGAGACAGAAAGATCAGAAGGAAAGTAGGAAGAAGGCTTGGGGATGTAGAACCACTTGTTAGCCCAAATTCTCTTGTTAAAGAAACTCAGGGAGAAAAGATCAGCAGCCATCCCCTGACGAATCTAGATCGAATAGCAACCAAAAGGCGCCGCTTTCAAATCTAGCTTAAGGCGAAAGAAGTGCCGGAATAGAAGGAGATTGGGGGGGACCCCAAGATGCACCTCACACATATGCGCAAAGGCAGATAGATAAAGAACCCCCATTAGGGGAGAGGTGACAGAGCTGAAGGCCAAAGAACTGAAGAAACTCCATCAGGAAAGAAGAAGGCGGAAAACAAAGCCCCGCGGCGACAAAAGCAACAAACAGGATCGTTTGATCAGTAGTACGGTTGGGAGCCAGATCCTGACTAGGCAGGACATACCTAGAAAGCGGCTGCTCCTAGAGCATGCCACGCTCCACCAAACCCTCCAAATCTTCCGCTGCCGTCGTCGACGCCGGCTAAGGCCGCTGCACAAAGAAAAACCCTGTAGTCACAACATCAACAAGAAAGAAAGGATTTTTGGCTCAAAACTCACCTCAATGGACTTGATATTGCTCTGCGATCATGTACCAACCATCAGATCCCATGAAACAATTGGCGGATTCAAAAATTTTAGCAAAAGCAGAAGAAGAAACTAGGGTTCCACGCGCGGCAGAAACGTCAAGAAGAACAAAGAGATTGGGAATTTTACAGTACGAAGGACAAAGGCTCAAGAGCACAGGAGAAGAATAAAACGGCGAAGCATTTATAAGGATCGGTTCACCTAAATGGGCCTAACGGGCCAAAGGTTGCCTAAACTAGACAGCAGCAACAATGGATAAGTACCAACGGTAATAATGTCAACGGTGACACTTCAACAGGAAGAAAAATAGGGGAGATCAGAACGGATACTTTTACCATAAAAGGTAACCAGAAAGCAAGGAACCCAGGCAGGACAACATTCTCAAACAGTCCAGACAAAGCACAGGCATACACAACCATCAGATTGAAAAGAACTCGGAGGATACCAAAGATCTCACAAAAAACAATAGAAGAACTCACATACATTTAGAGAAAGCTTAGAAGATCCCAACACAGTCCAGAGGTAACCAAAGACATTGAGGACAACGTCACCTTATACATCAAACAACACGCACAACAGACGGAGACAAGAACAAACAACTCTCTTTATTTCGCTGATCAAGAAGATGTTGGTGTTACAACAAGTTACAAGAGGATACAAAGCTCTAACAAAGAACAAAATATTTTTCCACAAATACAGAAATTCATCTAGGGTGAAGCAACCAGGAGCCTGGTGGAATTCATGAGAGCATCAAGACAGTCCTGGTCGACCATAAATATCAACAATGAACCTAGTAGAATCTGAAGTTGTTGAACCTCTACCAAGATTCGATGCCAACAAGCAGGAAGGCAACTCCAGAAACGAAATCACCACAGCAAATTCGTTTATGAAGTCACTGAGAATGGCAGGAGCACCAAGCACACAGGAGTAACAGCCACGTCTTCACTCTCCACGGCTCCCGAAGAACTTGGATAAATCTCCCAACATGAACTGACCTGTGCTGCAATGCCAAAATGACACAACAGAGAAGAAAGCAGAGGTCGGTCCACACCATAAGAAGGGTGAACAACCTAAACAACTCGCGAACCACCAAGTAAAAGGCAACAAGGAGGAAGGGTGAAGGGCACTAGAAAACGAGGCACCGGAGAAAGCGCCAAGTACCTCACAAGCCATACAACATTCGCCCCGACACCTTCGACAAAGTGATTCACCAGAGACTAGCCTGGTACTGGCCCCTATCACAAATCCTACACCATTCGCTAAAAGAATTTACAGAACAAGCCGGGGGCTCGTCAAGCTCGCTCGCCACTAACTCCATAGCTATAGAAGAAGGATGCAACAGCTTAAGAAGAATACAAGAGCACCAGGAAGGAAGAAGGAACACAAGAAGACTAGAAGTGAACGAGGAAGTCACGGCCACCAGCACGCGATATTTATAGGCAAAGATGGGCGTACGAAGACCAAGTCTATAGAAGAAAGAAGAACCAAAAGAAAGGATAGTCATGTGAAGACGACAGAACCTTGAAGTGACTGAACAAGCACGCGTGAACCCCTCACAGCTGACAAGGAAGTAGGCATGCAGACTGAAGCCATCAAGAGCGCCTGCAAGGCTGACGGACGAATAGTAAAAGTCACTACAGAACAGAGAAGGCATATCTAGCAGCATACTTCAAGAAAAGTACAAAAGCAATGAAGATACCCAACAACCAATGGTACACCAATAAAGAACAGCATCAGCAAGGCACTCCAAAACCCTGTCCTGAGTTCTTTCATGTTGAAAAGAACCCGGAAAAGGCTCGGTGGCTGCAGGAGTACCCCACACCAAAGGAACCTTTTCGAATTTTTTACCAAGACCCTCCAGCTTTTTGTTCCATAAAGCAAGAGGCTCGGGGGGGTGTGCAACAAAATTTGCACTCAGTGAAAGACAAAGACGATGACCAGGAGAAAGAAGCTACAAACTAGACCCTCCAGCTTTTTGTGCAAAAAACAAGAGGCTCGGGGGCTGCACTCAGCGAGTGCAATTTTTGCACTCACCAAAGAACCAAGGCAGAAGGTACTAGAAGGAAGAGCATCCCAAGATTTTGCCTCGAAAGAACCCGGCTTCCGAGTTCCAAACCCTGAAACGCTCGGGGGCTTGTCGATAGGGGATACCGGAGGTTCCCCAAGAAGACGGAATACGGACGGAGGATCGAAGAACCCGCCGCCCGATTCGAGTACAACACGGAGTTACACGACGTGAGAACTACTATATCCTAGATGGGTTGTAATAGGAAAGAGTACAAAACTCTTAGTTTAGGACTTGTTCCTAGAGTCCGACTAGGAATCATAGAGCCCGCAGCCAGCCTCACCCCATATAAGGCTGTCGCGGGCACCCCTTGTAAAAAGCACGAAGTACACAGCAACACACAATCCCTCATACTCATCAATACAACGCAACAGGCTCACGGCGACTGGATGTAAAGGTCTTTACTCGACGCAAGTCAAGGGCTCGAACCAGTATAAAATTGTCTGTCTCATCAAGCTTGTTTCCACAATGAAGCTTAGCAGAATGAATAGCCCGTTGTTGTTGATCAACAAGGTGGGCAACCCCGGAGATCAATCTTCAACAGAATAGGAGCGAAAGAGAGCAGTGTCGATGTTTTATCACTGATAGCCCACCACCAGGGTACCCGGGAGGGTGTTTTTGTTCGGAGGAGCTTAGCAGACTGTGAAACTCGGCAGTTGCGGCAACAAGCATGACGAGATAGGCGATTTTATATTGGTTTGGGCCCTCGACTTGTGTCAAGTAAAAATCTTTACGACCAGTCGGCGTGAGATTGTTGCGTTGTATTGATATGTGTGGGGGATTATGTTGTGCCGTGTACTTCGTGTTTTCTACAAGGAGTACCCATAGCAGCCTTATATGGGGCGAGGCTGGCTGCGGGTTCTATAATTCCTTGTTGGATTCTAGGAACGAGTCCTAAACTAAGTGTTTGATACTCTTTCCTATTACAATCCGTCTAAGATATGGTAATCGTTATGTCTTGTTATTCCATGTTGTACTCGAATCAGGCGGCGGGTTCTTTAATCCTCCGTTCGTATTTCGTCTTCTTGGGGAACCTCTGGTATCCCCCATCAACAGTTACCCTTGGTGATGCTAGCACCAAATTTTTTCATGCACATGCCACTATCAAATTCAGAAGATATATGATTACTAGTTTGGAAAACTCTAATGGAATTCCTGTTTTCAATCACCATCTTAAAGCTGATATGATCTGGGATGCTTTCAAAAAGAGATTGGGGATTTCTGAATTCATAGCTAACCTTTTCAATATGTCTGGCTTCATACAACTTGTTGATCTGACAACTTTGGCCATTCCTTTCAGTAAACAGGAAATTGATCTTGCGGTCAGAGCCTTACCATCAGACAAAGCACCTGGTCTAGATGGCTTCAACCCAAACTTCACCAAGAAATGCTGGTCCATTATTTGTGATGACATCTATAATCTCTGTGACTCCTTCTTTCATGGAAATATATGTCTGAAAAGCATAAATGGTTCCCTAATTACTCTAGTGCCAAAGAAGGACAATGCTACCAAAGTTTCAGACTATAGACCAATCTCTTTACTCAATACATCTGTAAAGATTATTACTAAGTTACTTGCTAACAGATTGCAGGCTGTTCTTCCCAAGCTCATTCATACAAATCAATATGGGTTCATCAAGCATAGGAATATTCAGGATTGCTTAGCATGGTCTTTGGAGTTCTTGCATCTCTGCCATCAATCTAAGAAGGAGATCATTATTCTGAAATTAGACTTTAAAAAATCCTTTGACAAGGTGGAGCATGGTTTGATGATACAATTTATGGAACACAAAGGGTTCCCTTTAAAGTGGATTCAGTGGATGCATCTAATTTTCAATTCTGGTACCTCAGCTGTTTTGTTAAATAGAGTTCAGGGCAAGACTTTTCACTGTAAAAGAGGTGTTAGACAGGGTGATCCATTATCACCTCTGCTTTTTGTCCTAGCTGCAGATTTTTTAGAAGACCTTCTCAATTCTACTCAAAACCTTGGCCTCTTGTCTGCCCCTATTACTAAGCCTCACTTCAATGACTTCCCTGTACTTCAGCATGCAGATGATACATTGGTGTTCATGAAGGCTGATTCTATAGAGCTATTCTTTCTTAAAGCAATGCTTAATTCTTTTGTAGACTCAACAGGGCTCAAAGTATATTTTTGATAAGTCAACGATGGTTCTAATTAATGTCCTAGATGACAAGTTAGAAATCTTGTCCAGAACTTTAGGTTGCACTAAGGGATCACTTCCTTTTACTTACCTGGGTCTTCCTCTAAGCTTAACAAGACCTGCTGACTATTGGCCATTGGTTTCCAGGTGTGAAAGAAGATTACTTTGCATCTCTAACTTTCTCATTGAAGCAGGCAGACTAGAGCTAACAAATGCAGTTTTCAGTGCTTTGCTTACCTTTGCTATGTCCACCTTTCTATTGCCTAAAACAATTATTAAACAGATTGATAAATTCAGAAAGCATTGCCTTTGGAGTGGCTCTGATGTGAATAGTAAGAAGCCACCAAAAGTAGCCTGGCCTATGGCATGTGTCCCTAAGAAAAATGGTGGACTTGGTATTCTTGATCTTCACACTCACAATAAGAGCTTTCTCATGAAGAACTTACACAAATTCTTTAACAGACTTGACTTGCCTTGGGTTCACCTTGTCTGGGCTATCAGATATCCCAATGGCAGGCCACCACTAACAACTAAGAAAGGTTCCTTTTGGTTCCTTCTTGGAATGGTATGTCTGTGAGCACTAGTCTCCCTGAGCTCTTCTCTTTTGTAAAGAATAGAAATATAACAATTAAACAGGCCTGCAAATGCCACACACTTTCATGACCTCTTTCATTTACCATTGTCTCATGAAGCCTATCAGCAGTTCATCAATCTCTCTGCTCTGATTCACTCACTAGATTTACAAGATGAGGTGTTTGATCATTGGACATATATTTGGAATTCTGATATCTTACCTCCAAGAAGGCCTATAAATAGTTGATTGGATCTAGACAGGTACATCTAGCCTTCTCATGACTATGGCAATCTATATGCCAAAACAAAAGAAAATTCTTCTTCTGGTTGTTGCTAAATGATAGGTTAATTACCGGGGAGCTTCTGAGAAGAAAGTCTATGCATTTGAATGACTACACATGTGTTCTTTGCTCTTTGGCTGAAGATGAATGTCTGATTCACCTCTTCCTTGATTGCCCTTTTTCTCAAGCTTGTTGGGCGACCCTGGGGTTAATAATTCAGAATGCAACAGATCCCTTTGGCACTCTTGAATCCTTCAGAATGCAAATTCAACAACCTTTCTTTATGGAAGTTATTGTAAGCCTTGTTCCCCCACTGTTGGTGCATGGTGTTGATGGGTGGGAGCCTTGGCTAGCAGGCTTCTCCTTGAGGTATGCCAATATCAAATGTGATAAAAATGCAAAAAAATGGCCATGGAAAATCATTGATAATTTCACAATCAGAACATAAGCTTATTATAATAAAAACTTTACAAGGCCAAAACATATATGATGTGTTCTAGCTTTCGGGTATCTTGAGGTGCCAGCGCCCTCGTCCCTCCGCGAGGGTCTTCCATGTGCTCTCCGGCGTCTCCTCTTTTGGCCGAGCTACCACAAAGCTCAGCTACTTGCAACAACAGAAATCCGTTGGTACCAAAGGAAGCAAATATTTCAACAAAAATGGCGCAATTCCTGAAAATAGAATTGCCAAAATTTAAGCATATAAAAACTTTTCAAAGCTTAAACATAATCGCAACATCCTCCATCTCTGCGCTCTTGTTAAACTCATGATAGAGAATAGAGGCTCCAAAACAGAGCAATTATGAAATGTCAAAAACTTTTTTTCAATATTATATGGAAATTTAATCAATTTATCATCTTTGTTAGCATACACAAGCTCATTGTTTATTTAACAATAGGTTTAACAATCCAACGGTACATGTGGTTGGCTATCAGCTCTGTTCCTCAAATCCAATTTGCCATGGGGCCTGCCTGTGCTACAGACCCCATCACCTGTACTTTGCCGTCTTTCTAGGAAAGGTTATTAGTAGTGATATTGCTACTGCCAAGGGAAAAAATAAGAGTATGGAAATAAATGAAAAGGAAAACAAGCATTAGTTATTTACCATTACAAAAGTTGTAACATCCCTAAAAATCTGAACACCAAAAATCACAACCAACAATTTTTTTTCTAAAATAACCATTGGTTGGGAGTGTCATATAGGAAACCTACTAGTTGTTGCACAAGTAGCACCTAATGCTAGATAAGCATTTGTATTTTATATACAAGTTTGATTTGGGTCTTGTTTGATTTTATGTAATGTTTAATAAAATCAAACAACATTGTTATCACGTGTGCTTATATGTATATATAAATATGCTACTAACCTTGAACATGAACTCCACATGCCGTGAGACTCTGAGGACCTACACCATGGTCACTAGCCCTTACTAACAAAGATCATGACTTGGTTGAGTTAGAAGCTTGGGAAGAAATGGAAAAAGGTAAGAAGGACAAAGAGAAAAGGAGAAGGGGCGAGCAACCAGCCTAGAGCAGCTGCCAGCCCCGCCCAAGCCGCCAGGCCAGCCTGCTCTCCCCACACGCAAGAAGGCCCACGTCGGTCAAACCCGCGGCCTGCCCAGCTGTCGGCCTCGGTCTGCCCGTGTCTTTGCCTCGCGGCCCAGCTGGTCAGCACACCGTGCCAGCCCAGCATGACCCCGGTCTGCATCCCCCACGCGCCTCACAGCCCAGCAAAGCCAGGCCAGCCTAGCCAGGCTCGCCCGCAACCCCGCTCGCTGACCGCGGCCCATGAGGTCGACCGGCCTAGCAAGGAGGACGCCAGCGCCGCGCCCCTCCCCGCTCTCACTGTCGTGTGAGCCCCGCATGTCAGCTACATCCTCATCCCATTTCTGGCCACCCGCGCGTCCCATCCGCCGTACCAAAAGTGGGCATGGCGCACCTCCGCCGTCCGTGCGCCATCCCTTCACCGTATGCCCAAGAAAACCTTAACCCTAACTCGGGAGCGCCCAGGTCGCTCGATGTCCCTGCTCCCTTCCCCGCCGTCCAAAGGACATCTTTGCCCCTAGCATGGCCGCCGGCGCACTATAAAAGGGGGAGCTTGGTGCCATTAGGGTTTTGCCCGTGCCCAGCCGTCTTTGCTGGTCCACCGCACCACCTTGCCTTGCCTACTAACCATGGAGAAAAGGAGTAGAAGGAGGGGAGGAAGGCGGGTTGGAGAACGCGAAGCCGGGGCTCCGTTCGCCGTCGCTGCTGTCCGCGCTGGGGAAGGAGGACCTCACGCGACCCCCACGTAGCTGCCCTGCTTCTCCTTCATCTAGCCACCGCTTCGCGACCCCGTGAGCCACCAGCACCAACGCGCCAAGCAGGTGAGACCACCACCGCTCTCGTCCTGCTCTGTCATGGCCACCGCTTAGAGCTTTGTCGCGTTCGCACTGCTCCGCTCAACTCATCACTTCATTAAGTTCACCATTGGATGCGCCGTGATCTAGAATGTCATTTCGGCAACCTCATGGAGCCAGCATGGGCCACAGTGGGAGCCTCACACGTTTGCACTCTCCGGCCTTCCCAGACTCCGACCGCCAGAGCACCGTCGTGGCGTTCTTCGCCATGCACGCTCTGCCGTGCCTCCGTTAGCTACCGTATATAGGATTCAGAGTTCCGAGCTACTCCTGTCGGAAGATGGGGAGAAGATGGCGTCTAGGGAGGAGAATTTGGCCGGAGCGCCGCCGCCGTCGAGTTGCCGTTGTTGTTGCCTCACTAGAAGCCCTCGTGGCCAAATTAGTTTTGTCGGCCGCGTTCGCACCGATCTCGCGATGCCAAAGCACACCCCGAGATGCCCTCGACACGCCACAATGCCTTGCCGCCGTGGCCGTGCCAGCCAGCGCCGCCGCGACACGCGCGTCGGCCAGCTGGCGCACCAGCAGCATGCCACGACCCCACAGCCGCCTCCGCATCGCCTCTGCCTAGCCCACCCTGCTCACCGCCGCGCACGTGAGGAAGGGGATGGGGAAATTTCCCCTGCCTAGGTGCACCGCATCCACCGCTCGCCACGCTGACCAGTCAGGAGTAGCCACGTAGACCCCCGCTCTCCGGACCACATGGACCGAGTCTGACCAGCCAAAGGCCATAGACCAAGCCCTTTAACAGCCCAGGCCACCACATGGCCCATCTGTCAGCTTGACACATGTCCGGGCCGGACCGGCCCAACCCAGCCCAAGACCAGCCCTGCCGTGGTCCACCAAAACCCAAAGTGGGCCTGTCATCATTGACCGTTGACCGGCCCCACTTGTCACTGACCCACATCCCCGGTCCCACATGCAGCCTCTACTATGGCCCGACCAGTCAGCACTTGCCATGTGTCACACTCTGGTTTAATCCCAACTTCGAAAAATATGAACCAAGTGTCCAAATTTTCACAAAAATGAGCTCTACGTCATAGGCTTATGTATGATTGCATTTGGAGTTATTGGATTTCATTTGGTTCTTTGTGTTAATCTATAGGGGTCGCTCCCATGACCATTATGTCTCGATTTCATATCCTACGAAGGAGTTGCCTGAGGAGGAGGACTAGGAGCGTGCCAAGGACTTGAGGGAGGACTTGAGTGACAGCTATTCAGGTGCCACGTCCCACCCAACCTTGTAGATCATATTACGCATGCAACATATTAGAATGCTAGTGCTCAACATTTATGCAACAATGCTATGATATGATATGTTAGGATTCCATGGTAGATTACTTGTGTGCCTATTTCCTTGTCGTAGCCTTTACCCTGCTCACCCGCTTATAGGATAGACACGCTTATCCACACGCTTGTTACACTACTTTACCCCACTTGCATTATATCTATGATATGATGCTGGTGGTGAACCCTAGGTGGGTTCAACTCAAGATGCCAGACTTGGTGATCGTATGGGTGTCTTCGGGTAAATAACGTGGGTGGGTTGTCTAGTGAGGGTTGAGTCGGCTGGACAGGATCTACGACGAGCTTTTGGAGCGAGTCTTGTCGAGGGGTGCATCCTAGGCACCCCTATGTTCTTATTACCTGGGGCGGGTACATGGTGACTTCAGGAGATCCCAGGGTGGAGAGCCTTTGTGGAGTGAAGCCCCGGGTAGGAGGTGCTGTTGTAGCACAGGCTGTTGTAGCCCGTTTGAGGAGATATCCTGTCTGGTCCCCCCTAGGACCTGTTGTCTCTTGAGGACCAGAACCACGGACCCCTTCGTGCATACCACTTGCCCCAGATGAACCGGGGACGGATGTTCGACTATATAGGGCAGCGCCACTACTACTAGGCGCAAGTAGTGTAGGAAGGTATGGGAGGATCTCTCACCCTTCCGAGATGATCATGGCAGGCCCCTCCGAGAATCGGCCCTCCGAGAGCGGGTGCATGACTTCACAGTTTTAGCCACTCTAGACTAGACTTGGGGTGTTCCAGGGCTGAAAGGTAGTGTGGCATCGTTCTTAGTCAGGAGCTCGTTCGGCATCAGCCTAGGCGATCTAGAGCGCCAATGATGGTTATCTTGTGGATTGTCGGCACTAGCTGGTTACAGGTGTACACGCTCTACAAAGGTGTTTGAATCTAGAGTAGCATGGCCTATAAGCTTCTTTAATCCTGCAAGATTGTAGAGTAGCCTCCTCCTTGAAGTTGTGAAGCCATCATGTAAAACTAGCTTGGACTCCATCAAAGATGAGCCTATTTCGCACCTTCCAGAGCTCCCAGGCCACCAACAGAAAAGTGGCAAATAGTATTGGAACCATCCGTGCCAACATTTGCTTCCTCATCTTGTATGGCTTGTAGAAGTTGGGCATTTTGTTGCACCAATTGCAACGTTGCTTCTTGTTCAATGTGCATGCGCCCATGTTGTCGATGAGTTTGTCTACCTCCATCCTTTGGTGGCACCTCTCCCTACCCCGTGGGCAAGGAGTGTGCTGTGGACATGGAGGCCTCCCTATGGACCCTGAAATGTCCATGGAGCTTGCTCATCACCTTCTTCAACTTCTTCTCCTGCATGGTGTGAGGGGCCTCCTTGCTCCATTTGAGCGGCTCGTGACATACCTCTTGTCACTCTAACTGTTCCTACAACATTTTGGCTTCTTGCCCCTCGATCCAATTTGATGGTTAGTGTATGGAGCGCATACAGCCGACGTTTCTCACAAGGGAGAGGAACTTCGACTGTATGGCCAGGATATATCATTTTAAGCCCACCTCTTGGACCTCTTTTGAGTATATTAGCACTAATGAAAACATTCTCATTTATAACATCTCTAGCAGAGGCAATGTACTCAAAGGAATGTGATTCTGGCAAACCCCATGTATCAGCTACATGAGTAATGAATGATGTGAAGTAGATGGGATTTTCATTCTCGATGCAACTAAGCCAAAAGTTCACTAGCAGTTTTATAGGTGAGACTTTAATTTTGCAACCATGACATAGAGTAATTTAAGTAAATCATCATTTATGGAATAACCTCTAGTGCTAGGAAAAAGGGTAACAACCATCCAGTAATGGAAAAAGTGCAAGGTTAGATTATGGATTTGAGAGGGTGCAGGATCAGAGCAATGATTGGAGCCAGAAATTGATTTTCAAAATTCACCTTTGTTAAACCTATTAGTGGCATGGTCTAAATCAAGTTCGCAATCATGATCACATCCTAAAGCAGTGTTTAAGAGGCTCCAAGTCAAATTATATTCTTCCCTACACATGCGAAAGGCTACCCCATCATTTGTTACTTGTAAGGTGCACAAAAATTCTTGGGTAAGCACTTTTATATAAAATTCGTGAACTTGCCAAAATCCTCCCCAATCAATTGTGTTAAATATAGTATTAAACTCTGCACTCATACCTATGTGGTCTAGGAGGACCGGGTCGATGACACTCGTGTGCTGGAAGTTGCATGATTGAAGAATGTTGTACTTTTGCATCCTTCTTGATTCAGCATGAGGCCACTCTCGGGCTCTATTACTCTTGATGAGGCTCATAGAGTACCATCTGGTGGTAGCTCTCTTCCTCCTCTCTTCTCCCATGGGTTCCTTCTTCGATGTGGCGAGAGCCCTAGGAAGAACTCTCACTCTTCTTGGCCTTCTTGAGCCGGGAGAAGAGTATTTTCTTCATCTAGCTGCACAAGTGAGACAACCAAACTCTTCCTACTACTACAACTATGCAAGAGAGAAAGGAAAATATTTTTGGGTTTTTGTTTTTAGGAAGACTACTATTAAACTAAACTTGAGAAAGAACTTGCGACAACAGAGAGAAGAAGAGAGATTGTGAGCTCGAGATGATTCTGATGGTTTTCGGTGTGGAGTGGAGCTCACAATGCAGGGGTATTTATAGGGGGAGAAGGACAAGTGGAGAACCCCCATTGTAGGGGTCGGCCGACCCCCCATAAAGCACTTTAATTTTGATTTGAATTCTAGATAGGGAATCCTGCTAGATGTTTGATAATTTTCTCAAAGCTGGTCCAAAGTGGGGGTTGGCTAACCCCCTCCATAGGCCTCCTAGCACTTCGAACATAGTGTCATGAAGTGTCTGGTAAAGTAAAGGCCAGGTGTGGACCAAAAGTGCTGAAATATTCAGAGATTCCCTTGCCTAGTGCTTGGTGAAAGAGAAAAGATGAAAGGCTAAAGTGGAGACATGGCTAAAGAGATTCCCATGGACAATGGGAGCACTAAAGCATTTATAGGTGACCACTTTGCAGATTTTGAGCTTGTGGTTGTGTCCCAAGAGCACCCAAGGTGAAAAAGAGCATCTCATGCTTAAAGTGATGAACCAAGGGACCATTTCCTTTCAGACTTAGGCTGGAGTGGCGTGCATAGGATTCTTATGTGAGGCAAATTGAGACAGCAGGCTACAAAAGGGGTCAAGGTAGGGGTCGGTCGACCTCCACTTGAGTGCCGCAAGAGCATCCAAGTGCTGGTCTTGAACCAGAGTATCTAGCCAAAGTGAAGAGAGTGGAGTTGGTCCCACTGGTGGGGTCAGCCGACCCCACCTTCGGTGATCCAACAGCTCAAAAGTTTATTGCAATTGATTCTCAAGATTTTATTTATTATGGCTAAGTGCTTTGTCGAAGTAAATATGCAGAATTATAAACTAAGAATGCAATTAAAAATGAAATGCAACAATTGAAATGCAGGAAGTAAATATGAGATAAATACTGATTTACCTTACCAGCAAGGGCTCCGTGTTTTAGGTCCGTAGAGCGAGACCTCTCCGTCTTGTTCATTCCTTGGGTGCTTCGGTTCATCCCGGAGATGGGGACCGTGATTGCACCTCTTTCTCCCGCCACACTTGCTTGGTTTTGGCTTGCGGTTCTGCGTGTTCTTCATTCTTTACTTTAGCTTTTTTGGCTGATTCACCTTTCTTGTTGTTCCTTCAGCGTGGGTAGTAGCGAGGTTTGTTCTTTGGTTCTTTGTCATTCACCTGCATGTTAGCTTTATAACCATTGAATGGACACTTTACCTTCTTTCCTGGGAATTGAAAATGAATTTGGCCGGACCCCACATAGATGACGACGTTAACCATGTTGAGGAATGGCCTTCCTAGTATAACAGGGACTTCATTTTTGGACCCCATGTCCAATATGATGAAGTCGGCAGGGACGTATTCGTCTTGAACTTTGACTAGTATATCCCTTGCCAGTCCCTTAGGGAACTGAATTGTTTGATCGGCCATCTGCAAACGAATAAATGTGGGGCTGCGAAGGCCCCCTAGCAAATTTTCATAAGTTACCTTGGCCATGATGTTGACACCCGATGCAAGGTCGCAGAAGACGTTATGGATGATTTGTGGTCCAATCTCGCAGGTGATGGTTGGGAGGCTCGGATCGTCCTTCTTGGCGATGAATGGTGGATCCAGAAGATAGCTCCAGTTGGAGCGCATCGGAGGCTTACCGAACCTCGTGGTTACCAATTTAACACCTCCAATTGGGTCCTCAGGTTTCCCTATGATCTTACCTTGCTCGAAGGATGGGACAGCTGCTGCTAACTGAGCTAATTGTGTTTCTAGCATTTTATTGAAGCTCAATTGATTTTTCATAGCAGAGTTAAAGCTATCCATTTTCTCACTTAGATTTTCAAAAATCTTATCAATAGCCATCATTTTCTTGTTAATACTATCATTTATTTTAGATTGGCCTAAGACAAGATCTCTTAAAAAAGGTTGGTTACCAAAAGAATTATTGAAATTATGGTTGTAACCATTACCTTGGTTTCCTTGGTAGAAGGGGCTCGAGTTCCTTCCTTGTTATTGTTGTTGGGGCCGGTACCTGCTGTTGTTGTTGATGATGAAGCTCATTTCCTCCTTTGTTTCGGGACAATTATTTCTCAAATGATCATCTCCTCCGCACACCTCGCACCATGGATTAGCTTCGATGGCTCGTGCGGTGGTGTAAGATTGAATGACTTTTTGTTCCTTTTTGGAACCTTCTTCCATATGTTTCATCAAGAGGTCCATTTTAGCTGAGAGCATGTCCACCTCATTAAGGGCGTGGACACCTCTCTTCTTGGGCTGAAGGCGTTCCTCATTCCATCCTTGGTTTGTGACCATCTTCTCTATGAGGTCCTTAGCATCCTTGACATTGTGTTGCAAGAATGCTCCTCCAGCAGCAGCATCAAGGTGACTATGGCCCAAACCGTCAGTCCATGGTAGAAACCTTGAATAATGAGCCATTCCTCTATCCCACGATGAGGACAGGCGTGAATGTACTCCTGGAGACATTCCCATGCTTTGGGAATCGTCTCATCAGCTTGCTATTGGAAGCTAAAAATTTTTCCACGAAGGGCACTGGTTTTGTCCATCGGGAAGAACTTCTTGGGAAATGCATTGGTGCACTTCTCCCAAGTGGTGACTTCACTCTTGTCAGCGTAGAACCATTGCCTCGCCTTCCCCAATAACGAGAATGGGGAAAGGCGAAAAAGGATGGCGTCTGCGGAGACATTCTTCATGGTGAAGGTACCGCACACCTCCAGGAAGTGTTGGAGAAGGGCGTTGGCATCCTCATGTGGCTTCCCATAGAACGGGTTGGCTTGCACCATGTTGATGAGCGTAGGCTTAAGCTCAAAAGTCGCATCCCCAAGTTAAGCTGCGGACCCGTGGTGACATAGTCAGCTGACGGCGCTGAGTACTCAGAGATGGTCTTTTGGGCCATAGCTTCCTTAACGATTGGTGCGGAGCCTCTTTCCTGGACTGGATTCAGATCTGAGATATCCTCTAAGGTGGAACTTGATGACGTATAGTTCTCCTCAGCAATTGCTCAGGATCTTCAACAAAATTTGATGGCAATTGGAAACCACTCATGCACCTTCTAGTTTCACGATAACGAGAAACAAGACAGGTGAGGGGTAAGCCCCTAACACTAATTGATAACTAAATTGATAGTAGACTTTGGATTCACTTTTATTAAAATTCCTAGCTGATGTTTTCCTCGGCAACGGTGCTAGAAATGCTTGTTGGTAATTCTTAACGTCGCTTCCAACGATTGGCAACGGCGCTATAAAGGCCTATGGGGTATTTCTTATGTCTATTGGATTATTCCGTAAGCGCACAGAATGTACCGATGTAGCACTTCATCGAGGATGAGTATTCGAAAGTATCGTTATTTATTTTATACTAAGGGAAAGCAGTAGCTAGGAATATTTAATAAAAGGAGAGAGAGATCCTTATGTCTACTACGACATAGAGTCAACTAGTGTAAAAGGGGGTAAGCAAATAATATGAAGGATAGGTAAATGAGAAAGCAAAGAGTTTAATCTAAAGATAACCAGTAGAGTGTTAGCTAGGTGGGAGGACAATGAGTGAGTAAAGGACTCCTATATATCTAACTTTACTTCTATGAACTTAATCCTAACAGACAGATGACATAACTAGACTGGTGCCTTACTGTTTGTGTGAGGGGGATAGCCGAGACAGTAGAAGAAGAACCTCTAATAAAGCAACTATTTGGCTTATGGACGCCCTACCTTTTAAGAACTAGCCTGAACGTGGTGAGAAAACCCTAATGCCGCCCAAGACCTGTGACCTCTCAGGAGTGCGCTCATGAACTGTTTGCGTGGACCAGCAGCAATCAAAGGTGAGATTAAGCCTGAGCACCACGCTCACACTTAGTCTCACGACTCTAGTTAACATGCATATAACTAAAGCTCCTATGCAAAGATAGGGCGATGATACACACACAAGGAGTTGTTCTAGGAAACTATTCTAACTAAGACAAATATATTGCTAAGATAAGTGCACAACAAGACTATGATGAATATAGACTTGCACTATGTAAATACTAAGTAAATACTGAGTAAAGTAAAGTAAGAATAATATATCGATAAAAGGAAAGTCTTACAAAAGGGAAAGATATAAGAGCTATACCAGACTCTCCAAAAGATGACTCCGGAGACCCCGAGCTTTGCTCGACTCGACTCTAACTCCCACTCTAGACTAACTACTACTCTTGCTTTTTGATCTCCCAAGATATGATTGGAGGATTTGAGAGCTGGGAGAAGATTTCCAAGGGTGGTGGAGCCACCTTTTATAGGGGGAGATGGGATGCCATGTCAGCGATCCGTATGCTCCATGCCTATCTACCCTTGGATGAACCGACCTTGCAACCACATTGATTGGACATCCAGGATAAAACATCGTGCATGGAGGCATGCAGGAAGGCGGTGTGAGGCCAACCAACCTAGTTGGCAACTAGGTGGGGGTCGGCCGACCCCCCTATGACAGGTGGGTCCCATCTAGGTCTTCTAGAAGGTGTCCCCATCTATCATACAGAGTGGTTTAGTTTTTTGCCAAATGTTTGTCATGTTGCTTGCTTCCTGTGGGCCCATGAATCCATGTGCAATGATCTTTTGCCGTTGGATGAAAGCACAGGTTGATCGAAGGGTTGAATTGGACTCCTAGGACCTTGTCATGGATCATGCTTCGAAGCTGTAGGGGTCAGCTGACCCCCTATGTGGGCCCGCCTAAGCTGTATTTTGTGTTACCTAAAATCAGAAGCTAAGAGTACATGTGGAACTAGTTATTGATAAAATATGCTCATGTTATGCTATTCTTCCTTGGATTTTTATGGTATATCCACTGTCAATAGGAAGGCAAGCCCCAGAGCATCCTCTCCCTATTGTTTGCAAAATCTCACTTGAGTCCTTTTATGATGTTTGATGCATTAGGTTAAGGAGTTGCTTGAAAACGTTGATGCATTACTTATATTCCTTGTCCACCTTGATATACCTTATACTCTGTTAGGTGCAGGATCGATATAAATGCTTAGCCATGCTTAATTAGACCATTAGAAGTGGGTGATTTCCTATCACCTACACCTTAGGTCAATAAAGGAAATTGGCAAGATGATGATGATCATGGAAAGGTAACGGAATAGGGACCTGTTGTCCCAAGGGATGTTATCCTGTTCACAATTTCAGCATTTGGATGATAAAGTGAGACTTATGGTGCCTGCATACGATGGAGGTGTGCTCTGAACCGACCTCCCTTGTCACAAGGACAAGTACTTGGAAGGCTAGTTCCTTGGATTACTCCCAAAGTAACAAGGCTTCATGAGAATCAACGAAGGAAATTCTTCATACGAAAGTTTCTAAAGAGATACAACATTAGAAAGTTGTTTCATGAGATTAACTTCCTTAATAGTTGGATTTATGTAGCTTTGGTAATCACTTCATGTGACATGCAAGTTTATAGAGATGTCTCCAAGCGGAATTCTAGGGTTTCTTTTCAATAAGAGGTCTGGAAAGTCACTATTGAGCTGCTTTCTGGGGTTGCACTAATTTCAAGAAGGTCATATTGGATGCCACCCAATAAGTTTATAAGTTTTAAGGTTCAACTAAGGTATTATTAGATGAGAGTCATATTTGGCTAAATTTGTTTAGATGAAAAAGTGTGAAGTAACTTTTCGTACCGTACCAAAGTTGGTAACGACTACTCTTGTTCTCACGCAATTGGATATAAAGGAACCTTTTTGATGTGTTCTTGGTTTTGGATATGTCCTTATGCATAATGGACGAGTAATTACTTGTGTCTCGTGCTAAAATGAGAATGCATGAGGCCAATTACCCAATATATAACTAGGAATTAATAGCCGTTGTACATGCTTTGAAGGTAAAGAGGCACCACTTGCTTGGAAACATGGTCTATGAGGATCGTAAGCATCTCAAGTATATTTTCACCCAACCGAAGTTGAATATGAGGCAAGAAAGATGGTTTGAAGGAGCCCTCATTGAAGCCGCCATGGCTGGAAGGCAAGCATCTCATCCTTCTCTTCATTTGCTTTGTTCCTTAGGAGTTTGCATTAGGGATTCAGATTTTGATTTGGAGAAATGCAACGGTGGATTTGCCAATGTGGTGGTGCTGGTGGTGTGTGTGTATGTGTGTGTGAGGGGGGAAGGGTTTCCCTACCCCCACCCCTTTTTCCACATCACTCACTCATGGGACCATCCTCAAACACACATATATCAACAGTAATCTTGAAAATGTGTAGGACATAAACAATTCTTTCTTGAAATTTGTTGGGCTTGACCATGATAGTTGATACAAAATTTGATTGATCTATAATTCATTTGGATGGCTGTGAATGTGTTGATGTTTCCATATTGATTGCTCATATGTGCTGTATCCAAAATGTTTGCTCTATACTGTATACAATGGTACTTTGTCATGAAGTTCTAAGCATGGAATTAAGTGTTGTAGCTCGCTTTCTAATCTCTTATTTGTTTTCATCAGTGGTGGCAGTTTTGATGAGACAAAGTATCCCATGGACTTGGCTCGAGTCCCTAAAAGGATATTTGTATGGGACGTATCTGCTTGTGAGAAGCAGTACAACAAACAGCCCAGTAATTCTCCATCATAATACTTTCACACAAGCAAATAGTTGAAGCTATTTTGAAGAGGCTTAGATAAGAGACCTATGTGCGGAGAGCATAGGTGTGTGAATTGGGGGCACTTGGACAAGTTTCCCCTAATGGCGAGTGTCGTTACTGCGTTTGAGGCCATGGGTTTGAAGGATATGATGGGGATGAAGCAAGAGTGGAATGACTTGGTAATCAGAGAATTCTATGCCACTAGAAATTAGGGAAGAGGAGGAGAAGCTCATCTGGATGACCGCCATTGTGATTTTGGAGGAATCTTTCTATGATCTTGCAAGAGCTTGTAGATTGGATTACCAAGCAATGAAGCGAGGGACTACAATAGTTAATCTTCCGTTTTTGTTGGTTAAGGAGGAAGATAGCCTTTACTATGATACAACTGAGAATGGTGATGGTGGAATTTTGACTAGGATACCCAATGTTATTTGGCAGCATCTGAGGCGAACATTCATAGCTGACCATGAAAACAATAGTGAATATGATGATGTTCTACCTTGTACGGCCGATGAGACAATAATGGCCGTTCTGAAACATAAAAGACTAAATATTATTGATTGGTTGGTTAAGCAGATGGTGGCCATCAGGGTGAACCCAGACAAGCCTATAATCTTCCAGCCTTACATCATGGCTTTGGTGCTGCTCAAGCTGCCCAGTTTCAAAGGTCGCCTGGATAGAACACACCACAGCTATAGTGTCTTTAGCCATAAGTTGCAGATCTGGCAGAGGAATCCATTATCTAAAACCTATGTGTCATCAGATGAGGAAAGTAGCTTGTAAAAAAGGGGATTCATTCTTGTTTATTGTAATGACTTGTTTTTAATTATTAGTTTTGTTTGTATGAACTTGATGTATCGATGATCATATATTCCCTTGCATTTTATGTCATAGATATCGATACTCTATCATAGGAAGTTAGTAGTCACTTAAACTAGTAAAGGACACAGTAACAAGCATCACATGAAAATGAGGATAAACTATAGAGGGTACTGTTAGACGCGGCTAACCGTACAGCGTGGCAAAGGATCCCCTTTGTGCTATGGTGGATCCAGCATCCATTTCAATGCTGGCCGCGGGGCACCATGGCGGCACTTGTTGCTGCTGATGCCAATAGCGCTGGTCCTAATTATTTTTAGACCTAGAATAAAACAAAAATTTTAAAACTTTTTATATGACCATAATAATACTACAATCAAAACTGACAAACCCATTATGCTTTGTCCTATGAGTTTAATTATGTAGCGGTCGGACATTCTGGCAGTCGCAGACATGAACTGCTAGGAGCCAAGACTTGGGACTTGCGGGATCAAGAGACAGTACAATCCGTCCATTTCTCTTTCGTGTAGCATGGGAAAGTCCGGCCATATCTCTTTTTGTGTACCACGGGACAATCCTTAAATGGTCCGTGTGATAATTGGGCCGTCCCCATTCCTAAGGGAGTCATACTGATTGTGTGGAACATGTTGAACTATATATTGGATATATATCCCTAGAAAATGAGAAAATATCTGTCCATTGGACTTGCGCTGGCTGGGCTGCAGAGCAAGAGGTGGTGGCGGAGGATCCCCGGTGTGCTGTGGTGGCTCCAGTGTCCATTTGGAGGCATGCGGCGGGGCTTTCTTGGTGGGGCGCGGCATCATTGGCGTCCGTGTTGCTTGTGTGTCATGGTAGAGGCGTCAGATCTGATCCGCAGGTCTCCTTTCTCCCATTTCACTGTTTATTTCTTCATTTGGGTTTTGCCTCGACATGGATCTACTACAGGACTTGGGGATTTCGCTTAGATTGAACACCTTTGATGCATATCGCTATATGCCTCAATTTTAGATACATACGGGGCGGTAATGGTTCTGGTAGTCCTTGTATCTCATGGATGTTTGATTTGTTAGGAGGTAGCAAATCAGTGCCACTAATCTTTAAGCTGCACTTGATTCTGCTAATGCCAATGATGCTCACTAGCACTTGCAAGGCACTAACACTCGATCCCTGGTGCTTCTTATAGAAAGTACAACTCCTATGAAGTTGCAGTCGCTGCCTTCAACTCATTTGAATTTGAGCTCGTGTATTGATTTTTAACATGATGGTTGGAGTTGATTTAGCTGAATTTGTAATGGTATTGTAAGTGATGGTTAGACTTCATTCAGATGAATTTGTAATGGTATTGTAAGTGATGGTTAGACTTCATTCGGATGAATTTGTAATGGTAATATAAGTGCGATGGTTGGATGAGCTTGTACCATGGAAATTTTTAATGGTTGTTAAATTTGCATTTTGGATGAGTTGTGGACTTCACTGATGGATCTTTGTTGGATTGTTTTCTGCTTTAGTAATCTCATTACTTAGGAAACACAGGGATATAGCACACTGACAAAATGGAGGAGGTCCTCAACAACAGGACAGACGCAGCGGCCAGCTCCCTAGAACAAGCACTACTTATTCACTATGCCATCTAACACCTTGTTTCTAGGGTCCTCTACATAATCTCTTGGATTTTCAATTAAAGTCGTCTTCCACTGTCTATAAGCTGATGTTTACTACTTGGATTTCACAGAAGAGAATGCTTCACGAATTGCTTGCAGCTGAATAGAAATATTTTGCTGCGCTCTCTGAAAAAGTGAATGAAATGATAAGCATGATAGAACAGTTTCATTCCAGAACTGAGGGGTTTGAAAAAAGGTACTAGAGCTTCAGAAGAACTATAGAGAGAAACCGAAGGAGGTCAATATGCTCCACGAGTATGTCATGCATATCACCCGCAATTCTCAGTCTTCAACTCTTGGGGGCTTGGGTGAGTGAACATTTGTGGTTTGATGTTACAGTGCCTCAATGCTTTTGAGCAATTTCCCTCTAGCAACTCCTGGGGGCTTGGCTGAGTGAACATTTGTGGTTTGATGTTACAGCGCTTCAGTGCTTGTGAGCAATTTCCCTTCGAAGTTCATATTTGTGCAGTTCTTTTCAACAAATAGTCATATGGTGTGAACGTTTAGTATCTATGGAATCAGAGATATGCCCTTGTCTCTGTTTCTAAAATAGGTGTGATGTTTTCATTGTTCACTAGAGACAGTTGTTTTGTTGTACTGTTTTATCTATTGTTTAACTTTATATTGGGTTGGTTAAACTCTGTTGTGCCACTACTACAGATTGACCAAAAGCGTAGCCGTTAGTGGGCACTAGGCAGTGATGCTCCTAAACATCACTGTTGGTGTCATGAACCGTCTGTGTGTGTTTCTTCACCGTCTCTGCCCTCTCCTTGTTCCGCTGCAAATTGGCCTAATCTTTAAGGAGACTATTATGGAGGATACTGTCAGACACGATCAAATGTACATAGCCTGGACTTTCTTACGTCCACAATCACATTTCAACAACTATGGCTCCTCCGTTCTGCATTAGGATGCAGTGATATTGGATGATCGCTGCAAGGCTGGAGGCAGAAGGAAGGCAATTGATGCATTGCTATCAGTTTGCAAGCAGATTGATCACTATGACATTCAGCAAACAACAAGCCTAATGATGAGGTTCGCGCGATTGTTGCGTGAGTAGTAGTATGGCGCTGATGGCCACCCCAGCGACACCACCCTATTTTGTAGCCTAGAGAAAAAGTGCGATACTTCACGCCAAATTAACCACCAGCCTTGCTGAGCCGGGGCCGCCGGACTTTGCCCTCAGTCCACCCAGCATGGCGTTGGACTTTCTGTCGTGCGCACAAAATTGTGATGACAAATAACATGACATCAAGACATATTCTTTCTTTGAAATAACACGACATCATTACATCAACATAATTTTGAAATAATATGACATGAACACATATTTGAAGTGCATTTGATTCATGGATTGACAATTACAACAGGCTACCTACTACATCACAAGGTGAAGCCGGGGCACTAGACTAGGAACAAACACAAGACACAAGAACACAATACTGAATCCCATGTAGCCACCATCTTTCCGATAGTCGCGGGGATGTGGATGGCATTGTCCACATAGACAGACGCAAATCTAGCCAGACACACGCCGACATGAACTAAGGGGAGCACTTCATGACACACACGTGCACGCCAGACGACGACATGCCACAACGGCCTATGTTCACCGGTCTTCATGGAGCATTGCAATAGAGGAAGCAACAGCGACCGCCACACACAATGGCCTGAGCGCGACAGTGACCGCCACAGCACGGCGGCCCGAGCACGACAGTGCCACCACCTTGGCCATTCTGCCTAGATGCAGCGGACCCATCGGGTTCTTCTTCTTTAGGATCTCGTGGCCATTGACGTGCTTGTCCACGTCCTCCGAGCACTCCCCCATGCTCTCCATGATCACGTAGCACTGGATAGGCTAGTCCATTGTGGCAACGACCGCATCGGACTCCACTGCCAGCCGATTGATAGCCGGTTTCGGTATGGCTTGCTTGAGGCGGCGTTCACGCACAGTGCGCCCAGCATTCACCACCGCCACGGGGGGTGGCGGGGACTACGGGGGTGAGGGTGGAGGAGTGGAGCTGTGGGTGGAGGTGGGCGACAGTGGCATTAGGAGTGGGTATTCTGGCTCCCAGTCATGGATCCAAGGCAGACGCCACTCAAGGTCCACCCTCGTGGAGGATGACACAAAAGACCAGAACAGGGACCCGTTAGAGTCAACCTCCTCTCCACTGGAGTTCGAGCTAGTGGGGACACCCTAGTTGACCATCTTGGGGAGGACAAAGTTGTCGACGTCGTCCATGGCCCCCTTGGCAGAGCAGTAGGAGCAGGTGGAGCCCTCGGAGCCGGATGGGAGGTGGTGGCGGGGACCATGGGCCACGACATCTTGCAGCGATGCTCACGGTGGTGGGAGACAGCACGACAATGGCAAGTGGCAATGTGATCGGAAGCAGACGAAGGGTTGTGGTTTGAAGTATCTACGAGGGGAAGATGGCATCTACAAGGACTGAACATATCCTAAAATATTTTGGTGGGGTTTAGTAGACTGGCTACGAGCAGGAGGGGTTGGGTAGCCGCCTTGTCGGATTTACTACCTTGGGAAGCCACCAGATTATGCAATAGATGGGGAAGAGTAGTGTTGCAGAGTAATGGTGTCCAGCCCAGTCATATTTATAATGGTCCATCTGGCGTCTACACTAAAATTTGAATGCCAAGGTGCCTCTTGTGTAATGCATTAGATCGACAAGAAACTTGATCAAATGAATTCCATGATGCATGATTACCATAACACAAATTAGAAAGACAGATAGAGAGAAGCCTGCAGGCGAAACCAATCAACATAGGGTAGAAATTGGGTACTAAATGATCAAAATAACCTGAAAGCATGGTCATGCCACTGCTCAACACAAGCCATGCAACAAGGGACTAGACAACATACCAGTACTAACTACAAATGTTAACATGAGCTGATACTAGTAATGAGCATTGGCATCCTATAGTTTGTGACACCAGAAGTGGCAAACGTATATACTGCAAGCGTACAGTAGTCAATGTAGCCTTCACCGGGAGTATTCTAGATATCGTATTTTCCACAGTGAACATGAAGTAAGCTAACTAGGCTCAAGGTTGTCAGTGATGAAAAGAAGGGTCTAGGATAATAGGATAGAGAGGCCTAGCTAGCAAAGATATCTGGTCATGGTATTCTAAGTATAACGAGGATCACCACCTCCTCCCTTACTGGGGGCGATAGTCGAAACGGTAAGTCAAGTTAAAGAGGTTTTCCACCTCCTCCCTCACCGAGGCGGCTACCCTATTCAGCCTCGATATCATTGGTCTACTTGCCTACAACACGTACGAGGAACTTTAGGCCTAGCAAGGTATGTCACTCCTTCGGTAGGTGTCTCGCAGTGCGACAAGAAGCTCACACTGGTAAGATATAGTCTAGACACCACGTCTACACTAATCTTACTACTCTAAGCTTAGCAAAAGCTTCAATCACTTCAACAAGTAAAGCAGTACGCTAGTAAAAGACTGTATACTTAAGGTACCAAACTAGAATAAATTACTAGAAAGACTCAGATGTAAAACTTACAAGAAGCTCGCATCTGCTGAGGCGCACCTTGGAGAAGACTCCTGACATGCCAAGACTCCTCCATGGAGACTCCTCACTCTCCCTCTACTAACATAGCTAAAGTACTAGAGAGTGGCTTTCTCCTTAGTTTCATGCTCTAAAGTGAAGGCCTATGGGGGGTATTTATAGTGGAGGTGGAGTACGGGCTACTCCAGTGCCATGTCAGTGATCCAGGTGCTCCCCATCTCTCCACCCTTGGATAAACCACCTTTGGAACCGCCTTGGATGGACGACCGGGATTAATCATCACGTGGGGGAATGCACGAAGTCGGTGGAGTGCCAACCGACTTGGTTGGCCATAAGGAGGGGGTCGGCCGACCCCTCCAATGACACGTGGGCCTAACCAAGTTCTTCCAGAAGGATGTGAGGTCGGTGGGATGAGGTGGCACTTTGGGTCCCACCATGTGGGTGTCGGCCGACCCCCCTATGGCAGGTGGGGCCTCCCTCCTTCTAGAAGCTTGGCCCATCTGTCGTAGAGTGTGGTCAAGCTTGGTTTGGCCTTGGGTTGGTCGGTTTGCTTCCTTTGTGGGCCTATGGATCCATGTGAGCTGATTATGAGCCGTTGAGAGTAAACACACTTATGATCCAAGGGTGGAAATGGACTCTTGGAAGTGTGTCATGGATCACAGCATGTCAGGAAGGCCCTGTTGTGCCTAAGGTGGGGTCGACCGACCCCACCCTTGTGCCCATTTCTTGCACATTGTCTCCTGAAGCTATGATATTGATGATTGTGAAGTTGGTTTGTTAATTGGCCATACTTGGTTGGTTGCCCAACCTACATATGGAGCTTCCAGACACTGAAAAGTACCTGTTTTGAGTGCCTGCATCCAAATAATGACAAGTACATATTGAACCAAGTTATTTGTACCTAAGTCACTATGTGTTTGGTGGTTTCCTTCCAGAAAGAATGTTTTGTTGACGGTTTTGATGGGGGTAAAAACATGGTATAACTACCATCAACAAGATCCCCCACACTTAAGTCTTTGCTCGTCCTCGAGCAAAGGTTAGAGAGAGAATGATAACATATGATTATGACATCTTTTTTTAGCATAGATCATGACATCTTTAAGATATTAGCAAACACAAAGCTTTATTCAAGACATATCTCATACAAGCGGGTTATGTGGTATTGTCTAGCATATATCCTTCAGATGTTGAAAAATAGAACAGTTCTCAAAGCAAAGTCATCTTCCAATTTTCATATCCTTAGTACTTAGAGCTTTTGACAATGGTTTTAAAAGAAAGCATAAATTTTATTCTTACTCCTCAAATTGTATTCTCAAGTCACTCAAAAAGTATATGATTCCTCACCAAGGCATAGCATAAGATTGCCTTCTTTTGTTTCATCCTACATCTATCAGGCTTATGTGAGGCTTAGGTAGGGATAAACAAGATAGCATACTTGCATTGCATCTATTGTAAAGTCAAAACAAGGATCCAAGGAGAAGAATATCATAGTCTTAGATCAAGATGTGCAAATGTGTGGAAAAATGATGGAATAGAATAATGCTCCTCTATTTGATAATATCTCTCTCTACTTTATTTGAGACATGGCTAGCATTTTCTTTTTCTGTCTTTTTTTTCAAAAGCAATGGACCTTCATGTGTCCATATTTTTTAACTAGCCTTTGTGTCTCATCTACTAGGCAATACTTAGAGAGATATTCTAAAACCTTAAAACATGGAGCCTCTATATAGTGGAGATGGATGGCATGTTTTTGCGTACTTCCAGTGTAGAAGCAGCATGTGTATATGTGGCGCGTAAGTGATCTTGATCTTGGGACTATGACATAATTCTCATCTAAGGTCAACAAGGTTTGACCAAACTCAACACAAGTACAAGTAGCATATATAGACGGGGTTTTGAACATGGTATGAACATATATGGCTTTGGTAGGAATTTTCTTACTATTGAGTAGTAAGAGCCACTATTGTTTTATGATATTTTCAAAAATAAATCTCTAAGCACTTTGAATAGAAAATGTATGAATCATGAGCTAAGAACTATATCACATTTGTCAACAACTAAGTCAATATGATATTCCTATCAAGATATGTCACCCACAACTATAAGCATATGCGAGAATTAGAATTTGTGATGCTTTTATCCTTTAAATGTCATAAATCATGTCACTTTTTATTTTCAGATGCAAGTCTTCTTGTTTTTATTTTTTATTTTATTTCATCTAATGAAAGCAAATAAAAGATAGAAGTAAAAATGAAGGAACAGAGGGGGAGTAGGAGTGGCAAACCAGTCAGGAAGCATGTAGACGATGAGTGGATGATGACTGGTGGGTCCAGGGCTCCAAGGTGGGGTCGGCCAACCCTACTTGGGCTTGCCCATCATTTGAATCCCCTCTATTAAAAACGTCCTTTTGTAAACTTGTGTTCCCATTGGCCGCCAAAGTGGCGGTCGGCCGACCCCCTACTTGTGTCAGATTTCATCGTGCCAATGTGTCAGGCCATGTGCTATGCCGTGGTATGTTGAGAAAAGTTCAGAAACGTAGTTAGGGGTCGACCGACCCCCCACACTTGGGTTCTTGAGCATTCTGAATTGCAAAGACATTGGGAAACATCAAGTGCAGGTGTCCTGCTGGTGGCAACACACCAGCAGAACAAAATTGTGCTCATTTTATTTAATGGATCATAGGCACACGTTACAATGATAAAGATTGAATGAACTTAGCTATGTGCCTAGCATATTTGTGAAGAGGTTTGAAAAATCCAAGGAAAAACGTCAAAGGAAGAGGTCCTCGTGCCCCATTGTTGTTTCTAAGTGTGCAAACCGCACTAAGGACCTTCTTCATGACTCTTTTCTCGTAACACCTTAATGGCTCATTGATTATGGAGGACTAACATTCCATTGGATGGTACACAATGGCCCCCATGGCGACTCTAGGTTTCCAAACAGGTCTCCCCTATGATTGAAAGGGCGCTAACTGAAGGAACTAATGACATTTGTGCTAGTAGGGGCCACGGTGAAGCTACTCTAGGTAACTTGGGCAACATAAAGGAGGCTAGAAGGTGTTGAATTGAAGATGAGGAGAAATGGGATGAAGAAGAAGAGAAGGGAGGTCAAAGGGAGTTATTGCCAAAGATTACAACCCTTTTTTCCATGAGAGTTGCAACTGGGGATGGCTTGTCAAGGTTTGGGCCCAAGTGGGTACTATGCCCAGGTCGCCCGACCACTATCTGGGAGGTTCGGAGCGAAATGGTTCTACATGGTTTGGCCA
>CM041628.1:56324644-56376080 GCA_023333625.1 Bothriochloa decipiens
TGGCCAAACCATACTGAAATAAGTTAAGACATGTAGGTTTTAGTCTTGTTGAATCATTAGCAAGGATGAGTTCTAGCATGTCAACTTCTTCTTTCAAGGTTCATGCTCATGGAAAACTTGAAGAAGGTGGCCACTTACCTTAAGGATGATGAGTTGTAGCATTGGTCCTCCTCAGTTGCATCGAAGTTCGTCTTGGCCAAACAACTTGACCTTTGACCATGAGGGTCTCAATTTGTCTCCATGAATGATCTTATGACTTACCCATAGAGATGTTGATGTTCTTGCTGCAGGGGTTAGTCCAAAAGTGCAACCAAGTTCCATGCAAGCATGTTTGATTCAATAATCAATCTTAACACCATGTCTTGCTTGATTAAGGTAGTCCATTCAACCTAAGCACCATGCTTAATTTAAAGAGACTATGGAGGTAAGATCGCTCGAGCGATCAGTACACCCAAACCAAAGCATGCTAACATAGAAAATGGAGCATGATAGGATAAACAAGATTCATTCTACTAAAGACAAGAGAATGAGTGGTGAAGACAAGAAGCATTTTTTTCATTTATTGTATTTTAGAGGGTTGAAGACAAAAGCAAGAGGAATGCACTAAACAAGAGGAAGGGAAAGTGACAAACCAGTCAAGAAGTATGGCTCAACATAGTGGAGGTTGACTGGTATGCTGAGAGGCCCATGGTGGGGTTGGCCAATCCCACCTTGGAGGCTTCAACCACTTTGGTTCTTTCCTTGTGCATTCTTACCTCTAATGATGTGTTCCTACACTGATGCTTTTTGCTCGAGATGTCCTTCAACGCCCAAATGTGTTTGAGGGGGCAAATGACCCCCCCACACACACTTGGTGTAAGGTGTGCCCTGAGTCATGGAAACCAAGATAGCATCAAGTGGAGGGGTTCTACTGGTGGCAACACACAAGCAGAACCACAAGTCTTACTAACCTACTCAAGTTAGGCACACAAGTTGCATGATGTTAATTTGAAGCCAACTTGTGGGGGCCTAACTGCAAGAACTCATACCACTACGAGATTTGGAGAACTTTTTGATAAATAAAAGCATCTACAACCTCTACTGTAAGGATTTTGGGCACAAGAAGAGTGAAGGAATTGTAGATCTCTTGTTTGGTAGTGGTGGGAAGAAAGATTGAGTTGGGAGATTTCTCAAATGAGTAAGGACTTGATGAGAAGATCAAAGGATAACTTCCATGCTCATTGATGAAATTCTCCATCTCAAGGAGTGGGTGAGCGCTTTCCAAATCCTCCTCAAGACTTGGATATGTCACAGTTGCTTGTGAAATCATCTTAAGCTCACCCCTTGGATCAAGAACAGGATTTGATTCTACCCTTGTGCTAAAGGTGGGAAAGTCCAAAGAGGTAAATATTCTTTGCCTATTCTATGACCAAGCTTCTCTTTTCCCAAAGCATTCCCCAAGATTCGCTCAATTAGCCTTCCAATAAAGGTGAGATGAAAGGAGAGTCTAGGAAGGTCAAAGATGTGGAAATCTAGGAAGGTCTTTAGATCATCAATCACCATAGGTATTCCTTGAAGAACTCCAAAACAATCAAGGGCTTGACGATTCGGGAGCCTAAGGCATTTTTGAGATTGGAGTAGGTGATTCTTTGATGAACTTTAAACATGAAAATGAGGAATGAGGAAGAGCACCATTGGGATCATCAGGATCAAGGATGAGTTTAGAGATGGGTTCAAAAGATATGGCAGATGTGGGCATAGAAGGAGAGAGGATAGAATTTACTTTAAGGAACCTCGATCATCCTTGTATGGGCACAGTTGGCATTCTTTTGGAAGCTCATCCAAGATCCTAGGTTTTTCACAATGTGCTACTCGAGGCATAAAATGGTGCTGATTTGGGAAGTTTCTGAAGAGATCTCTTCTGGATGGCATTCTCAAAACTAGCGAGATCATCTAAGAGTTTAGCCTCGAAATCGAAGAAGCAACTTAGAGAAAGAATTTATTCCTCCTTCGATATTTGTGGTATTTGTGATTCAGGATCGATGGCGGAATCTCTTGATGGGATTGATGGTGATTTGGCTATCGAGATTTCTTCTGGCTTGGGGATGGAGAGACACCTCCTTTTGTTGGAGGTTTAGGATCTCTCTTCGAAGATGAGCAACACAAGAAATAGGGAAGAAAGCTAAGCAGAATTTGGATTGAAGGCTTTCCCATTCTCCATGCGCACTCCCTATGTGTCAAGCATACCGATGTTTAGCTATCCCCGTCAAAGAAAATGGGAATAGCTTCTATTTTGAGGTATTTTGTGTCATGCCTTCAATAAGAAGACACGAGCACAATTGCTCAAAAATCACGTAAGTGAGTATAGGGGTTTTCATCTTCTTCCCCAGCAAAAGATTGTTTTTGAACCATAGCTATGAAACTAGGGCGAAGCTCATAGCTAGGTGAAAGAATAGGATGGAATGATGGTGGTGGCTCTAAACTAGCGACGAGATGAGATATGGGTGTTTGGTTCATGGTGTGGAAAGGATAAAAAGAAAAGAAAGGTAAAAGAAGGATAACTCGGACAACCTGATTCTAAGTTAGAACAGCTACCGTTCCCCGACAACGGCGCTAGAAAGCTTGTTTGCACTAGAAGTGGCAAACGGATATACCGTAAGCGTATGGTAGTCAATGTAGCCTTCATAGGGAGTTTTCCAGGTTTCACATTTTCTACAGGGAACGTGAAGTGAACAAACTATGCTCAAGTTCGACCAGTGATGAAATGAAGGGTCAAGTATAATAGGATAGAGAGGTCTAGCTAGGAAAGATATCTGGTCATGGTATTCTAGTATAACGAGGTTTACCACCTCCTCCCTTACTGGGGGTGACAGTCAAAACGACAAGTCGAGTTAAAGAGGTTTTTCACATCCTCCCTCACCGAGGCGGATACCCTATTCAGCCCCGCTATCATTTGTCAACTTGCCTATAACACGTACGAGGAACTCTAGGCCTAGCAAGGTCTGTCATTCCTTCGCTAGGTGTCTTGTAGTGCGACAAGAAGCTCACACTGGTAAGATATAGCCTAGACATCACATCTACACTAATCTTACTACTCTAAGCTTAGCAAAAGCTTCGAGCACTTCAACAAATAAAGCAGTATGCTAGTAAAAGACCGTATACTTAAAGTACCAAACTAGAATAAATTACTAGAAAGACTCAGATGTAAAACTTACACGAAGCTTGCATCCGCTGAGGCACACCTTGGAGAAGACTCTCGACATGCTAGGACTTCTCCTTGGAGACTCCTCACTCTCCCTCTACTAACAAAGATAAAATCTAGAGAGTGCCTTTCTCCTAAGTTTCATGCTCTAAAGTGAAGGCCTATGGGGGGTATTTATAGTGGAGGTGGAGTAGGGTCTACTCCATTGCCATGTCAGCGATCCAGGTGCTCCCCATCTCTCCACCCTTGGATAAACTGCCTTTGGAACCGCCTTGAATGGACGACCTGGATTAATCATCACGTGGGGGCATGCATAGAGTCAGTGGAGTGCCAACCGACTTGGTTAGCCAGAAGGAGGGGGTCAGCCGACTCCTCCAATGACACATGGGCCCAACCAAGTTTTCTAGAAGGATGGTGAGGTCGGTGGGATGAGGTGGCACTTTGGATCCCACCATGTGGGGGTCAGCCGACCCCCCTATGGCAGGTGGGGCCTTCCTTCTTCTAGAAGCGTGGCCCACCTGTCATAGATTGTGGTCAAGCTTGTTGTGGCCTTGGGTTGGTCGGTTTGCTTCCTTTGTGGGCCTATGGATCCATGTGAGCTGATTATGAGCCGTTGAGAGGAAACACACTTATGATCCTAGGGTGGAAATGGACTCTTGGAAGTGTGTCATGGATCATGGCATGTTAGGAAAGCCCTGTTGTGCCCAAGGTGGGGTCGGCCGACCCCACCCTTGTGCCCATTTCTTGCACATTGTCTCCTGAAGCTATGATATTGATGATTGTGAAGTTGGTTTGTTAATTGGCCATACTTGGTTGGTTGGCCAACCTACATATGGAGCTTCTGGACACTGAAAAGTACCTGTTCTGAGTGCCTGCAACCAAATAATGACAAGTACATATGGAACCAAGTTATTTGTACCTAAGTCACTATGTGTTTGGTGGTTTTCTTCTAGAAAGAATGTTTTGTTGACAGTTTTGATGGGGTAAAACATGGTATAGCTACCAGCAACATAGCTCTAAGCAATTTTGGTAACAAAGGAACCAACCAAAATCTATGAGGTAAACCTGGCTGGGTTGAAACCAGCAAATCCCTCGCACTTGGTGAACCGGCACGTCCAGAAGATCCATTCAGTCCATCCAGCCCTGGTTCATCGCCAAGGCGCGATGTTTGGCTGCCTTCTTGTCATAGAGGGATATCCATTCATGGGGAAGGTTTGCTCAATTTAGGACATGGTTCTTAGCATCGGGCTGTGTCCAACCAATGCAATTCCCAGGGCACAGGGGGCACACCAGGCCACCAAATTTGCTAGCATGTGTTGACAGTGGATATACCATAGAAATCCACACTCAAAACACCATCAACATGCCTTGATTTCAATGAAGAATGGCATAACATGAGCATATTTTATCAATAACTATTTCCACTTGTACTCTTAGCTTTTGATTTTAGGTAACACAAAATAGACCTCAGGTGGACCCACATAAGGGGTCGACCGACCCCTCACTGGGCCCTCTCCGGCCTGAGCCTCGAGCATGATTTGTGCCAATGTCCGTGGAGTCCAATTCAACCCTCATATCAACTTGTGTTTTCATCCAACAACAAAAGATTATTTCACATGGATCCATGGGCCCATAAGGAAGCAAGCAACATGACAAACACTAGGCAAAAGACGGAGCCACTTCCTATGGCAGATGGGGACACCTTCTAGAAGACCCTGGCTGGGCCCATCTATCATAGGGGGTCGGCCGACCCCCAAGGTGGCTAGGCAGGCCAATTCGCTCCCCATCGACTTGAGCATGCTTCCCACATGATGGTTTGTCGCTGTCGTCCATCGAAGGTGGTTTGGAGGTCAGTTCATCCAACGGTTGAGAGGCATGGAGCACACAGATTATTGACATGGCACCCCCTCTGCTTCCCCTATAAAAGGAGGCTGCCTCCACCCTTGAGAGATATCTTCCAATCATCATATCCAAGTCTTCACATCTAGGAAGATCAAGAAGCAAGAGTACTAGTAGTTAGTCTAGTGTGGGAGTTAGAGTCGAGTTGAGCGAAGCTCGGGGTCTCCGGAGTCGTCTTCTGGAGAGCCTGGTATAGCTCTTGTACCTTTCCCTTTTTTAAGACTTTCTTGTTTTCTAACTTTACTTTACTCAGTATTTACTTAGTACAGTTCTATTATTATTACAGTCTTGTTATGTGCTTGTCTTAGCAGTATAGTTGTCCTAGTTAGATTGGTTTCCTAGAACAACTCCTTGTGTGTGTGTCATCGTCCTATCGTTCCATTGGAGCTTTAGTTATCTGCGTGTTAGCTAGAGCCATGAGAGTAAGTGTGAGCGTGTGTAAGGTCCTTGATGGCTAGAGGGGGTGAATAGCCTATTAAAAATTCTACAAACTAATAGACAAAACTTGATTAGTAAAACAAATGGCGTAAACATGGTTTTGCCTAGCCTAGATGGTGAGCAAGCCTCCTAATGAAAATTCTACTATACGTTATGATCTCTATGTCATTCAAAGGCTATGTCACTATATTCTATTCTAGAGAGCTAGCAAGATCAAATTATTCTACACAAACCACACAAGAAATATATAAATACTAGAAAGTAATACAAGATAGAGAGGTGATTCTTATACCGACGGTGAAGTGAAGATGTTGCCAATCACCAAGATGATATCCAATCAATCACAATGACAACAATCACAATATGAAGAACCAATCACCAAGAGACAAGTGAACACAATGATTTTTGTTCACCCGGAGTTCACATGTATACTGACAAGCTAGTCTCCATTTATGTCGACCAACACCTAGATGGATCCTCGGTGTGACTAGCAAATCATTTGCCTTGCAAGGCACTCCCTTGCAAGGGAACCGCAACACACCACTCTCAAGTGAGGTAGCTCAATGACACGCCGCATTCTACTAGAGTTGCTTTTGGCTCTCCGTCGAGGACAAGCACAAGAACCTCTTACAAATCACACTGGAGGTGGGCAAGAACAATCACCAACTCTTCCCAACACCTCCAACAATCCTCCAAGCCGGTTAGGAGCGGTACTCTCCAAGAGTAACAAGAAATCCACCAGCCAAATGACTCGCAAGTGCCACTAGATGAATCAACTCATGCAATGCACTTCGAATCACTCAATCTCATAGAAGATTCGTAATCACGCAAAAGAGAAAGCGTAGGAGGGAGAAGCTTTAGCTCAAAGGATGCACAAGAGTGTTAAAAATGCCAAGAGACCTCCCCAAGGGCCGGCCACATCATATTTATAACCCCTCAAGTCAAAACTAGCTGTTAGCCAAAGATTCTCCCGCAGTCGTGCTCTCGGGACGCGTCCGGACCATTCATTTTTCACACGAAAACGATCTTCATTCAAATACACACAATGTTCAATGTCCGGCCTCTCACAAGATGATTTTTAAACGAAATAGCCGTTGCACACCTCCGGACGCGTCCGGAGCTTGCCCCAAAGCGCGGGCGGCTCTGAATTGTGTCCGGAGACCTTCGAACGCTGATTTCTGAGCTCTGGATGCGTCCGCAGCTCTTCTGGATGATCCGGAGGTCAGCATCCGCAGCTCACTATGCAGCTGACCACCCCGCACTAAAACGGGCATATCTCTTAACTCCGAACTCCGTTTTGATGTTCTTAGACACATTGGAAAGCTTACTCAGAGGACTAAATAACCCATATATTCTCTTTGATGCCAATCATTAAGGATCAAAGCAGTTTTCTAAACCTTTCTCTCTTCTCCAAGTTGACCACAATCAACTTCAACATCGCCTCCCTTACAAATGTGCCAACACAACCAAGTGTACATCTCTATGTGCTTGTGTGTTAGCATTTTCATAATCATTTTCAAGGGTTTTCAATTAGCACACTAGATCCTAATGCATCAACATAAAATGATAGACCTAGTGGCACTCATGAACCGAATTACTGAAGACTTCCCCTCTTCATAGTTCGGCTATCGATCCTAAACCACTCACATCCTCTATGGTATCTTGAGTGCAAAACAAAATGGCCCTATAGGTTATACCTTTGCCTTGAGCCCATTTTGCTTTTTCATCAACCGCCAAGCCTTCACATGACATGTGACAATCCAAGTCATCATGCAACCATCTTGGTCCATCGATCTAGATCTTACTTGCTCTTCACCGTTGCAGGTCCATCAGCGCCAAGTCTTGCCCAAGCTTCACCATGCATGGTACCTCGCTTCAAGCCTCGACTTGCCCTTCACACTTCCAACGGTCCATCAAGCCAAGCCCCATCTTGATCTTCACCTTTGGTTACACAACCGGTCCATTGAGCTCCACTTGGCACGGACTACCTTTATCTAAATCATCCACTTAGAAACAAGGTTAGTCCTAGCTAGGTTTTATCAATTATCCAAAACCAAACTAGGGACTTTCAATCTCCCCCTTTTTGGTAATTGACTACAACCTTCACAAAGATGATTTTATGATAAAAGATTTTTGAACTTTTCATGCTTGTCCAAGCAATTTTGAATCATGAATAAGATTTGGACAATCATCACAAATTTGGTTTTGGTAGGATTAGCTCCCCCTACATATGTGCATAGAGTTTTGATTGAAAGCTTTCCACATATGTATGGATATGACAATTTTGGGAGAGCAATTCTACCAAAATGATGCTAAGGTGTAAGAAATGGACCTTTGAAGCATGATACCAATCAGAGTTTCCTTTTACACCATCCTTAGCACCATTGAAGCACTAGACATGCATCAACACTCAAGAACCCTGCGAGATCAACATTATAGCAAAGGCTCTTGATTCACATGTAAAACTAAACATATCTAGTTACATCCTATTCATGCTAGTAGATCATTTCATCATTCAAAACTCTAGACTAGCATCACATCACACAAGCATGTATATGAATTGAAAAACATGTGCAGGAGCAAGACATATGATTAATGCATAGCCAAGTGCAACAAATTGTTCATGAGCTTGCTCCCCCTACTTGTGTGCTTCAAAAATTTTAATTTACCCCTTTCCATTGTCATATCTTTGTGACTTATCTCTCCCCCTTTGTCCTTGATTACTAAAAAGGTATGGTCAAGTTGTGAAGAGTAAGTTACATTAGTTCTTCTCGTGAGGTAGAATCAAATTTTATCAAATTTGGTCTCATCTAGCTTACTTGCCAAAGATATTCAATTTGGTTTGAGCCAAAGACAAGCTTTTTCACACCACACTAGAAGGGTTATCTTGCCTATGTTGAATTAAACACTTATGGCAAATATTCTAGATTCAACACTAGGATTGCAAGCTCATAAACATGGCATATATCATCACTAGATCAAATCAAACATAGAAGCAATAGTGATGCTATATATCCATCAAGTTCATTTGATTTCTCATGAATGCACTTAGGATGCAACTTGTATGTCTACATGATCTAGTAAGTCCTAATATCCCATGATGACATGTCATTGCAACTTTACCTTGCATAGTCAAAGGAGAGGCATGTCAATAAGTGGGTGGGGTGCACTCAACTCATGTTTGAGAAATCAAGAATTGCAAAACCTCTTCTCATCAAGTGGCTTGGTGAATATATTGGCAAGTTGATCATCGGTGCCTATACTCTCAATAGAAATATCACCCTTTTATTGATGATCCCTTATGAAGTGATGTCTTATGTCAATGTGCTTTGATCTTCCATGTTGGACCGGGTTTTGTGTCATTCTAATTGCACTTTTATTGTCACAAAACAATGGTATATTTTTGAAGTTGAATCCATAGTCCTTCAAAGTTGATTTCATCCATAGCAATTGTGCACAACATGCTCCCGCACTAACATATTCGGCTTCGGCGCTAGATATTGCCACACTATATTGTTTCTTTGAGTAACATGATACTAGTGATCTTCCATGAAATTGACATATTCCATTAGTACTTCTATCAATTTTGCATCCCCCATAGTCGGAGTCCGAATATCCAATCAACTCAAATTGTGACCCCTTGGGATACCAAAGTCCAACATCTTGTGTATGCTTCAAGTACCTCAATATTCTTTTTGCTGCCTTGAGATGACTCTCTCTAGGTGAGGCTTGATATCTTGCACACATGCATACACTAAACATGACATCCGGCCTTGATGCGGTCACATAGAGTAAACTTCCAATCAAAGACCGATATTCCTTTTGATTCACCATGTTGCCACTAGTATCACTATCAAGACCTTCATTGGTGCCCATTGGAGTTGAGATTGCCTTTGCATCTAGCATGCCAAACTTCTTCAACATGTCCTTGATGTATTTCCCTTGACTCACAAATGTGCCTTCCTTCAGTTGCTTGACTTGAAGACTAAGGAAATAACATGGACATCTCAAACTCTTTGGCCATCATTTCACCAAAGTCCTTGCAATAATCCTTATCGGTTGACCCAAATATGATATCATCAACATATTTACACAATGAATAGATCATTTCCAATCTTTTTGGTGAACGAGTAGTATCAACCTTTCCCCCTATGAATCCCTTTGAGAGAAGGGAATTCCTTAGTCTCTCATACCATGCTCTAGCTGCTTGCTTGAAGAAATATAATGCCTTCTTCAATTTGTGCACATGGTTGGGTTTCTTGTCATTTTCAAATCCGGGAGGTTGCTCAACATATACTAGCTCATTGATGATCCCATTGAGAAATGCACTTTTTAGATCCATTTCATACAACTTGATATCATGGGCACAAGCATAGGCTAACAAGATTCTAATTGCCTCCAATCTTGCCATCGGTGCATATGTTTCTCCAAAGTCAAGACCCTCTATTTGAGTGTAACCTTGTGCAACTAGTCTTGCTTTGTTTCTCACCACTATGCCATCTTGATCTTGCTTAATGTTAATACCCATTTGGTGCCAATGACATTATGACCTTGAGCCTTTCTACCAATTCCCATACATCATTTCTTGTGAAGTTATTAAGTTCTTCTTGCATTGCCATAATCCAATCGGCATCCTTCAATGCTTCATCAATCTTCTTAGGTTATTTGGTTGACACAAATGATGCATGCTCACAAATTATTGCCAATCTAGATCCTGTCTGCACACCACTTCTAATATCACCAATAACTTATCAATTGGGTGATCTCTTGCAATGTGTGTGGGTTTGAGCACTTCAACTTGATTGCTTGAGCTAGGTTGATCATTTGACTTGTCTTCTTGAGATGAACTATCTTGATGATCTTGTACTTGAGAACTAAGCTTGCTTGATGCGTGATGTGAGCAATTGACCTTTGTTATCATCCACATCAATTACTTGTCTTGCTCTAATATCTCCAATGTCCATGTTCTTAGCTTCTACCAACCGAGGTCCACCAACATCATCTAAGTTGTCTTCCTCATCTTGGGACCCATTGGTTTCATCAAATTGCACATCATGGACTTCTTCAATGAGACCACTAGCATTGTTCCATACTCTATAAGCTTTGCTTGTAGTTGAATAACCAAGTAGGAACCCTTCATCACATCTTGAATCAAACTTTCCCAATCTTGTACCTTCGTCAAGATATAGCATTTGCAACCAAATACTCTAAAGAATGCAATATTGGGTTCTTTTCCATGAAGTAGATCATATGGGGTCTTGTCAAGTAATGGGTGATAATAGAGCATATTGATTGAATAGCAAGCCGTGTTGATTGCTTCATCCCAAAACTTGTGACTCACATTGTACTCATTAAGCATAGTTCTAGCCATATCAAGCAATGTCCTATTCTTCCTCTCAACAACACCATTGGAGAGTGGAGTGTACTTGGCCGAGAATTGATGTCCAATGCCAAAATCATCACAAAGATCATCAATTCTTGTATTCTTGAATTCACTCCCATTGTCACTTCTTATCTTCTTGATCTTGATTTCGAACTCATTGTGAACTCTCTTGACAAAGGTCTTGAATGTATCAAACACTTCACTCTTGTCACTAAGAAAGAACACCCATGTGAATCTTGTGAAATCATCAACAATGACAAATCCATACTTGTTCCCACCAATGCTAGAATATGTTATTGGTCCAAATAGATCCATGTGCAACAACTCAAATGCCTTGCATGTGCTCATTGTACTTTTCTTTGGATGTGCACTTCTAACTTGCTTCCTAGCTTGACAAGCACTACATAATCTATCCTTTTCAAACTCAACATCTTTCAAGCCGTTGATTAGATCATGACTCAATAGCTTCTTCAATTGTTTCATCCCAACATGACCAAATCTCCTACGCCATAGCCAACCCATGCTAGATTTGGATATCAAACAAGTTGATAGAGATGTTTCACTAGCATTAAAATCAACTAGGTAAAGGTTCCCAAATCTAAACCCTTTGAATATCACATTGGACCATCCATGCTCACAACCTCAACATAATTTGGTCCAAATATGCACTTGAAACCCAAATCACAATTTTGTGCCACCAAAAGAAGATTGACATCTAAGCTTTGAACTAGTAACACATTTGAAATGCTCATGTCATTTGATATTGCAATCTTACCAAGCCCAATAACCTTGCCTTTCTTGTTATTGTCAAATGTGATAGAGTCAATGCCACTAACATTATCATTGATAGAGTCAAACATTCTTGATGTACCAGTCATGTGTTGAGTGCACCCACTATCAATGATCCAATGCTTGGGTACCCACTTTTGCTTGGGTACCAGTCAATGATCTACAAGCAAATCAATGTGTCTTAGGTACCCACTTTTGCTTGGGTCCTTGTAGGTTGTAACTAAGCTCTTTGGTACCCAACTTGCTTTCTTCTTTGGGCCAACAATGGGTCTACCAACGAACCTAGCTATCACACCCTTCTCACCCTTGGTAAGCACATAACAAGAATGAAAAGGTATAGCATTCACATTTTTCTTGTTCTTGTTCATTTTATTGCAGTTATGCTCTAGGTGCCCAACTTGCTTGCATCTATGGCAATACCGGCCATTGCTCTTCACAAAGCTAGGCTTTGGAGTTGCAAGAACCGCCTTGCCCTTCTTAGGGGTGTATCCTAATCCCTCTTTGTTGAGAGAAAACCTTTGGCTACCCAAGCACTTTAGCAAGCAGGTCTCACCACCATAGGCCTTGCTTAAGGCGTGAGTGAGCTCATCCACCTCTCTTTTGAGAGTCTCATTCTCAGCCACTAGTGATGCATCACAAGTGAAACCATCAATACTAGTAGAGGTAGAGTGGGTGGTGATGGATGAAGAGCTACAAGAAGGGTTAGCATCATGAATAATGATAGGTTCATAGAAAGATTCATCAATTATCACATGTTACACCTATATCACATGATGCAACAACATCATTTTTTGCCTTTCCTCAAGAAGCAATGAGTGAGCCTTTTTAATCTTGGAATGAGCTTGACCAAGATTCTCATGGTCTTCCTTTAGACTTTCATGAGTGGTCATAAGCTCACTAAGAATTTTCTCAAGTATTTCTACCTTCATAGAAAACTTCTTACACTCTTTGTCCTTAGCAATATCTATATCTCTAGTTTGTTGCATCAAGTCATATAGTTGATCTTTAGTGGGTTCATCATTATCATCGTCATTATCATGAGAATATTCAATTTCACTTTCATCATCACTACTATCATATTGTACCTTAGTCTCCTTTGCCATGAAGCATGAGTGTGATGTAGAGAAGAGTGAAGGCTTCTTGGTGATAGAAATAGAAGCACAAGCTTTGTTGAAAGATTCTTCTTCTTCCTCCTCATTATCACTCTCCCAAGTGACCACAAAGGCACCATCCTTGCCCTTCTTGAGAGTTATCCTTGCCTCTCTCTTCTTCTTGTAAAACTTGCCCCTCTTGTTGAAGTTGTTGTTCTTCTTCTTCTCATGAGGACACTCATTTTGAATATGATCAGGGCTATCACAATTGAACCACCTTCTTGATTGCTCATTGCTTTTGGAGTTGGCAAACCTGTTCTTGAAGCCACTTCTCTTGATAAACATGTGACCCATCTTATTTACAACAAGAACAAGTGCCTCATCATCAATCTCAAAGTCTGCCTCTTCACCATTGTCTTCTTCTTCTTCAATGATGGGAGCTTTGTCCTTGGAGGAGGTGGCTTTGAATGCCACAGTTGGCTTCTTCTTCTCTTCCACCTTCTTGTCCTTGTTAATGTTCTTGTCATACTTGTTAAAGGTTAATACTTCACCAAGCAAATCATTAGGCTTCATTGAGTCAAGCCTCTCTCTCTGTAGCATCATATCTTGAATGTCCCGGGAAGACTCAACAAGAAATTATGACAAAAATCTTGATTTTGGGTTTTGTACCCAAAGCTCTTGAGATCATTGACAATGACTTGCTATCTATGGAACATCTCAAGAATGGTTTCATCTTCCTTCATGTTGATGTTCTCAAACTCACTCTTGAGGCCATAAAGCTTGGCATTCTTGACAACCTTGGTGCCCTCATATGTTTCACTCAACCTTGTCCACACCTCATGTGCCGTTTCCAAATCCTTGATGCCCTCAAAGATTTTGGTGTCAATGCCATTGTAGATTGTGTTGAGAGCCATTCTATTGCATGTTCTATTTGCTCTATCTTCATCGGTGAGATTGTTGGGGTTGATGATAGCATAGTCATTCTCAGTGACCTCCAACAGTCTCTCATGAATAGAACCAAGGTGCATTTTCTCTTCCAATGATCAAAAGAACTAATACCATCAAAGAAAGGTGGTTTGCTCCCCACATGATTGAACACAATTTGAGCCATCTTTTTAACACCGAGGGATGTTAAGCCTTGCTAAAATGGTGACCATGGCTTCGATACCACGTGTAAGGTCCTAGATGGCTAGAGGGAGTGAATAGCCTATTAAAAATTCAACAAACCACTAGACAAAACTTGATTAGTAAAACAAATGGCGTAAACACGGTTTTGCCTAGCCTAGATGGTGAGCAAGCCTCCTAATGACAATTCTACTATATGTTATGATCTCTATGTCACTCAAAGGCTATGTCATTACTTTCTATTCTAGAGAGCTAGCAAGAACAACTATTCTACACAAACCAAACAAGAAATATATATAAATACTAGAAAGTAATACAAGATAGAGAGGTGATTCTTATACCGATGGTGAAGTGAAGATGTTGCCAATCACTAAGATGATATCCAATTAATCACAATGACAACAATCACAATATGAAGAACCAATCACCGAGAGACAAGTGAACACAATGATTTTTGTTCACCTGGAGTTCACTTGCACACCGACAAGCTAGTCTCCGGTTGTGTCAACCAACACCAAGATGGATCCTCAGTGTGACTCGCAAATCACTTGCCTCGCAAGGCACTCCCTCGCAGGGGAACCACAAGATACCACTCTCAAGTGTGGTAGCTCAATGACACACGCATTCCACTAGAGTTGCTTTTGGCTCTCTGTCAGGGACAAGCACAAGAACCTCTTACAAATCACACCGGAGGTGGGCAAGAACAATCACCAACTCTTCCCAACGCCTCCAACAGTCCTCCAAGCTGGCTAGGAGTGGTACTCTCCAAGAGTAACAAGAAATCCACCAGCCAAATGACTTGCAAGTGCCACTAGATGAATCAACTCATGCAATGCACTTCGAATCACTCAATCTCACTCAAGATTCGCAATCATGCAAGAGAGAAAGAGTAGGAAGGAGAAGCTTTAGCTCAAAGGATACACAAGAGTGTTAGAAATGCCAAGAGACCTCCCTAAGAGCCGACCACTTCATATTTATAAGCCCTCAAGTAGAAACTAGCGGTTAGCCAAAGATTCTCCCGCAGTCGCGCACTCCGGATGCGTCCGGAGCTCACCGCCGGACGCATCCGGACCATTCATTTTTCGCGTAGGAACGATCTTCATTGAAATACACACACTGTGGACGCGTCTGCGCCCATCTTCGGACGCACGATGAACATTGTTCAGCATCCGGCCTCTCAGAATATGATTTTTAAATGAAATTATCGTTGCACACTTCTGGATGCGTCCGACGCTCTTCTCCGGACGCCTCTGGAGCTTTCCCCAAAGCGCAAGCGGCTCTGAGTTGCATCCGGAGACCTCCGGACACTGACTCCAGACGCATCTGCAGTTAGCTCTGGACGCGTCCGCAGCCCCTTTGGACGTGTCTGGAGGTCAGTGACCGCAGCTCACTGTGCAGCCAACCGCCCCGCAATAAAATGGGCATATCTCTTAGCTCCAAACTCCATTTTCAATGTTCTCGGACTCGTTGGAAAGCTTACTCCGAGGACTACATAACCCATATATCTCCTTGATCCCAATCACTAAGGATCAAAGCAATTTTCCAAACCTTTCTCTCTTCTCTAAGTCTTCACATGACATGTGACATTCCACGTCATCATGCAACCGTCTAGGTCCATTGATCTCGATCTTCCTTCCTCTTCACCGTTGGTCGGTCCAACGGTGCCATGTCCTACCCAAGCTTCACCAGGCATGGTCCCTCACTTCAAGCCTCGACTTGCCTTTCACATTTCCAACTGGTCCATCGAGCCAAGCCCCATCTTGATCTTCACCTTTGGTTACACAACTCCATGTCGTGACCCATAATTGAACTCCACTTGGCATGGACTACCTTTATCTAAATCATCCACTTAGAAACATGGTTAGTCCTAGGTTTCATCAATTATCCAAAACCAAACTATGGACTTTCAGCATGGTGCTCAGGCTTAATCTCACCTTTGATTGTCACTGGTCGGCATGGACATTTCGTGGGCGCTGGCAAGAGGTGACAGATCTTACCCAGCTTTATAGGTTTCCCACCACGTTCGGGCTAGTTCTCAAAAGGCAAGGAATCCATAAGCATAGTAGTCGCTTTAGTGGAGGTTCTGTCTTCTACTGTGTCGGCTATCCCTCTCACGCAAGTAGTAAGGCACCAGTCTAGTTACGTCATCTATCTGTAGGATTAAGTTCATAGGAGTAAAGTTAGATACATAGGAGTCCTTTACTCACTCGTTGTCCTCCCACCTATCTAACACTCTACTAGTTATCTTTTAGACTCTTTGCTATCTCATTTACCTATCCTTCCTATAATTCGTTTACCCCCTTTTTCACTAGTTGGTACTAGATTATAGTAGACATAAGATCTCTCTCCCCTTTTATTAAATATTCCTAGCTACCGATTTCCCTTGGGATAAAATATATAATGATGCCTTGGAATACTCATCCTCGGTGAAGTGCTACATCGGTATGTTCTGTGCGCTTGCAGAATAATCCAATAGACGTAAGAAATACCCCCACAGGCCTTTATAGCGTCGTTGCCAATCTTTGGTAGTGACGTTAAGTATTACCAACAAGCATTTCTGGCGCCGTTGTCGAGGAAATCATCAGCCTAGGAATTTTAATAAAAGTGAATCCAGAGTCTACTGTTGGTCTAGTTATCAATTATTGTTACGGGCTTACCCCTCACCTTTCTTGTTTCTTGTTATCGTGAAACTAGAAGGTGCATGAGCAGTTTCCAATTGCCGTCAAACTTTGTTGAAGATCCTGAGCAGTTGTTGAGGAGAACTAGACGTCGTCAAGTTCCACCTCAAACATCCATCTCAGATCTGAATCCACTCAAGGAAGGAGGCTCCACACCAATCATTAAGGAAGCTATGGCCCAAATGACCATCTCTGAGTACTCTGCGCCGTCGGCTGACTATGTCACCACGGGTTCGCAGCTTAACTTCGGGGATGCAACTTTTGAGCTTAAGCCTGCACTCATCAATATGGTGCAAGCCAACCCATTCTATGGGAAGTCACATGAGGACGCCAATGCCCATCTCCAACATTTCCTGGAAGTGTGTGGTACCTTCACCATCAAGAATGTCTCCGCAAACACTATTTGTCTTCGCCTTTTCCCATTCTCGCTATTGGGAAAGGAGAAGCAATGATTATAGTCACCACCTGGGAGAAGTGTGCCAACGCATTTCTCAAGAAGTTCTTCCTGATGGGCAAAACCAGCGTCCCTCAAGGAAAAATTTCTAGCTTCCAACAGCAAGCTGATGAGACGATCCCCGAAGCATGGGAACGTCTCCAGGAGTACATTCACGCCTGTCCTCATCATGGGATAGAGGAATGCCTCTTGATTCAAGGTTTTTACCATGGCTTGACCGGTTTGGCCAGTAGTCACCTTGATGCTATCGCTGGAGGAGCGTTCTTGCCACACAATGTCAAGGATGCCAAGGACCTCATAGAGAAGATGGTCACAAACTAAGGATGTAATGAGGAACGTCTCGAGCCCAAGAAGAGAGGTTTCCACGCCCTTAATGAGGTGGACATGCTCTCCGCTAAAATGGACCTTTTGATGAAAAGATGGAAGAGGTTTCCTAGAAGGAAAAAGAGGCCATTCAACCTTACACCACCGCATGAGCCGTCGAAGCCAATCCATGGTGCGAGGTGTGCGGAGGAGATGATCATTCGGGAAATAATTATCCCGAAACGAAGGAGGAGATGAGCTTCATCAACAACAACAATGGGTACCGGCCCAACAACAGCAACAAGGATGGATCTCGCGCCCCTCCTACCAAGGAAACCAAGGTAACTATTACAATCATAATTTTAATAATTCTTTTGGTAACCAACCTTCTTGAAGAGATCTTGTCCTAGGCCAATCTAAAATAAATGATAGTATTAACAAGAAAATGATGGCATTTCAATTCTTGCATTTCATTTTCAATTGCATTCTTAGTTTTTAATTCTGCATATTTTCTTTCGACAAAGCACTTAGCCATAATAAATAAAACCTAGAGAATAATTTGCAATAAAATTTTGAGCTATTGGATCACCCAAGGTGGGGTCGGCCGACTGCAGCAGTGGGCCCACATCCACTCTCTTCACTTTGGCTAGATGATCTAGTTGAGGACCAGCACTTGGATGCCCTTGGGGCTCTCAAGTGGGGGTCGGCCGACCCCCATCTTTACCCCTTTTTGCAGCCTGCTGTCTCCCATTTACCTCACATAGGAATCCTATGCATGCAACTCCATCCAAAGTCTAAAAAGAAATGGTCCCTTGGTTCATCACTTTAAGCATAAGATGCTCTTTTTCATCTTGGATGCTTTTGAGACCACACCACCAGCTCAAAATCTGCAAAGTGGTCACCTAGGCATGCTCTTGTGTCCCCATGGTCCATGGGAATCTCTTTAGCCATGTCTCCACTTTAGCCATTCGTCTTTTCTCTTTCACTAAGCACTAGACAAAGGAATCTCTGAAAAGTTCACCACTTTTGGTCACACACCTAGCCTTTACTTTACCTAACACTCCACGACACTATATTTAAAGTGTTGGAAGGCCTAGGGAGGGGGTCGGCCGAACCCCACTTTGGACCAACTCTGAAATTTTTTTCAAACATTCAACAAGATTCCTTGTCCAAAGTTCAATGCAATGATTAAAGTGCTTTAGGGGGGTCGGCCGACCCCAACATTGAGTGTCCTCCACTTGCCCTTCTCCCCCCTATAAATACCCTTGCATTGTGAGCTCAACTCCACACCCAAACCAGCAAATCATCTTGAGCTTACAATCTCTCTTCTTATCTCCTTTGTTGCAAGTTCTTTTTCAAGTTTAGTCTAGTAGTAACCTTCCAAAACAAAAACCCAAAAATATTTATCCCTTCTCTCTTGTATAGTAGTAGTAGTCAGAAGAGCTTGGTTGTCTCACTTGTGCAGCTAGATGAAGAAGTTACTCTCCTCCCGGTTCAAGAAGTAAGATCTGACATTTTACATATTCCATATATATAATTTTTTTTGTTACACTATTGTTGGCAAATCTTAGCGTCACTACCAAAGATTGGCAATTGCACCAGAAATGCCTGTGGAGTAATTCTAAATGTCTATTGGATGATTCCGCAAGCGCACAGAATGTACCGATGTAGCACTTCACCGAGGATGAGTATTCCAAGGTATCGTTATTTGTTTTATCCCAGGGGAAAGCAGTAGCTACGAATATCTAATAAAAGAGGAAAGAGATCCTTGTGTCTACTACAGTCTAGTATCACTAGTGTAGAAGGGGGTAAGTGAATAAAAGGGAAGGATGGGTAAATGATCACAAAGATCCTAATCTAAAGATAACTGGTAGAGAGTTAGCTAGGTGGGAGGACAACGAGTGAGTAAAGGACTCCTGTGTATCTTACTTTACTTCAATGTACTTAATTCTAATAGATAGATGACTCAACTAGACTGGTGCCTTACTACTTGTGTCGTGGGGATAGGCGAGAAAGCAGGAGACAGAAACCCTACTAAAGCGGCTATACTCTTATGGGCGCCCTGCGATTTAAGAACTAGTCCGAACGTGGTGAGAAAACCCTAATGCCGCCCAAGACCTGTCACCTCTCAAGAGTGTGCTCACGACTATCCAGTGCAGTCCAGCGGCAAACAAAGGTAAGGATAAGTCTGAGGACCACGCTCACACTTACTCTTACAACTCTAACTAACGATCAGCTAGCTAGAGCTCCTATCCAAGATAGGACAATGATCCACACACAAGGAGTTGGTTACAGGAAACCAATCCAACTAAGGCAACTACACTACTAAGACAAGCACACAACAAGACTATAACTATAGACTTTCACTAAGTAAATACTAAGTAAAGTAAAGCAAGAATAAATATATTAACAAAAGTAAAGTCTTACAAAGGGCAATATACAAGAGCTATACCAGACTCTCTAGAAGCTGACTCCGGAGACCCTGAGCTTCGCTCGACTCGACTCTAACTCCCACACCAGACTAACTACTACTACTCTAGCTTGGAGCTTTGGAGCTTGGATCAAGTGTTTGTGATACTTTCCAAGGGTGGTGGTAGCCTCCTTATATAGGGGAAGGAGAGGGGATGCCATGTCAGCGATCCGTGTGCTCCTCCTCTCTACACCCTTGGATGTACCAACTTCAATATCACCTTAAGTTGACATTCAGGATCAACCACGCTGCATGGAGGCATGCAGGAAGGCGGTGGGGGGCAAACCGACCTTGGGGCCCACAAGATGGGGATCAGCCGACCCCTCACTGGTAGGTGGGCCCGGCTAGATCTTCTTGAAGGTGTCCCCACCTATCATGTGAAGTGGCTCGGTGTTCTTCTAAATGTTGGCACGTTGCTTGCTTCTTTGTGGGCCCATGAATCCATGTGCAATGATCTTCTACCGTTGGATGCAAACACAGGCTGATTTGAGGGTTGAGTTGGACTCCAGGGACCTTGACATGGATCATGCTCGAAGCTCAGCTCAAGGTGAGCTAGTATTGGGGTCGGCCAACCCCCTCATTGGGTCCCACCAAGCTACATTTTGTTGTTTCCTGAAATCACAAGCTAAGAGTACAAGTGGAACTGATTATTGATAAAATATGCTCATGTTATGCTATTCTTCCTTGGAACTGAGGCATGTTGATGGTGTTTTGAGTGTGGATTTTCATGGTATATCCACTGTCAACAAGATCCCCATGCTTAACCTTTGCTCGTCCCAAGCAAACAATCAAACTTAGCCTCGGTAGTCAGGTATTGTTACTATGCCCACATTTCAAGAGTACCATGTGCACAACAAAGTTCTTCTCTTTGAATGAAAAAATTAGCTATGAAAACTCACCCATATTACCTTAGTCCTCTATGGGGCTTATAGCTTTTCGTTTGTCTTAGGCGGTTGAAAGACAGTACAGTTTGACTTGAGCACTAACTTTCTTATTCATAGCAAGTTTCATACCGAAGGTTGTGCAATGTTTTCAAAGAAAACTTAATGTTCCTCATATGGTACTCTCATGTCGCTCAAATGCTGTATGATTCCTCACCAAGGCACAAGGTAAGATTGCCTTTCCTTATTTCATCCTACTTCTAAAAAGGCTTATGTGGCGCTCAAGGTAGGGATAACAAGGAGATAGCATACTTACTTGCATATGTTGTGAAGTCAAAGCTTGGATCCTTGAAGAGAAGTGTCATACCCCAAGTTCAAGATGTGCAAGTGTGTGGTATATGATGGACTAGGTTGCTCCTTTATTTGGTAAGATCTCTCTCTATTTTTTCTATTGAGACAGGGCTAGCATTTTTTTTAAAGCAAGAATACTTATTTTTCCTAGCCCTTTTTTTGTGTCTCATCTATCAAGCACTATTTAGAGAGATATTCTAACATTTAAGGCATGGAGCAACCTATTTGGTGGAAATGGAATGCATGTTTTTGCGTACTTCCAGTGTAGAAGCAGCATATATATATATGGCGTGCGTGTGATCTTGATCTTAGGAGCATGAGAAGTCCTCTTAACAAAGCTCAACAAGATTTGACAACACTCAACACAAAGCAAATAGCCTATTTGGAAGGTTTGTAAACATGTAGAACAGATATGGCTAGAACAATCATGTCTAGAACAATATTAAGAATAAATTCTCTGGTAATCAATCATGCCTAGAACAATATTATAGCAGCTCTTGTCTCACTATCTCATATCCCACAACAACTTAAACTTAGTTTTAGCACTCACAACCCATAAAGTTTTAGGTTCATGATGGTTCAAGAGAGCTAATTAATCATACTTAGAGAAGCACTAAGTTGTAAATTAGGCACTAGAGAAACATTGGTAAAGCAACTACTCATCATTTCCATAAGGAGAAAGAGCATACATGAAGCATAGGTACTACTAAAACTAAACAAACAATTATTTTTGGTATTTTTAAACCTTTTTCATTTTTTAGATGCAATAAGATAAATAACTAAAATGCAAATGCTAAGATAGAGTACTTACCTTGGTGGGGGAGAGGATCTCCCCCAAGCTTGGCTCTTGCTCACTGTGGTGGCGGATAGTGTTGGAACCATCCGGCCCAACGTTGTGCTTCCTCTTCTTGCATTGCTTGTAGGTACTGGGCATTTTGTTGCGCCAAGTGTAACGTTGCATTTTGTTCAATGTGCATTGCGCCCATGTTGTTGATGAGGTCGTCCACTTTCGTCCTTTTGCGCCTCTCCCTACGTCATGGGTGAGGAGTGTCCTATGGACGCGGAGGCCTCCCCATGGACCCTAAAATGTCCATGGAGCTTGCCTCCTTGCCTTCTTCAACTTCTTCTTCTGTAGGGCGTGAGGGGCTTACTTGGTTCATCTGAGCAGATCGTGACATCCCTTTTGTCATCCTGACCATCTCTGATGAGGACATCAACACTAATCATACATCCAAGTCAGCCACGCCAATACTTACTGGTCCTATTACTCGTGCGCGTGCTCGCAAACTTAATCATCAAGTGAGTTCCTTCTTGAGTTCTTGTCCATCTTGTTTAGATCTTGGAGACACGTGCACTTTTGTTTTAATTAGGAATCAAGGAGAAGACCAAGAGGGAAAAGGACTTGTGTAGGCTGGATTCGGACTGCAGCACACCTCCAATTCGTTACGGTCACCACAGTTACATACGGAGTCGGTTTGGAATGAATCAGGACTTGTTGGAAAGCTTGTCAAGTCTATTTTCATATGGATCGGGTCTCATACTCATATCTGTCTAGAGGCGGCATCAATAGGCCAACAACTACCGAGAGGTCTTTCTGTCAAGGGTGCTGCGTCACCTTAATTTAGCCCAATGGGCTTGTATCGTTTGGAGTCCAATAGGGACGTGTCCTAGGTTTAGAGAACGACCCAAACTCTCTTGTGGTCGTTCTCCCCATGTTATATTCCCCATAGCCGCCACCAGGAACACTTGGGTTTTGTTTAGGTCAAGTTTAGCCGTCGCTACTTGCTTGAAGGCGCACGTGCTGATCCAACCGCCCGTCTCCTTGTTTTCGGAACCCCACTCATAATAAGATTCAGATTGAAACTTTCAATTACATCTTGCAATTTCAGTGCTTGTTTCCTCGTTCTTGCTAGTTTTTTGATTGCTTGTAGGACGGGAGCCCTAGTGGCTGGTTGTCGCGCTCCACAAGATCATGACGGCCTTTGGAAGTGGTGTATCGGTCGCTAAGGCGCGGTCTTGGAAGGCTGTAGTCGGGCCGTGAACGTCATCTCCATCCACCAATCGAGTTATCTCACGCCTCTCATCGAAAGATCGACCACAAACCCTAGCTGGTTCATATCAATTGGTAATCAGAGCAAGGTTTATCGGTGAGAGACTTCCAATCCTTCGCTGTTGTTTTTGTCCTATAGTCCGGAAAAGCCAAAAAAAAATATAGTAGATTCGTTTCCTGCAATCCAAGAACCTTTGAGCCGTGGCTAGCACTATTTGGTTAGGGCTTGTTGAGTGTTCGGTTGCATCGGATTGGTCGAGTTGCTGGTTCTAGTTTTATTCCCTTAGAGTTTCGGGTTCTTGTCACAGTTTTATCACAGCACGCACTGCCATATCCGAATCTGAGTTGAAGTTCTAATCCTATAAGGAATTGGTTATCCCTCTCTGTTGTCCGAGTCTGAGAAGAATTGGAAGTTCCAATTGGACAGCGAATCGGCTTCCCTCCATATTGGCCGAGTCTGAGTAGAATTAGAAGTTCCAGTCGGACGAGGAGTCAGTTAACCTTGTGCTACAAATATCATACAAGTCACGCAGCAAAGTATTTTATATCAATACGCGTGGCAAAGTATCTAGAGAGAGAGAGAGAGAAAGTGTGTGTGGTGAATTGCTCTTTCACAGTCTTCTTGCTCATATAATCAGTCTTGAGTGTCCCATAAAAAAAGAGATTAAAAAAAGAAAAAAAAGAGAAAAAAACAGAGAAAGAATCAAAGGAAAAGGGGCTGACCTTTTTGTTTTTTTTTTTAGTTCAGCAGATGTGTTGTGCTTTCCTTTGTGTCCAGGCTCGCGTCTCTAGCACGGTCTAGGCTAGGACCAGCACCATACCACCGGTTGAACGATCATTCAACTTGTTTTTTTCTTAACTAACATGGTGCTAGTTCGTTCCTTGTGTCAGCCCACCTATAGCTCCACATATTCTACAGCTTGATAGGTCTTGTGCTGCGGCACTGATACACTTCATCCATTGCTGCAGACTTGTTGGTAGACGACCCCTCCTGTCGAGCAAGGTAAGAATTGGTAAGAACGTGTGTAACAAGTGGAGAGCGAGCGACTTCCTGTAGCTACATCCTAGTAGTTGTAGGACTTTTATTTCTTCACTTGGTTTCTTGTTGTCTTTGTCTTTGAACCATGTCAGGGTCTGACGAAGAAAACCGAATGGCACATTCACCTCGCACAAAGGGCATCATACAACATTTTGAAAGACAGGTGAAGCTGCACACGGAGGAACTGGATAACGACTTGCAGGTGACGAATGAGAAGCTTGGGCAGTTAGAGGGTACGCAGGTTACCACAAACAACAAGCTTACAAGTTTGGAGATGTCCGTTGCTAGTATGGACAAAAGCATTGCTGCTCTTTTAAGGCGTTTTGATGACCTCCACAATGATGACAAAGACAAGCATAAGGAAGAGGAGGAGGAGGAAGAACGAGAGGATGGTAGTTATTATGAAGAATACACAGCTGATACTGAACATGATGACCGAGACACTCGTGATCGACGTCGCCTACGTCACAACTGTAGAGGTATGGGTGGCCGCCGCCGACACGAGGTACGCAATAATGATGATGCTTTCAGTAAGATTAAATTTAAAGTACCTCCTTTTGATGGAAAATATGACCCTGATGCATATATTACTTGGGAGATTGCTGTTGATCAAAAGTTTGCATGCCATGACTTTCCTGAGAGTACACGTGTTAGGGCTGCTACTAGCGAGTTTACGGATTTTGCTTCTGTTTGGTGGATAGAATATGGCAAGAAAAATCCTAATAACATACCTAAAACTTAGGGTGCGCTAAAACGAGCCATGAGGCTAGATTTGCTCCATCTTATTATGCCCGTGATAAGCTAAAAAAGTTGCAGCAATTAAGCCAAGGTGCTAAAAGTGTAGAAGAATATTATCAAGAATTGCAAATGGGAATGCTGCGTTGTAACTTACAGGAGGAAGAGGAATCTGCTATGGCTAGATTTTTGGGCGGGCTAAATCGTGAAATCCAGGACATCCTTGAATATAAAGATTAGACTAACATGACCCGTTTGTTTCATCTTGCTTGTAAAGCTGAAAGGGAAGTGCAGGGACGACGTGCTAGCGCAAGGAATAATATTTCTGCAGGGAAAACTAACTCATGGCAGCAACGCACGTCTACAACTCCGTCCACACGTACTCCTACACCATCATCCAGTGAGAAGACTCATGCTGCCCCCACCAATTCAATTGCGAAGACAACGCAAAAGCCTGCTGCGAGTACATCATCCGTGGCATCGACAGGTAGAACAAGCAACATCCAATGTCACAGGTGCAAGGGATATGGGCATGTGATGCGTGACTGTCCAAACAAGCGTGTTATGATTGTTAAAGAAGATGGTGAGTGTTCGTCTGCTAGTGATTATGATGAAGATACACTTGCGTTGCTTGCGACTGACAGTGCAGGTAGTGAGGAACACATAGAAGAACATATTACTGCAGGTGACGCGGACCACTATGAGAGCTTGATTGTACAGCGAGTGCTTAGTGCACAAATGGAGGAGGCCGAGCAAAATCAGCGACACACTATATTTCAAACCAAATGTGTCATCAAGGAGCATTTGTGTAGCATGATCATTGATGGAGGTAGCTGCAACAACTTGGCAAGCAGCGATATGGTGCAGAAGCTTGCCCTCACCACCAAACCACACCCCCATCCCTACTACATTCAGTGGCTGAACAACAGTGGTAAGGCAAAGGTAACTAGACTTGTGCGAATTAATTTTTCCGTCGGATCATACAAAGATATTGTTGAATGTGATGTTGTGCCTATGCAAGCTTGCAATATTCTGTTAGGTAGACCTTGGCAATTTGATAGAGATTCTATGCATCATGGCAGATCAAATCAATATTCTTTTCTATACCATGATCAAAAAATTGTGTTGCACCCTATGTCTCCTGAAGCTATTATGCAAACCAATGTTGCTAGGGCTACAAAGGCACGGATTGAGAGCAATAAAAATGACAAATCTGTTGTTGATAAGAAGGATGAGATAAAACTGAAAGGACGATGTATGCTTGCTACGAAATCTGATATTAATGAGTTCAATGCATCCACCTCTGTTGCTTATGTTTTGCTATGCAAGGATGTTTTGCTTTCCATTGAGGATATGCAACGGTCTTTGCCTCTGCTGTTGCTAACATTTTGCAGGAGTACTCAGATGTGTTTCCAAGTGAGATACCAGCGGGGCTGCCACCAATACGCGGGATTGAGCACCAAATTGATCTTATTCCTGGTGCGTCTTTGCCAAACCGTGCGCCATACAGGACAAATCCGAAAGAAACGAAGGAAATTCAGCGACAAGTGCGTGAGTCTCTTAGTCCTTGTGCTGTTCCAGTCATTTTAGTGCCTAAGAAAGATGGAACATGGCGTATGTGTGTTGATTGTAGGGCTATTAATAATATCACCATTCGATATCGACACCCTATTCCACGATTAGATGATATGCTTGATGAATTGAGTGGTGCTGTTGTGTTTTCGAAAGTTGATTTGCGTAGTGGGTACCATCAGATTCGTATGAAATTGGGAGATGAATGGAAAACTGCTTTCAAAACTAAGTTAGGTTTATATGAGTGGTTAGTCATGCCTTTTGGGTTAACTAATGCACCTAGTACTTTCATGAGATTAATGAACGAGGTTTTGCGTGCTTTCATTGGGAAATTTGTTGTAGTCTATTTTGATGATATACTAATTTACAGCAAATCCTTGGATGAACATCTTGATCACTTACGTGCTGTTTTTAATGCTCTACGTGATGCACGTTTATTTGGTAACCTTGAGAAGTGCACTTTTTGCACCGATCGAGTATCGTTTCTTGGCTATGTTGTTACTCCACAGGGAATTGAGGTTGATAAAGCCAAAGTGGAAGCTATACAGGGATGGCCTGTACCCACGACGGTCACACAAGTGCGAAGTTTCCTAGGACTTGCTGGTTTCTATCGCCGTTTTGTGCAGGACTTCAGCACCATTGCTGCACCTTTGAATGAGCTAACAAAGAAGGGGGTGCCCTTTTCATGGGGCAAAGCACAAGAGCATTCTTTCCACATGCTAAAAGATAAGTTAACACATGCACCTCTGCTCCAACTCCCAGATTTTAATAAGACTTTCGAACTTGAATGTGATGCTAGTGGAATTGGATTGGGTGGTGTTTTGTTACAAGAAGGCAAACCTGTTGCATACTTTAGTGAGAAATTGAGCGGACCTCTGCTGAATTATTCTACATATGACAAGGAATTATATGCTCTTGTTCGGACGCTAGAAACATGGCAGCATTATTTGTGGCCCAAAGAATTTGTTATACATTCTGATCATGAATCATTGAAACATATTCGTAGTCAAGGAAAATTGAATCGTAGACATGCAAAGTGGGTTGAATTCATTGAGTCTTTTCCTTACGTTATTAAACACAAGAAAGGGAAGGATAATATCATTGCAGATGCATTGTCTAGGAGATATACTTTGCTAAATCAACTTGATTACAAGATCTTTGGGTTAGATACAATTAAAGACCAATATGCTCATGATGCTGATTTTGAAGATGTGTTGCTGCATTGTAAAGATGGGAAATCATGGAACAAATTCATCATCAATGATGGGTTTGTGTTTAGAGCTAACAAGCTATGCATTCCAGCTAGCTCCGTTCGCTTGTTGTTGCTGCAGGAATGCATGGAGGTGGTTTGATGGGGCATTTTGGAGTGAAGAAGACGGAGGACATTCTTGCTGCTCATTTCTTTTGGCCAAAGATGCGACGAGACGTGGAGAGATTTGTTGCTCGCTGCACAACATGTCAAAAGGCTAAGTCACGGTTGAATCCACACGGTTTGTATATGCCTCTTCCTGTTCCTAGTGCTCCTTGGGAAGATATTTCTATGGATTTTGTGTTGGGATTGCCACGGACTAGGAAAGGGCGAGATAGTGTTTTTGTGGTTGTGGATAGATTCTCTAAAATGGCACATTTCATACCATGCCATAAAACTGATGATGCTACACACATTGCTGATTTGTTCTTTTGAGAAGTTGTTCGCTTGCATGGTGTGCCAAATACAATTGTTTCTGATCGTGATGCTAAATTTCTTAGCCATTTTTGGAGAACTTTATGGGGTAAATTGGGGACTAAGCTTTTATTTTCCACCACTTGTCATCCTCAAACTGATGGTCAAACTGAAGTTGTGAATAGAACTTTATCTACTATGTTAAGGGCTGTTTTAAAAAAGAATATTAAGTTGTGGGAAGATTGTTTGCCTCATATTGAGTTTGCTTATAATCGTTCGCTGCATTCTACCACAAAGATGTGTCCCTTTGAGATTGTTTATGGTTTTTTACCATGTGCTCCTATTGATTTAATGCCTTTGCCCACTTCTGAAAGGTTAAATTTTGATGCTAAGCAACGTGCTGAATTGATGCTAAAACTGCATGAAACCACTAAAGAAAACATAGAGCGTATGAATGCTAAGTACAAGTTTGTGGGAGATAAAGGTCGAAGGGAATTGATTCTTGAACCGGGAGATTTGGTTTGGTTGCATTTGCGAAAGGATAGGTTTCCTGAATTGAGAAAATCAAAATTGATGCCTAGAGCTGATGGTCCATTTAAAGTGCTAGAACGTGTTAATGAGAATGCATATAAGCTTGATCTTCCTGCAGCTTTTGGGGTTAGTCCCACATTTAACATTGCAGATTTGAAGCCTTATTTGGGTGAGGAAGATGAGTTTGAGTCGAGGACGACTCAAATTCAAGAAAGGGAGGATGATGAGGACATCAACACTAATCATACATCCAAGTCAGCCACACCAATACTTGCTGGTCCTATTACTCGTGCGCGTGCTCGCAAACTTAATCATCAAGTGAGTTCCTTCTTGAGTTCTTGTCCATCTTGTTTAGATCTTGGAGACACGTGCACTTTTGTTTTAATTAGGAATCAAGGAGAAGACCAAGAGGGAAAAGGACTTGCGTAGGCTGGATTCGGACTGCAGCACACCTCCAATTCGTTACGGTCGCCACGGTTACATACGGAGTCGGTTTGGGATGAATCAGGACTTGTTGGAAAGCTTGTCAAGTCTATTTTCATATGGATCGGGTCTCATACTCATATCTATCCAGAGGCGGCGTCAATAGACCAACAACTACCGAGAAGTCTTTCTGTCAAGGGTGCTGCATCACCTTAATTTAGCCCAATGGGCTTGTATCGTTTGGAGTCCAATAGTGACGTGTCCTAGGTTTGGAGAACGACCCAAACTCTCTTGTGGTCGTCCTCCCCATGTTATATTCCCCATAGCCGCCACCAGAAACACTTGGGTTTTGTTTAGGTCAAGTTTAGCCGTCGCTACTTGCTTGAAGGCGCGCGTGCTGATCCAGCCGCCCGTCTCCTTGTTTTCGGAACCCCACTCATAATAAGATTCAGATTGAAACTTTCAATTACATCTTGCAATTTCAGTGCTTGTTTCCTCGTTCTTGCTAGTTTTTCGATTGCTTGCAGGACGGGAGCCCTAGTGGCTGGTTGTCGCGCTCCACAAGATCGTGACGGCCTTTGGAAGTGGTGTATCAGTCGCTAAGGCGCGGTCTTGGAAGGCTGTAGTCGGGCCATGAATGTCATCTCCATCCACCAATCGAGTTATTTCACGCCTCTCATCGAAAGATCAACCACAAACCCTAGCAGGTTCATATCAATCTCTGCAACATTTTGGCCTCTTGCCTCTCGATCCAATTTGATGGTTAGTGTACGAAGCCTATACAGCCAATGTTTCTCGCAAGGGAGAGGGACTTCGACTGTATGGCCAGGATATATCATTTTAAGTCCACGTCTTGGACCTCTCTTGAGCACATTAGAATTAATAAAGACATTCTCATCTATAACATCCCATAGAGGTAATGTACTCAAAGGCATGTGACTTTGTTGAACCCCACATGTCGATTATACGAGTAATGAATGATGTGATGGAGTTTTCATTTTTAAAGTGACTAAGCCAAAAGTTCACTAGCAGTTTAACAGGAAAGACCTTAATTTTGTGTACCATGGTATAAAGCAGTTTTAGTTCATCATCACTTAAAGCATTACCTCTAGTGCTAGGAAAAAGAGTAACATTCATCTAGTAATGAAGAAAGCGCAAAGTTGGATTATGGATTTTAGAGGCTGTAAGACGAGAGTAATCATTGGAGCCAAAAATTGCTTTCCAAAATTCCGCTTTGTTAAAACCATCAATGGCAATGTCTAAATCAATTTCACAGTCAGGATCACATCCTAAAGAGGTATTGAAAACGCTCCAACATAAATTATACTCTTCCCCAAACATGCAAAAGGCTACCTATCATTTTTTAAGTTTAAGGTGCATAGAAATTCTTGGGTAAGCACTTTTATACCGAGTTCAGGAACTTGCCAAAAACCTCCCCAACCAATTGCATTAAATACATCATTGAATTCTTTGCTCATACCTGTGCGGTCCAATAGGACCGGGTCGATGATTCCCGTATGGTGGAAGTTGTTTTCTTGCAGGATGTTGAACTTCTGCAGCTCTTCTTGGCTCAGCATGAGGCCACTCTCGGGCTCTACCACTCTTGATGGAGGATCATAGGGTACCATCGGGTGATAGCTCTCTTCCTCCTCTCTTCTCCCATGGGTTCCTTCATGAGTGTGGTGAGAGCCTTGGGAAGAGCTCTCACCTACCTTAGACTTCTTGAACTGGGAGAGGAATGCTTTCTTCATCTAGATACACAAGTGAGACAATCAAGCTCTTCGTACTACTACTATGCAAGAAATATTCTGTTTGGGTTTTTTTGTTTTTGAAGGCTATTACTAAACTAAACTTGAGAAAGAACTTGTAACCAAGGAGAGAAGAATAGAGATTGTGAGCTCGAGATGATTCTAGTGGTTTTGGGTGTGGAGTTGAGCTCACAGTGCAGGGGTATTTATAGGGGAGAAGGGCAAGTGGTGGACCCCAAAGGTAGGGGTCGGTCAACCCCCCTCCAAGCACTTTGAACTTTATTTTGAATCCTGGTAGGGATTCTTGGTACATGCATGAAAGATTTTATAGAGTTGGTTCAAAGTGGGGGTCGGCCGACCCCCATCCTATGCCCCCAGCACTTTAAATAGTGTGTCATCAAGTGTCTGTTAGAGTAAAGGTTAGGTGTGGACCAAAAGTGGTGTACTGTTCAGAGATTCCCTTGCCTAGTGCATTGTGAAAGAGAAAAGATGAATTGTTAAAGTGGAGACATGTTTAAAGAGATTCTCATGGACCATGGGGACACTTAAGCATGCATAGGTGACCACCTTACAGAATTTGAGCTGGTGGTATGGTTCCTAAAGAATCAGAGATGAAAAAGAGCATCTTATGCCTAAAAAGATAAAGCAAGGGACCATCTCTTTTCAGACTTTGGCTGGAGTGGCATGCAAAGGATTCTTAGGTATGATGAATGGGAGACAGCAAACTACGAGAGGGGACAAGGTGGGGGTCGGCCCATCCCCACTTGAGAGCCCCAAGGGCACCCCAGAGCAGATCAAGGACCAATACATCGAGCCAAAGTGAAAAGAGTAGGTGTGGGCCCATTGGTGGGGTCGGCTGGCCCCACCCTGAGTGATCCAGCAGCTCAAAACTTTATTGCAAAATGTTCTCAATGTTTTATTTATTATTGCTAACTATTTTTATTGAAATAAAATATGCAAAACTAAAACTATGATGCAATGCAAATAAAATGCAAGAACTAAAATGCAAAAAAATAAATATGGGATAAATACTGATTTACCTTACCAGCGAGGGCTCCATGTTTTAGTTCCATAGAGCAGGACCTCTCCGTCTTGTTCATTCTTTGGGTGCTTTGGTTGGTCCTGGAGATGGGGACCGTGATTGCACCTCGCGCCACATTTGCTTACCTTTGCCCGGTGGTTCAGCGGGTTCTTCCTTCTTTACTTTGGCCTTTTTGGCTGCTTCAACATTCTTGTTGTTCCTTTGGTGCAGGTAGTAGCAAGGTTTGTTCTTCAGTTCTTCGTCCTTCACCTGCATGTTAGCTTTATAACCGTTGAATGGACATTTTACCTTCTTTTCTAGGAATTGGAAATGAATTTGGCCGGATCCCACGTAGCTGATAGCATTAACCGTGTTGAGGAATGGCCCTCCAAGGATGACGGGGACTTCATTGTTGGACCCCATGTCCAATATGATGAAATCGACAGAGACGTACTTGTCTTGAACCTTGACTAGTATATCCCTTGCCAGTCTCTCATGGAACCGAATCATTTAATCCACTATCTGCAAACAAATAAATGTGGGGTGCAAAGGCCCCCTAACAAATTATCATAAGTTACCTTGGCCATGATGTTGACACCCGATCCAAGGTCGCAGAAGACGTTGTGGAAGATCTGTGGTCCAATCTCGCAGGTGATGGTCGGTAGCCTGGATCGTCCTTCTTGGCGATGAAGGGTGGATCAAGAAGGTAGCCCCAGTTGGAGCGTAGTGGAGGCTTACTAAACCTCTTGGTTACCAATTTAACACCTTCAATTGGGTCCTTAGGTTCCCCTAGGATCTTACCTTGCTCGAAGGATGGGACAGCTGCTGCTAACTGAGCTAATTGTGTTTCTAGCATTTTATTAAAGCTCAATTGATTTTTCATGGCAGAAGTAAAGCTATCCATTTTATCACTTAAGTTTTCAAGAATCTTATCATTAGCCATCATTTTCTTGTTAATACTATCATTGATTTTAGTTTGGCCTAAGAGAAGATCTCTTAAAGAAGGTTGGTTACCATAAGAATTATTGAAATTATTGCTGTAACTGTTACCTTGGTTTCCTTGGTAGAAGGGGCGCGAGTTCCATCCTTGTTGCTGCTGTTGGGGCCGATACCCGTTGTTGTTGTTGTTGTTGATGATGATGATGATGAAGCTCACTTCCTCCTTTGTTTCAGGAAAATTGTTTCCTGAATGATCTTCTCCTCTGCACACCTCGCACCATTGATCAGCTTTGACTGCTCGTGCACTGGTGTAAGGTTGAATGGCCTCTTGTTTGGAACCTCCTTCTATTTTCTTCATTAAGAGGTCCATTTTAGCGGAGAGCATGTCCACCTCATTGAGGGCGTGGACACCTCTCTTCTTGGGCTGAAGGCGTTCCACCATCCTTGGTTTGTGACCATCTTCTCTATGAGGTCCTTGGCATCCTTGACATTGTGTTGCAAGAATGCTCCTCCAACGGCAGCATCAAGGTGACTCCTGGACAAACCTGTCTAGCCATGGTTGAAACCTTAAATGATGAGCCATTCCTCTATCCCATGATGAGGACAGGCACGAATGTACTCCTAGAGACGTTCCCATGCTTTGGGAATCATCTCATCAGCTTGCTATTGGAAGCTAGAAATCTTTCCACGAAGGGCGCTAGTTTTGCCGAACGGGAAGAACTTCTTGAGAATCGCGTTGGCGCACATCTCCCAGGTGGTGACTTCACTCTTGTTGGCATAGAACCATTGTTTCACCTTTCCCAATAGCGAGAAATGGAAAGGCGAAGACATGGCGTCTGCTGAGAGATTCTTGATAGTGAAGGTGCCACACACCTCCAGGAAATGTTAGAGATGGGAATTGGCGTCCTCGTGTGGCTTCCCACAAAACGGATTTGCTTGCACCATATTGATAAGCGCAGGCTTCAGCTCAAAAGTCGCATCCCCAAGTTAAGCTGCGGACCCATGGCGACATAGTCAGCAGACGGCGTAGAGTACTCAGAGATGGTCTTTTGGGCGGCCATAGCTTATGATGGAGATAAATCAAGGCATGTTTTATATTTTAACTTTATCTTAGTCTTGCTTGAGCTTTAATAAAAAGTTAGTGAACAAGTTTTTCATCATAATAAAAAAATATATAAATGTTTTAATAATAAATTATATATATTTATGAGATAGAAATAAAGAAATAATGATGATAATATTCTTGCTCTGTGGTTTTATAGCCAGTAGAGCCCTTGCTTGTTTTGTTTCTCTTGTTTTGTTTTTATCGAGATAAAGCATGTACAAGAATAAGTATGGGAGAGATCTCACAAGCATAATTAACACACACATTCGAGATCTCCCCAACACAATGCATAATATCAAGCGATCCATCATACAGAAGGACCAAATAGGTTGCACTTTTGGTTCAACCGACACGATCTTTGATTCACATAACTCCTTCATCTTCAATGATGGTTTGTGCAACTCTGCCCTCACATCTCCCAAAGTTTTGATGTTTAAAATTTATTAAAAACAAAAGACAAAACTGTCTGGCACAATATCTCCATGCTATCCTTTGATAGAATTTGCATACTCCTTATTCCTTGCCAATATTCCTATAACTTGTGAACAACTATCATAGGGACCCCATGCTATCTAAGTAATTGGAGTATGTGATATAGCTGGATGATTTGAACCTTGCTCTTTTTATGATGGACTTGGGATTTATTTTATAGAATCAAAATGCAATAGCATGCTCCTCAATGATAATGAATTTCCTACCAGGGCCATATGACATGATTCATTGATGCAAACCTATAGTCATATGCTGCTTGTCGGATCATTGAGTTGGGTCAAATTGTTGTGACATATGTGAGATTATGTTCATACACCCAAGATTGAGATTCATGCGCACCCACCAATAAAATGCCGACTCTTACACTAAGAGTCACGCACGGCATGCACCCATTCGTCCACCAAAAATGCCAACTCTCACCCTGAGAGTTGAGCACTATTCCACCAAATAAAAATACCGACTCTTACCCTGAGAGCCGCGCATTTGTTATCCACCAAATAAAAATGCCTACTCTTACCCTAAGAGCCGCGCATTTGTTATCCATCATATAATTACTCCTCGCATCTCACCATGACATCTCCCCATCCAAAGTTTTCATTACCACAAGAAGAGATATGGGCTATGTATATATATATGCCAAGGGGCATGAAAAAAGAAAGAAAAACAAAATGAAAAAACATACATGCCAAGGGGCATGAGAAAAAAGAAACAACAATAAACAATGGGAAAATCCAAAGGCCTGTTCAAAAAAATGAATGAATATTTCCTTTTATAGCCCATACTCTTAAAAGATTCATCCATCTACCAATAAAGAGAGTCATGATGCTTGGAGTACCAAAAATATTTAGAGTTAGGAACCATCCTCAATTCCACACACTTGCACATCTTAATAAGAGTGTATGACTTGTTTCTCCGTGTGGTTCGGTTTCTAACTTGACAACATATGTGATGCAAGTATGCCGACTTTCATACCTACCCAAAACTACACTCAAAAGCTTTAGAGATAGGTTATGAAAAGAAGGCAATTTCAAAATGGGTAAGGAACTAGACACATATATGAGTGATTTGAGAGTATCATTTGAGGACCAAGGCTATCTTTTCTTTTTCAAAAATCTTATGAAAACCCAAGTTTCTGAGCTAACTGATGCAAGGGTATTTGAATCCATGTTATTCCATTATTCAATTACCGAAGACAATGTGGTAGAAAATTTGAAGTTCACAAGTGTAGGTGAAGCTTGGAGTATCTTGTATGCAGGTTATATATTAAGGAAATGACCCATCTTAGTCCTAAAACTTTACTCGAGGACGAGCAAAGGGCTAAGTGTGGGAGAGTTATTGGCGGTCCTTAACTCACATTTTATACCGCCAATAAGAATATAAAAGACACACCAACTTAGTGAATAGGGCTTAGTGCTAACAATTTTCACAAGTTTTGGTGTTTCACTTGTTTTGTAGGGCTTATTCAGAAATATACCTAAAGTGGGCTGAAAGTAGAGAAATATAAAACAAATAACTAATCCTACTTTGTCCCATATCAAAACAGGATAAAGAAGGCCTAACCATTCATCATATTTGGGCAAAGGGCAAAACTAGGGTTGGTCAACCATGCAACCAAGGCCCATACTCAGAAGGCTCAGTCGTAGAGCCCAGAAGAGAGGACGTTGAACTAAAACCCATGTCAAATCAGCCCAACTCGGCGAGTGCACCACATGGGCCAACTCAGGACACCGAGAGGAGCACGTCCACCAAAATTAGGAAAGTTTGGCTCCGGAACCCTGTCCGCGCTATGGGAGGGTGCGCGCCCGACTCCTGTAGCCAACGGGCCCATCTTCAGCCAGGAGGTCCATGTCGACGTGCCAAATGTGGTTCTATTGTGCACCCGTACATGGAAGGTGTGAAACCGCCCTATGGAGGTTGGTTTGCCCCTTTCCATGTGGGGATGGCACATTTCCAAGGACGCCCCCTCCTCTCTACCTATAAAAGGAGGGCCATTCCCCCTCTCATTTCATCAACACATTCAAGGGAGAAGAGACACCTCAAGCTTAGAGCTAGAGCACCACTCCATAGGGCTATGCCCTAGTAGCTATCTAGAGCTAGAGAGTGAGATGTGAGGGTGAGAAGATAGTCGATGGGCTTGTCGGTGCGTCCCCAACCTTGTAGCTCTACAGGTATTCTACTTGGCTCCTTCACGGGATCTTTGGCTAAGTGAGTACTCGTGTTTCCTATATTCTGATAAAGGTCTTTTGTGTTGCTTAGCTTGATCTTCTCTTGCTTACGGGTTCTTCGTCCATCCTCGTGACGAATGCTTAGTAGAGGGCCCTGATAAAGACAGATAACACTGATCAATGCTAGAGTAGTAGTAGCTAGCATAGACGTGGTGTCTAGGCTAGAAGCTACCTTCATTTGCCTCGTTCCCCATGGTTGAGGGGTAGGCGGTGGGGAGTGACCTTGTCCTGTCCATCCTTTGTAATCCCCCACGTTCGGGTGCGGCATAGAGCTATAGCCCGGTATCGCCAGGCAGACCAGGTGTGCTCCGGTGCCCGAAGTAAGCACGTAGGAATCTTGCAACGCTATCCTTAGGACCCTAAAGGCTATGGGAATACATCTCTACCCGCTCTTTATCTCTACCCTTGTGTTGTTCCTTGGGCGAATTAGCTAGGAGAAACGCCTTCGTTCCCTGTGGAAAATATGATACCCTGAATACTTCTGGGTGAAGGCTACAACGGTACTTCCGTACGCTTGCGGATTCTCTACATACGTTAAGAAATACCAACACCCGTCTACCATTCCAAGGTAATTCAAAATACCAATCTAATTAACGTAAATCTTACCAAAAAGATGATGAACAATGATAAAATCTTGGAAAATGAAAATAATAAAGTAGAGGGTTTATATTCTGCTATCAAGAACAAGCTAAGATTTAATAAAGTGATAGAAACTCAGTTAGCTCAGATAGCTACTACTATAACTACTAATAATAGTTCAGGGAAGATCCCAAGGCAACCTGAGATCCTGCTTGAATTTGTTAACATGATCTTGATAAGGCTTGGTAAACCTTGTTCGAGCAATGTTTCTGTTCTTGACAAGAAAGGAGATCCAGGCCACCCAACAATCATAATTGCTATCAGCCCCCACATGATCAACAATGCCTAATGCGACCTTGGAGCAAGCATCAACATGATGTCCAAGGTAACATATGACAGAATTCTCGGTGGACGACTGTCCTCATATCATTTTGTTTGCAGATGGGCGACAACATTGCAGCATTGCAAAGGGCTGGCCGAGGACATTTTGGTAAGCGTAAGAGATGGGGTCACTGTGGACTTTGTTGTCCTAGATATGGGCGACAGCATTGCAGCTCCGCTCATCCTGGGAAGGTTATTCCTGCATACAACAAAAGCAGTTATCTACTCAGGGAAGGGAGTAATCACTCTTAATTTTAAACATAAAGCTATAACCTTTCCCTTCAATGGTTATACTAAAAATATTAAGAATAAAACGAACCAAACAAAAAAGGAACCAGAGCCACCTATAATTAACAAATAGGTATGGCGGGTCACGGCGGCATCATATGCTCCCATTTATCTGGGGACAGATGCACCTGCATCAAGCAAGAAATGAAGAGGAAGAAAGTCCTGCTCAACGGACTCTAAAAGGTGAGCCCTGACCGACAGGTAAACCGGTAAGTTATCTATTATAATAATAATTATTTACACTTCAAAAAATGTATAATACATTTACAAATATACTTCCTATAATAAAATATTTCTTAAAAAGTTATTCAAAAATTTTGAAAATGAGTTCATTAGAATGAATAAAATTTTCTATTTACAAAACCTATTTTCAAAATAATTATTGGAAATGTTTGTATCATCAAAATATTGTTGGAAAATCAAAATCAGGAGAGGGAGATTCGAATCCTAGAAACCCCCATTGGTCACGAGTTGAAAATGGCCGTTGTGAGCTACGTGCCAAAGGTTGGGCAGCAGCGGGCCCCGCGATCAGACTTGCGTCGGCCGACGCAGCAACGTCACCTTTGGCGTCGATCTAGAACCAACGGCTCCTAGCCATTGCTCCTTGCCTCCCCATGCTGCCAACGGCTCCTAGCAGGTAGCCTGGGTATTTCTTAGCGAAAGCAGCCAAGTCCGCAAGTGCACGGAAGTACCGTTGTAGCACTTCACCCGAAAGTATTAAGGGTATCATATTATTCACAAGGAATTGTGTGTAAAAGGTCTCTTAGCTAGTTCTCCCAGAGAGGCAAGATGAAGAGTAGCTTGGGTAGTGAGGTTTTATTAGGATAGATCCTAAGTGAAGAAAACTTTGCCACAATAGACTTGCTTTGAAGGTAGCTTCAAGCGTTGCCAGGTAACGCTCGGTCTGCTAAGCGTTGCCGGCTTATGGCTCTACATCAAACTTGGACGTGGGGGATTACAAGAGACGGACGGGGCAAGCTCACTCCCCGCCGCCTACCACCCCAACCGTATGAGAACGGAGCAATCAAAGGTAGCTTCAAGCCTAAACACCATGTCTAAGCTGTCAACTACGTACTCTAACGTGTCGACAAGGCTTACCCGTCCTCGGGGTCCTTCTACTAGAGAAAATATCACAAGGATGATTGATGATCCCGTAAGAATAAGGTGAACAAAGATAACTTACTTAGAAACTTAAATTCAAAGGATGAACATGAACTTCTTACTTCAAGTAGCAAGATGCCCGTCGAGGTACAAGCGTGGAGGGAGCTGACAACTTCAGCACTCTCCATGTGGAAGACGATGCTCCCGGGAACTTCCAAAGAATGCTCCCCTATAGTAGTCTAACTAGAAGCTAGTGGAAATGTGGCTTGCTCCCTCTCTTCTCTCTTGTGTATGTTGAATGGAATTGGAATGAGTTGAGAGGGGTGAGAGCCTCCTTTTATAGATTGAGTGGAGGGGGCTCTTTGGAAAATTCCTTCTTAATGGGCCCAAACCGACCTCTCAACATCGGTTCTAGGTACATTGAAGCTGGCTCCTTCCCACAACCGCCTTTGGTACGTCGACAAGGAGCAGCCCATGAAGTTTGGGCTCAATCAAAGTCAGAGATGGGCCGGCCAGCGCATGGGGGCGGCTGGTGCACTTTTATGGCCAAATCAGCCCAATTTTGGTAGACGCGCTCCACTTCGACTCGTGAGTTGGCCCATGTGGGGGAGTTGTGGAGATGGGCTGATTTGTCATGAGTTATAGTTCAACCTCCTCTTGTCTGCGCCCTGATTCGTCTGGCAACTAGGCCTTTTTCTTCTTTTTCTTTGTTTTGCTTTGGGTCCAGAAATGAGGTAAGTGATTTGTTATTCTTTTCTTTTATTTTTGGACCAATATTTGTGTGTTTTCATGAATGACCTACAAAATGATTGTGTACAACAAAACTATGAAATTTGTTAGTTAAAAATTTTTATCTATATTATTTTGGTGTTGTCTATACTAATGTTGGCAGGGTAAGAATTGAGTTAAGGAGCGCCAACAAACTCCTCCACACTTGGTCTTTTGCTTGTCCTCGAGTAAGGTTTGGAATGACCAAGAAGGTTTATTTTCCCAACATGTTAATCTGTACACAGGTTATTTCGAGCTTCACCTGCATTTGTGAACATTCATGGTGTCTACCAATTTATCATAGAGTTATTGAAAGATGGAATAGCCTAGATTCAAGTCAACTTACTCTCCTCCTGGTTTAGGAACTTGGGTTTTGAGAATGTTTGTAAAGAAAGATAGCTTAGCTCCTCAAGTGATGCTCTCAAATCGCTCTTTGAAATCTTATTCTTTCCTCACCAAGAACCATGTTACTCATCCTACCTCTATTTTAACAGGCTTAATATCTGGAGTTCATAGGTGGGGATGAGATGCACACTTACCTTGCATATGTTACTGCATCAAGCCCTGAATCCTTGGAGGGAAGGACATTTCCTTAGATCGAATCATGTGCAAGTGTTTGTGTGTGTATAAGTGTACAAGGAGGATGGTTCCTAATTCTATATTTTTGTACTCCCTATATCATGACTATCTTTATTGAATGATGAATGATTATTTGAAAAGTACAGTCTAAAAGGAACTATACTTTCATATATTTTTTGAACGGTAATATGCATTTTCTTTCCCGTTGTTTATTGCTTAGATTTTTTTCTGTCATGCCCCTTGGCATGGATTGTATTTTTCTCCTTTTATCTTATTTTTTAGCATATCCCACATATCTATACTGGCATATGAAAATTATGAATGAGGAGATGTCATGATAGGATGCAAGGAGTAAAAGTCTCCTAGGTAGGAGTTGGCATTTTTTGTGGCTGGAACAAATGCAATGTACACGCGATTTCTTAGGGTAAGAGTTGGCAATATTTATTTGGTGGGTGGACGTGAGATTCGATCTTGGGGGTATAAAGCTTCTCTCAACATAGATCACAAAACTTGATACAACTCAACAGAAGATAAATGGCTATGTGGTAAGTTTCATCATATAAGCATCATTATGTATGGCATTGATAGAAATTTATTCATCACTAAGGAGAATGCTATATATTTTGAATTTTGTAAATAAATCCCAAGATCATTGCAAGAGAAAAGTAAACCTCATGTCACCCTACTATCTCACATGCGTCAATAAATTAGATAGAAAATGAGGTCCCTATTGTATAGTCGTCCACAGATTAAAAGGCTTTTAGCAAGGAATAAACCGTATACACACCATTATCAATTGGTGAAAATGAAATTAGAGCATTAAATTTTTAGTTTGGATTCACTGAATTCTGTAAGATTTCTATAAGATAACTGAATTCTATAAGATAAAATATGAAGTGAGAAAAGTGCACAAATTAAAATTGATTATCTTAAATAATTGCTCACCTTTTTCTGGAGGTGAGTGTGGCGCCTCCCCCACACTTGCTTTTGTAGCTGTATTTTTATTTTGTAGAAAGAAGAAGAATACAAAAACAAGTGTACAAACAAGTGTATTTTTCTGGAGGGGCATTGCATTACGAGCGGTGATGCTGCCTTGCAACTGACATTTTCAACACCTCTTGATAAACTCTTTGGTGTCCTCATACATTGTCGGCCAGAAGAACCCACACTGCCAGATTTTGGCTTGTGTGCTGAATACTCCATAGTGGCCTCCGTATGGTGCTGCGTGGAATTTTTCGATGATTTGCATCCCTTCTGCCATTGCTACACACCTCCTTGCAGTCCATCAGAACACACCCTGTACAAGTACGGGTCATCCCAAAGGTGACGCCTACTCTCAAATTGGAGCTTCTTTCTATTTTCCCTTGGTGGTACATATCCTACAACCATGAAATTTATGATGTTCACGTACCATGGGTTGATATCTGTCACCTTAAGTTGCATGCTGTTGTGTAGGAAGTTGTCTTATGGTAATTCCTAGATGTTAGTGATTTGCATACACAACAAATGATTTGTAACAATATTTTCTATTTCTTTTCTATGTTTTATTTTAGGTCAAATTCCTAGAGTAGAAGAATCCATCTTATTAATCTAGGTTTAGCATATTTCTTAGTGAGCGAGAATTTGAGTGTAGCACGATTAGTGTAAACAATTACTTTTGCTCCCACTAAGTAAAATCTGAACTTATCAATAGCAAAAACTACTGCCAAGAACTCTTTTTCTGAGGTATATAATTAAGCTAAGCTCCTGTTAGCGTTTTGCTAGCATAAGAGATTGTGCGATGGTTCTTGCCATTGGTTTCACCAAGGGCTACCCCAACAAAGCAATCACTAGCATTACACAAGATCTTAGAGGGTAGCGACAAACACTAGTGGAGATTTGGCCTTCCATGACAAAATTCCTTATGATGATTCTGTTACGGTCACTGAAGGGTGGTTTCCATGACATTTTGGTCACTTTGGTCATAGAACTTTGTGACGATTTGGATTTTCGTGATGCATTTTAAAAAGGTCACGGAACCATCATGGAAACCCTGACAGAATCGTCATAGAGGCATTTGTGGTACTGTTCACCACTGGATTGTGATGGTTTCATGGATATCCTCGAGTTGTGACCATACAACTTCGTCATTGATCCCCGCGCCGCTCGATTTGGCTAAGGGAGCCGGCATCATTTGCCTGCCACTCATACCTCCATCTGCCGTTAGCTCGCATCACTACTACCCCCCATCCACGGTTAGTCGTGGGAACCACCCATCATTCAGCCGGACACTTCTCCATCCAACGTTATGGAACCCGCTGTTACTCATTCGTTCCGAATGGGTGTGGTTCTCCATCCGGCGTGCGGGACCAACATGTCATAGACCACACACTTCACCGACCGACTAGTGGGATCAGCATGTCAGTCAGATGGGACCCCCGCCACAGGGGACCCATCTCTGTTCCCCTTCGTTGGCTGACATGTGGGACCCGTCTTGCACCGTTCTCCATCCGACGTATGGGATCAGCGTGTCAGTTAGATGAGACCTGCCACAGGGGACCCATCCTTGTTCACGTGGGGCCACCGTTCCTCGGGCGACCTGTGGGACCCGTCTGGAATCTTTCTCAACCTGACGCGTTGGGCTAGAGCGTTAGTTAGATGGGACCCACCACTGGGGACCCTTCTGTTCACGTGGGACCGCCCTTCTTCGACTAACCTATGGGACCCCCGTCTGGTACCCTTCTCAACCTGACGCGTGGGGCCAGAGCGTCAGTTAGATGGGACCCGCAACTTGGGAGACCCTTCTGTTCACGTGGGACCATCATCCTTGGACCTAACACAGCTAACCCTAATCTACTCACATGGGACCACCCTTCTCCGAAGGAAGTTTAATTCACCAAAAAAGGCAGGGTTCTCAGGATTCGAACCCAGGACCTAGCATAAAGGCGTGAAGGTCTTTGCCACTATAATAAGCAGTTGTGTGTGTTCTCGACTCTTTGGAGCCTTTATATAACATTTTTGTACTCACGACTAATAGATCCATGTTTGTTTATGACACACCCTTGTTTCCAAAGAAGACCAGAGGTCGTCATATGTGTGCCCAGGAAGTCCACACATATAATAGAAAATGGTAAATATCATAAACAATGTATATTATATAGGGAAAACATATATATTTAACACTTACACAATCAGAGTAATGCGGAACGTTGGCTAAGACTTCCTGGCCGCTCCACGAAAGGACCACAAGGGGGAGGAGATACGGAGACCCTCGTCAACACGAGTCCCACTAGCATCCGTTTCCCCCGTCTTTCACCGCCAACCAACGATGCGGATCAGCATCAACTTCTCCAACGGCCAAAGCCAAGAGCCCACGGCTCCAACATATTTTAAGAAGCAAGATTTATCTTCATTAGGCAGGTGAAAGGTGAGGTAGAGCACTAGCAACCTAATGACCTATCAACTAAAAACCCCCACAGGTGATATACGGATAGAGTGGCTAGTCATCCCTATGGTTTGCCAATTTAAGACACATGCAATGTATTAATTAAAAGTGAATAGGCGCAATATGATCAAAGGTGCCTGCACTTGCCTTAAATTCAAAGTCTTGCTCTGCTGGCCTCTAGCTTCAGCTACACTTGTCGATCCTCTGCTTAGTCTTCAGCGTTAACAAACCGCTCTTCGTCTAGTCGCAGCAACCAAACAACACAAACAAACACACAAAAAAGACAAGACTAAGAACAATACACCAATCAAAAGGGAAACTAAAAATAGAATGGTCTAAACAAAAAAACTCGGTGCTATGATCGTAAGAGCGCAAGAACGACGGACGACGGATCTATCGTTAAAGAAAACACGGCTATCGAGGTACTTGCAACAAGCACAGAGACAAACTTTAAGATTGATACATTTACTAAAGCAAGATGCGGAACATATAAGAAAGACATAAAGTCAAATTAGTTGGACGATCTTGAAATGTAAAGCAGGGTTAAACCTTAGTCATACTCTATTTATAAGCAATTATATTATCTAAGCCAATTAAACATTCATATTATTATAAAGCTTAGAACAGGTGAGAGCATTAAAGAAAATATCATATGCTTAAAGATTAATCTAAGTAGGTCATACATGAAAAGACATGTTGGTATTAAACATATGGGCATATATGATTCGAGGTAAAATTAAGAAAAGCATTATTAAAAGGCATCATTGCTATATTAACCATATTAGCATGAAAAGTCGATATTCCTAAACTAAGTTGAACATTAACATGATGTACTTATAAACATGCGAGAACAACTATAAGGAGCATCATAAGTTGGTACTGGTCATTTAACAAGCATTTATGAAAACTCTAGGTATAAACCTAAATTACTTTTATACAAGAGAGAACACATTAATTAATAAACAAGATTACTTACATAAACCATGATGTGACAAACATTATTGATAACAAGCAACATACGTTGACATGATCGCAACACAAGGACAACGAAAGCATAGCCCTAGGTTGCTTTTATTTAGATAAAGCATTATTAAAGCATTAATAAACCTAATCAAATTAACAAGATTAAATGCACAAACATGTGACATGGTGAAGATCATATTTCACACAAAGCTTAAGGTTGACACGTTCGTAGCACAATGAGATCGGAAATATAAAACCCTAGATTACTTTTAATTAGAAAACTATTAAATAATTATTAATCCAATTAACATTTAAATTAATAAATAAATTCACAACTAAATGACATGAAAACCACTAGCACTACTGCATAGATCGCGATGACACGAAACTAACGCAACTGGAATCGCTCGAATCGGAGTTAAAACGGTGAAATGACGGAGATTATACGATCAGTGGCAAAACTGTAAATAAATCGCTTGGTGGCAAAGTCGTAAATATATCGTCTTCTACCTCTGTCCATCTTCCTCTCCAGGACATGGCCATGGCAGCCAGGCTGCAGCTCGCGCCGGGGGAAGGGGCCTCGACCCTAGCCTGCAACGGCCAGCTGCAGCGGCCAGTTGCGGCCAGGTACGGCCGGCGGCGGCCAGTGGTGGCGTGCGGGAGAGGGAGGACCACGGCCCTCGGCCGGGACTTGGTCGGCTGGCAGCGGCCGACTGTGGCCTATGACGGCTGGCTGTGGCCGGCGGCGGCTGGCTAGGGTTTGCCAAGGGGCTGCGGCGCATGGGCGGCTCTTTATAACCGGTGGGGAACTAGTTGGGCTGAAGCCGCTGGGCTTGGCCCGTTGGGCCAGCTGTGGTTGCCTATGGCCGCTGGTGGCTGGCTGGTGCTCGCTGTGGCCAGCTAGAGTTGGCCGTGGCCGGCTGAGAGTGGCCACAGGTGGCTGTTGCTGGCCAAAGTTGGCCAGATGAAGCTAGGTGAGGCCAGGAGTGGCCCAAGCTAAGTAGGAGCTGGCCAAAGCAAGCTACGGTGCCCTGAGGATGGCAAAGAGTTGCTAGATCGGACTGCTGCTGGCCTTACTATGCTGCTGATGGCCAAGTTTGGCCACTGGTGGCCGCTGCGGCTACTGCTGGCCTGGCCGGGGTGGCCATGGCCGGCTAGGGCTGGCCAGGACTGGCCAGAACTGGCCAGTTAAGGCTAGGAGAGGCCAGAGCAAGCTAGGTCGGGCCAGGATAGGCTAGGGTAAGCCAGGGATGACTGGAGCTTGGTAGGGGATGGTGTCTAGCTATAGCGGTGGCCAACACTATAGAGAGAAAGAAAATCTCTCTCTAAGCAAGAGAAAGGATTTTTTTGAAAACGTTTTCCCAAAACCTTCTTGAGGCAAACTTGGGTTTTCAAAGCTTTATTTTCAAATTCGAAGAAAACCTAGACGTGACTTGCTCAAGGTTTAGAAATTCTTTTTTTCACACCAGCAAAACCAAGCAAAGCACCAAACATAAACCCATTCAATTATTTTCTAAAATATAGAAAAGCATATTTTATTGAGCGCTTTCTAATAACAACCCAAAACACAAATTTTGGGGTGTTATAGATCTACCCCACTTAACATGAATCTCGTCCCGAGATTCGAAGAGACTTAAGAGAAAGAAGACAAAGCAGGTTATAAAGTTGCTTTGGCACTTACAAGATAAAGATTTAAGGAGCACCAAAAGGGCTAACAAGGGAGTCATAGATTGACTTTCAATAATAACTTGAAGACTTTCAAATGCGAGTAGTCGTCGAGGCTCGGTGAAAGATCGATGACCAGATATAAAGAATAACCGACAAGAGAGGTAAAGATTGACGCTGAGAGTCATTGACACAAAGCTGATAAATAGATCTCTAGGTCTTTATGAGATGTATGGTCCAATGTCAATACTGGCAGAAAAATTATACGAAGGTTGAGATTGATGTTATGCTGCTCTCAACTCCTTAATTCAAGATGTATGAGTCATACGATGATCGATTATGAACTGCAAAGAGAATAAGGATTGATTACTTCAGGCCTTCATGTTTTCCTTACTTCCAGTCCTATGAGATGTTAGGATAAGAAGTAAGGGTTAGCAAAAGATGATTACAAGATACAGTTTGATCCTTAGATCTTGTAGTCTTGTGACTCGGGACATAAGAGGTTGATAAGATGTAGAACAGAATCGAGTATTGTGAAATGATGAAAAGACAAGCCAATACGGATGTTTAAATCTTTATGTCCCATGGCCAGAGACGCTCAAGATTGATTGAAGTTGGTAGCGAATGCTACCCCACTTAACAGAACTCTTGCTTAAGTCCGAGAGGAATGATGAGAACACCATCTTGTCAGAACCTCTTTAGAAGATCTCTTCCAAGATTTGGTCTTTAAGTCACTCAATAGAAAAGTTGAGGTGTTATAGTTTATATATATATGGGTGAAAGTGAAAAAGTATCAGCCCGTTGGACTTGCAGCAGAGTCAGAAGCGACAGCGGAGGATCCCCGAGGTGTGTTGTGGTGGCTCCGGCGTCCATTTGGAAGCAGGCGGTGGGGCTTTCTCGGTGGAGCACGGTGGCATTGGCATCCACATCGCTTGTCTTCCATGGCAGAGGCGTTAGATCCGATCCGCATGTCTCCTTTCTCCCCTTTTTACTATTTGTTTCTTCATTTGTGTTTTGCCTCAAGATGGATCTACTACAGGACTTGGCGATTTCGCATATATTAATCACCTCTGATGCATACTGCCATATCCCTTAATTTCAGATAGATGTGGGATGGGGAATAGTTCTGGTAGTCCCTGTAGCTCATGGCTGTTGGATTTGTTAGGAGGCAGCAAATCAAACCTCTAATGCATACCGCCATATCCCTTAATTTTAGATAGAAGCAGGATGGGGAATAGTTTTGGTAGTCCCTGTAGCTCATGGCTGTTGGATTTGTTTGGAGGCAGCAAATCAATGCCACTAATCTTTAAGATGCACTTATTCCTACACATGCCAATGATGGACACTAGCACTTGCACTTGTAAAACTGAGGCAGACTGTTTGGGTTGTGCAGATTTGAGATGAATCCATGCTATGTTGTGTTCTGTGGCTATAGGCGAGGGGTTTTCTGTAGCCGGCCTGACTGCCTAGAACAAGTTCATGGGTTCCCTGGTGCTTCTTAAAAAAAGTACACCTCCTGGGAAGCTGCACTTGCTGCCTTCAAATTCTATGAAGCTGAGCTCGTGTAATGATTGTTAGTGTAATGGTTAGACTTCATCTGACTGAATTTGTAATGGTATTGTAAGTGTGATGGTTAGACTTGATTTAGCCAAAATGAGCTCATACCATGGAAATTGTTAATGGTATTGTAAGTTGCATTTTGGTATAATTTGTGGACTTCATTGATGGATCTTTGTTGAATTATTTTCTTCTTCATTTAGTTATCTCATTACTTAGGAAGCTGAGGCCTCTTGCACACTGATGAAATGGAGCAGGCCCCTAACAAGAGGACGAACTCATTTGCCAGCCTCCCAGATGATCTTGTTCTCGAGATCCTCCACCGCCTCTCTGGCTCCTCCTTGTTCCGCTACAAATTGGTCTGTCGAGACTGGAAACTCATTATCAATAAGTCCAACATCCATGAGAAACTGGTTCGCCAGGGTGTGATCGGTTTCTTCTTCGATAGGAAGAACATGAAGCGACAGATCACCAGCTTCACCGGTGTACTTCCCTGCTTCAACTTCTTGCCCTTCAACACAAATAATGTAGCTATCTCAGATTGCTGCAATGGCCTCGTCCTATGCTAGTGCTTCTCTTATGGGACCTCCCTGTTGGGTCGTCTGCAATCCAATGATGAACTGATAAGGTACTGCGGACTAGCCCTCATCATCATGGTTTAACTTTGGGTTTATTAGATGGTGAGGCTCAATTGTGTTTCGATCTGGCACTCTCCTCGTACTTCCATGTCGTTAACTTTGTGGAAGGTTAAGACCATATAATTGGAAGTGTGGATATCTACTCATCTGAAACTAATACATGGCTCAGTATGGAATGCGGATGGGGCAAGGGTATTGATTTGGGACTATGTGAAACGCGAGGTGTATTTCTTAACAGTTCTCTACACAATGTGGCCTACGTTGAGCATGAGGGAACATATGTGATAATTGCTGTGGGAGGAAATTGCTACGCCTGTTGTTAGTGATGAGCACACCCTGCATCAAGCTCAGGGTCACTTGTGTGTATGTCTTGTTGATGGTCCTTACAATCAATGCATGTTTTCAATGTGGATCCTTGAAGACTATGGTACTAATAATTGGATATTGCAACATACTGTCATCCTTAACAATATTTTTAGAAGCAATAATATTAGATGGGATTTGATCCACAAGGTGATTGCAATTCACCCATTTTGGAATGGTTTTCTTAGCTGGGTATGAAAGAAATCCAATCATCGCATATGACATGGACCACAGAAAAGCTCATGTCATCCCTTCCAAACTCTTTCGGTATAGTAGACGTTTCATTAAATTGGGAGAAGAACTCTTTCGACACAGACCATCCTATATTTCATATGTTCCCTTGTTATTGGATTCACTAGAGTAGGACAAGTTTGGGCCATTACGGCTCTACCCTCCGCACATGTTGAATTGGAAGGGTCCGACCGATCAGGACAGTGAGGGCTACTCGACGGATGACTCCACCTTGTCAGACTTAGACTAGGCGGAGGGTGGCAAGACAGACAATGGCGTGGGGCAGCGCCGTCAACTGGTAGATCCAGTTGGGTCTTTAGCAGAAGTGCAACAGCGGGTACAATTGTAGTGGACTTTTGCTGTATTTTGAAATGGCCTATGTACCCAGAAAAATACTGGAAATCAATATAATGTCATTCGAACTATGTTTATGTGTTTTTTATTATTTTGGGAATGTTCTTTTGAAGGGGCGAAGCATAAATGGCAAGAGGGAGTGCAGTCGGTAACCATGCGTTTTACTCCTATGTTGTAGATGTCGATACTCCATCATACTCTGTCATACGCGATCAAACATAAAGGGGTCGGACTTTCTTACGTGCCAAAAGCATTTCCATTAAAAAACTTGCTGTAATAATACCCTTACATGTGATCTATGGTTGACCTTTATATTAAATTGAACTCTGTCTTGCCACTACTACGGACGACCAAAATCGTAACCGTCAGCGGGCACTTGGTAGACTGATTGCTAGGGCTTTCAAAATAGAAGCATTCACACTTTGTCCTACGAGATCAAATATGGAGCGGTCGGACTTTCTTGGCATTCCCAGTAAAACTGAATAGCTATGCATCACCCTTGAAGCTATAGAGCGAGGCGAGACTTGCTGAGATGGACTACTAGCAGCATACGGTTTACAAAAACTAAGAATAAGCACCAGCAGGGTATTATAAAGGTCAACAGAAGATCACGTGCATAGGTATTATAACAGCAAGTTAAACTATTGAACATCACAATTGTCTCCAGTGAGCATGTCATGACAACAAAATACAATGGATCTTGCGGCGGTGACCTTGAGTGGTCACGGTGAAGATGAGTACCAGTCTGGTCCAAGCTCAAAAACTTTGGTAATGCATTGTTGCCCAACAACAGCAAAAACACGAGCTTCAGCGATGTGGCATCCATCACACAGCTCAAACCATTTAACTAGGGCCCCAAGTCACAAGCAACCTGTTCTATTCTCCATCCTTGACACCTACCTCTGCCAAAAACACATTGGCCGTCCATGATGTCAATGTGCCGTGTCTCGGCAACGCATTCCACCGCGAGTGCATCACCGACTGGTTGAGCGCTATTTGTCAATACCGCATCTTACGAGCTCAGATATACATGCGCAATAGCATTTCAACCCCATGGCTCCTCAATCCATTCTACATTACGATGTGACGTGATTTGCACCTCGCTACAATGTGGGAGCCAGCAGGTAGGCGATTGATGTTTTGTATCGGTGTATACTGACTGATACGACAATCAATACTAACAAAAACATTATGATTTATCCTATGAGGTCAATTATGTAGCGGTCAGACTTTCTGCGTTAGCAGATATGACCTGCCAGGAGCCAAGACTTGGGACAGGGATAGTCCGGCCATTTTCTCTTTCGTGTACCATGGGAAAATCTGGCTCTATCTATTTTGTGTACCATGGGACAGTCCTTAAATGGGCCGAGTGATAATTGGGCCATCCCCGCTCGTAAGGGACAGTCATCCTCCTCGTCTGGTATAGGATATATATCTGATGTTACATAAGAGGATACAATACGTGGCCCCAAACAAAATAGAAAATACAACAAGGTCCGTTAGAGCCAGTTTTTCCCAAACAAGCCAGAGTAGACTCCGCCAACCGCTGCCATCGAAGAAGATTCCATCGTCAACCACAAGTGAAAGAAGACACATCGCATACAAGCATTGGTTGCACTCGCAGTAGAAGAAGACAAAGGAAAAACTCCTTCGACCAGGGTCGTGCCCTAGCCTAACCAGCTCCTAGATCGGATTTCGCCGGTGACAGCTACCGCCGCCAAGGGGAACTAGCACCAGATCTAGCCGGCCATCAACCACAAAACCCACAACAAGTGCTGCGTCCTTGAAACAAAAGGAGGTCAGCAAGGTTGACATCAGACAAGGGAATAGACTCACCAGCCTCAGACTGCAGACAAAGGGATATGTCGGAGGAATACGTCAAAGGGGCGAAGAAGAGGATAGCATTCTGATGGTTCAGGCATTAAGATTTGTTCCTCTCGGCATCCTTCGTATCATTGG